>CALSCE010010649.1:6381693-6423501 GCA_943593645.1 Bovichtus variegatus
TTTTCAATGGTTAGCACTGACATGCACGCAGCATTATCACTCTTTCAGCTGTTGAGTGTCTGCTCCTTACAGTAATCGCAAAGAAGGTGAAAAAGCAAATCAAAAAAGGCAAAAGTCAGCTTTTTTTTTTTTATTTTCACTCAGAAACACCTCTTCATTTCGTCTGTGGATGCCTACATTTGTGTGGAGTGATGAGATGGATTGTGTGAATAGTGAGTGCTCAGCAAAGGTCTTGATGGACGTGGAAAAAGGGAAATTTCCAGTGACAGAGTACAGTAGATTAAAGATTAAGTGATGGAGCTCTGAATGGAGAGCTTGGACTTCTTGCTGGATTGCAAAAGCTTTAAATAGCGTCTGATATTTGAAACGGACTCTTTTGTTCATGCGGGAGCAAGAACTCCTACAGCAATTCATTATGATAGGCTCTACAGAGAGAGGAGGCCTTGACAGCACAGCTCACTAGTATTATAATATGCATGTCCTGCATACTGAATGAATTCAAACAAAAAAAATCTAAATATTCCACTTTTTCAGTAAAAAGTGCTGAGTTTTTCAACAAAACTAATGTGTTGACAGTTTATAGAGCTTACTTTCATACATCTAAATGTAAAGTTTACCTGTACTATACTATGAAATGTTTTCTGGATATGTGTAGATACTGGCTGGAGGTTCATTAATAGGCTTAGTTTTAACAACTGAATATTAGTACTTTACTAATTTACCAAATTAGTATTGTTTTATAATGTTTATTTAAATCCTCTTTATTTTTTGCAGATTTTCCCATCCTCTGCCGATATGGGATGTCCAATGCCTACTCGCTCTCGTACTTGTCACTATTAGCTAAGCTGTTGGTAGCCTGCAGACACACATGTGCTTCTTCCAACTGACCCTACACTGATCCACTACCACTACAGGAACTAGAAACAGACACAAGAGGTCCCCCCCTGGGATGCACCGTCATGGAACGTGGCAGCTGCAGTCTCACTGCCACAGGGTTGATGACCCTGGATACCGGAAATGGGCCTACAAAACGTGGAGCCAATTTCCGCGACTCCACCCGAAGAGGAAGGTTCTTGGTGGACAACCACACCCTTTGTCCCAGAACATACGTAGGTGCGGGGACTCTCCTCCTATCGGCCATCCTCTTGTGGTTGGCGGAGCTGCGGAGGAGCGTCTGCCTGGCCCGACTCCACATCCGGTGACAACGGCGAACCATGGCTTGGGCTGAGGGCACACTGGATTCCACCTCCTGGTCTGGAAACAGCAGAGGTTGGTAACCATATGCACACTGGAAGGGAGACAAACCGGAAGAAGAGACAGGTAAGGTGTTGTGGGCATACTCTACCCATATTAGGTGCTTATTCCAGGTTGTTGGGTTCTGGGAGATAAGACACCGTAGGCACGTCTCCAGCTCCTGGTTCATCCTCTCCGACTGTCCGTTCGACTGGGGGTGATAACCCGAAGTCAGACTGACCTTGGCCCCCAACAGCTCACAAAACTCCTTCCAGAAACGCAAAATGAATTGGGGACCACGATCAGACACAATGTCCTTTGGAAACCCATGAATCCGGAATATCTGCGAGAGGACCACCTCCGCCGTCTCTTTCGCCGAAGGAAGTTTAGATAGCGAAATGAAATGTGCCATCTTGCTGAACCTATGCACCACCGTCAGGATGGTAGTTTTGCCCTCCGACATGGGCAGTCCGGTGACGAAATCCATATCCCCCGCCCAGGGACGATGTGGCACTTGTAATGGCCGTAGTAGGCCCAACGGCGGTTGGCGAGACGACTTGTTGCGTGCACATACTGGGCAGGTGGCCACGTATTCCCTGACCATCCTCTCCATGGAAGGCCACCAGAAGCGTTGCCGGATGACGAATAATGTTCTCGCAGCTCCAGGATGGCAGGAAACAAGGGAAGTGTGAGCCCAGTGGATCACCTTCGGGCACAAATGCTCAGGGACAAACAAACCGTTGTTGGGAACCCCCTCAGGCACTTGAATCTCCCTGATGGCCCTTTTTACCTCCTCCTCAATTCCCCAGGTTACTGCGCCTATCACCCGAGAAGGAGGCAGTACGAATGATGTGGAGGTCTGGGGTTGGGGTCGGGATCAAAAAGGCGGGACAATGAGTCAGCCTTAATGTTCTTCGACCCCGGCCGATAGGTCAGGGTAAAGTCAAACCGGGTAAAAAACAAGGCCCAACGGGCCTGCCGGGAATTCAGTCTTTTGGCTGACTGAATGTATTGAAGGTTCTTGTGGTCAGTAAGAACCAGGAATGGCTGCTCGGCTGCCTCCAACCAGTGTCGCCACTCCTCAAGCGCCACCTTGATGGCGAGTAGCTCCCTATTGCCAACATCGTAGTTCCTCTCTGCTGGTGATAGTTTTTGACAAAAATGTACAAGGGTGCAGTTTGTTGTCCAAAACGGAACGTTGGGAAAGGACCACCCCCAGTCCTATATCCAAAGCGTCAACCTCCACCAGGAATTGTCGCTGAGAGTCAGGATGGGGGCTGAAGCGAAACTCCTCTTGAGTTGTAGGAATGCCTTCTCCGCACTCTCATTCCAACGGAAAAGGGTCGACGGGGATGTTAGAGCATGTAGGGGTGCTGCGACAGTGCTATAGCTCCTTATGAACCGGCGATAGAAGTTGGCGAACCCCAAAAACCTTTGGACCAGTTTACGACTAGTGGGGACAGGCCACTGAGTGACCGCACTGACCTTTGCTTCATCCATCTGGATACTGTCCTCCGAAATGATGAAGCCCAGAAAGAGACAGTCCTCACGTGAAACTCACACTTCTCCGCTTTCACGAACAGCAGATTGTCGAGAAGATTTAAGTACCTGGCTGACGTGTTTAACATGAGTCTTCTCATCTGGTGAGAAAATGAGAATGTCGCCCAGGTATACAAAAACAAAACGGTTTAGCATGTCTCGAAGGACGTCATTTACCAGTGCCTGGAAAACAGCCGGGGCGTTGGTCAACCCAAACGGCATGACCAGATACTCGTAGTGACCACTTGGAGTATTAAATGCTGTTTTCCATTCATCCCCCTCCCTTATCCTCACCAAATGATATGCGTTGCGCAAGTCGAGTTTGGTGAATATCTTGGCTCCCTGTAACAGTTCAAATGCCGAGTATGAGTGGGAGGGGATACCGATTCTTCACCGTGATCTTATTTAGGCCGCGATAATCAATGCAAGGTCGTAGGGTCTTATCCTTCTTCTCTACAAAAAAGAACCCTGCTCCACCGGGTGAAGAGGAAGGACGGATTATCCCGGCCTCCAAAGCTCCCTTGATGTATTCCCTCATTGTCTCCCTTTCACGAGCGGATAGGGAATACAAATGACCCTTGGGGGGGGGGGGTGTAGTCCCCGGGAAGAAGGTCGACCGGGCAGTCGTAGTCACGATGAGGAGGTAGGGCCGTAGCCCGAGTCTTATTGAAGACCTCCTTAAGTGCCAAGTAACATGCCGGAACCTTGGCCAAATCCGGAAAATCCCTCTCCGGGCTCTCCTTGGTCCCCCCATCAAAAGAGATAATCCCCAGATCACGCTTCACACTGGTCGGGAAACACGTGGTGGGTCACATCGGGTGCCATCCCAGTATCTCTCCACTGGACCAGTCTACATGCGGGTTGTGCTGGACGAGCCATGGAAACCCCAGAATTAGCGGGTGTGAAGGAGAGTTAAACACATAAAAACTCATCTCTTCTGCATGTCCATCTGCCATGACCAACTGGACCGGGTGAGTGGTGTGGGAGACCCGGCACAGTAGCCGGTCATCCAGAGCTGTGGGTAACTCCAGAGGGTCGCCAACAGATCTTTAATGCGGTCCGACAATCCCCCTCTGAAGGCGTTGAACAGGGCTTGCTCATTCCAACCGCTGTCGGCTGCCAATGTCCGAAACTCAATAGCGTAATCCGAAGTCTGGCGGCTACCCTGTTGCAGACTAGTGAGTGTGCGGGCCGCCTCTCGACCTGGAGCTGTCTGGTCAAAAATGTTCCTTAAAGCCGCCGTGAAAGTCCCCAAAGACTAGCAAATGGGTGCCTCTCTGGCCCATTCCGCCGTTGCCCATGCCTCAGCCCGTCCGGACAAGTACAAGATTATGTACGCTACCTTGGACCGCTCTGTCGGGAAACAGGCGGCCTGAAGCTCAAAATGTAGGTCACACTGCGTTAAGAACGCTCTGCAATTCTCCAAATCCCCAGAAAAACGTTCAGGACGGGAGAGGTGAATCATGGAACTCGGGATGACCACTGGGGAGGCTGTTGCCAATAGCCCCGTAGTACTAGGCTCTCGTGGTGTAGAAGTCGAAGGAAGTGCCGTTTGGAGGTGCGTACCCAGCTGTTGGAGCTGTCTAGTCAGCTGCTCCACTTGGTCACTGGTGGTATTCTGGAACATCGTCTGACCGTCCGTCAGGGATTGAACTCCTATGCATATAGCTGATAGCTGCTCCTCCAGAGCGTGAAGACGAGCGCCCTGTGCGCCGATCGCCGAACGAACAGTCTCCGAGTCGGCTGAGTCCATGTTAATGGCCAGTTCGTACTGTAACGGTACGACCAGTACCCAGGGAGAGAGGGACTCAATAGCACGACTCAGAGACAGAACGATGATGATGGTAATGTACTTTACTGGGTAAAGTAGACAAACAAACATGCAGGGGAAATCCAAAAGCAGAGTGGGGTCACAGAAACAAGGTCGATGCACAGATAGGTCCTCAGCGTAGCAGAACAACAGATAAGGAGCAGGCAAAATCGGAGTCAGGTCACGGAAACAAGGTCGAAGAAGCCGGGGAATCAGGAACACGGGAAACGGGATCAATGCTGGAGCTCTTGTCATGAAGAACGAAGACAAGAGACAAACAACACACAGACTATATACACCAGGAAGTGGGAGGGGATAACAAGACACAGGTGGAGACACTAACGAACAGAGTGGAGACACTAATGAACAGAGTGGAGACAGCTGGGGACAGGAACTAGAAACAGACACAAGAGGGAACATACAGTTAACAAAATAAAACAGGAAGTACAAACACAAAACATCTAACGAATGGGACGGGACCTGATAATTTGTAATTGAAGGAAATGTTCTTCTGGGCCAACAAGCCTCCACAGCTCAGATGTGTCCCTCAGACCCTGGTGGTCAGAGGGAAAATGAAGAACAGCTATCGAATACCATGGGCTGGGCACGTGGAGTGATGGCTTCCACAAGCAATGTAGAAAACATTTGTATTTGGAAATCTAAGGGTCAGTTGTGTCAAAGTATTTTTTGGCGAAGAAGAAAGGAGCAAGATTGACAGGTTAATGAAAAAAATTCTGAGAAACTGTAAGCCTCTGTCTGCTGCTAATGCCTCTGGGTGGAATCCTACAGTGGTTTCCAGATGATGTGTGGCACACCTTACAGAATTCAAGATCAATGGAGTCCCATACCATGTATTAAACTGTGATGAAGCTGGATTGCAGGACAATTTTGTTGGTAAGAAGTTCAGAACTTTAGGAAATACCTGAAGTAACAAGTAAAGAAAACCTCAGCATCTGGTAGCTGGATTTATGTTTAGGACATTTACACTTCTGTGGGCAGTTTTAAGGGGAAATCTAAAAATAATCAAAGAATTCCACACACTATTGGTCAATTGTGCTTTGTGTAATTACAAGGTTTTGTTGGGTATGACCTCATGGTTTACATTAGCACATGCAACATGTTAACAAGGGTTTCATTTATTTATTTATGTATTTTATCTGTGAATTCACAGTTTATTTGGAATAATAAAACAAAAGAATAAAAAATAAATAAAAAACAGGTTTAAAAAATTTTACAAAATACTTGGGGAGTAGCAGATATAAAAACTACACTTTGCAATTCAACTACTCTGTTGTTAACGCCATATAATACATCATAGCTATAAAGGGACTCTGGTGCATCAGCAGCATATGCATAATGTCCCCATTTTTCTCCTTCTTTAACTGGGAGATTTCAGCCAGAGTGGAAGCACTTGTTGTAAACTTAGTAATCAACATCAAAGCAAGAAACACAGTTGGAACTTTAAAGCAGCTATAATTGATGTTGTTATAATAACAATGTATCAAATAACAATGTGAAAGGGGAAAATGTGCAGCTCCCCGTGGCTTTATGGAGCTTTATAGCGAGTTTCAGCTCATTGTGCAACTGTCGACCCACAACTTTACTGCTGTGGTCGATAGTCCACTCTAATAGTTTTTCGGCCACAGCAGGTGGCTGTTTTCAGCAAAAAAGCTCTAATAACCCGCAGCAGAGAGACACAATAAGCGACTAGCTGGTAAACATAGTGAAGCATTAACAGCTATAAAGGCCAGTTATTTCCTTCAGGAGTTGGTAGAGACCAAAAACAGAGCCAAAACAAGAGTGCATAATGGATTTACATGTGGTGACTAGAAACCTGAGACAGTATGAATGTTGCTCTTACTACTGAATGTGTAAATAATAAAAAGCTAGATAACAAATATTAGTTGATTAGCTAGCAGACTGTCATGTTCAATATGGCAATTTAATGTTGTAGCCTGTTTGCCTGATTATGATAAATGGCTGGTTAATAATACATTGCCTCATAATGTATGCTGAATAAACAAAGCTTGTAAATCTATTAAATCTCCTCCATTGCAGTTTGGTGGTTGCCATGTTAAACATCAAACGGTAAACTTAGTCCCGGGAAGCCGACAACCATGGTTTCCATTTCACTGTTCTACTGTAGCGAGGTTAATATTCTACACATATGTAATTGTGTCTTTAAAAAGAGGATAGAGGTTAGTTCCCCCACACTGTGGATAATTGAAATAAAAGGTTGTCAAGTTGTCTGCAATTAATTCCTATTTCCAATAATAGTGATTGGAATAGAACAGTGGTGATGGTTATAATAGGCAACCAGGGTTCAATGAGACTCTTGGTTCTAAAAACCGAGTCAGGTTAAGTATCCCAATGAGCATTACGGCAAGAAACATCCAGATAAAAAAAATAAAGAAATCCTTAAAAGTACATTCTCAAATGGCAATGTACATTTGATACTCCTGGAACACACACATTCGTGAAGGATCAGTTGTACTGCAATGAAAATACATGCTATTAATTAAAGATCATGCGACTTTTTAAAATCTGATTTCATAAAGCAAGAATATCAATGATCAAGCAAACACCAACCCCTTTTACATTCCTTTTGATATTTAAGAGTGTGATTGATCTATGTTAAAATAGTGTAACTGATCCACTGATTATATATTTCAGTTAGTCATTTTAAAAGTAATGCTGCTATAAAGAACAAAAAAATAGGTTTGGAGTAAAACACTGTCCCTTTTCTTTTAGTCATCCTTTCTCTCTCCTCTCTCACTCTCATAGTCACAGAGATGTCGAAGCAAAATGTTCTTAGAAACCTTTGATATAAGTTTCCCATGGAAAATAAGGAGGTTATGCAAATATGGATGAATGGCTGCTGAAAAATGTGGCTCCATGCAGCGATAGGGACGTGACCTCTCTGCTGTTCTGAGGATGGCTTAAAGGCCCCACATAGTGGTGATTTACTGAGCACCCCCACCCCATGTAAATGTGTAATGCATAAGATGTTTGTGTTCTGCCTTGGTAGGTATTATGTCAAAGGGGGGAAGGTTTTTATTTTTGCTGTATGAATGGCAATGACGGTTGGCCTGTCTGGTGGTTGGTCCATCATATAGCTCAACAACTTTTGGATAGATTAAATGACATTTTGTGCACACACATTCATGAACCCTAGATGGTTACTTGTTGGTTGTCACAGTGGACGCTGATGAAGCTGAGTTACTTGGTAGAAAAATACGCTAACTGAGCTTTGCAAACAAGAGAAGTAAAGCATAAATGAAATGGGAGGTAAACAGTAAAAAAAATCCATTGGCAAAGGCTGTGTTTTCCAATATGGAGATTTCTTCGCCTGGAAAACATGAGTAATGTTTTTCGAAGGAAATATTGATCTTTTATTCATAACACAGGGAATAATGAGCCAGCACACGTAGCTGTTATGGGACGTTTTTCTTTTTAACCAGTTAGAAATAATGCTAAGCTAATCATGTTGCTACTGCTGAGTAACAAACATTTGTGGGGGTTCTTATTGTGACCATATTTCGGTTTATTGTTTGGTTCATCGCTACATTCCCTCGGCTGCCTTGGGCTGCAGTTGTGCACGAGGGAGGGTGAGCAGCAGTTCCGCTTTGGTTGCTGTGTTGAAACTTAGCAGGCTGCATTGCCTCAGGTAAGGAAGCATGGTGGTGCATTTGCATTTCCTTAATATCCTTATTGGCATAACTATGCAGAGATCTGTGAAAGACGTAGTGTGACTATTTGAATGACTGCTCAGACAGATAAAACCTCACTTACACTGTAATCTTTGTTTGGAGAGGATTCTCAAATCAGGTGCGACATTTCATATTTTGAACAAAGCTACAGCAAGTGTTTTGCCATATTATTTTGACCTATTTCTCTTATCAACACACTGTACTAATAGACTTCTGGCATGATGGATCATGGGATGAAAAGACTGTCAGATGACTGAAGATCTAATCTTTTTTTCCATGTATTATATGAACTAGGAATTAGCAAAGATAACAAGCATGCATTGCCTTTGCCACCGCGTGATTGGTTTGGGAGTCTCAAGCATTTTTAAAGGTTTTCCGACTAAGTATGCTGAGTTTGCTGATCTGATGTGTGACCCAGTTATGAGGGAAATTCTTCTGGATTTACAGTGGAACTGGAACAACAAAGTGAGCACAGTATGGTATTTACTATTTACAACTTGTCAAGATCACCATTTTAATATTCTCTGCAGTAACATGCTATTTAAATGAATTAGTTTTACAGCAGGTTCCATCACATGAGACCTCTGTTTCTTCATTTTCTCTTACCTTCGGCAGTCTTTTAAGTGATCTTTAAGTTGTGTCTCTTAATGTCAATTGTTGGAACACTGATAATTTCCAAGGCACTTAAGATGCAAAGCACTGCCAACACCTTTCGGGGGTAAAATGAGAAAGGAGATTGGAATGGAGTCTGTCCCTTTCCCCAGGGACAGTAAATCCACGCGTAGCCTACTTGTCTGGAGCTCCTTTTGAATGCAATTGAAGGGTTCAGAATACTTTCATCTCAGCTCCTTGTCTGTATCTGTGACGTTACCTTTATTCTTATCTTCATTGAAATGAAGACTCAGAGTCTGATGTATACATGAAAAGGTAAACCATTAGCACTTTTCTTTTTCAAGGATTGAACACGATTGTGCAAAAAAAGTGCATTTGAAAGGATCCTACCGACCGTATTGCTGTGTTTACAGTAGCTAGAAGCTTCTTTGATCTTTCACACACTACACAAACTTTGTCACGGTGTGATAACTCTATTTTCTTGGGGTTTTTCGAAACTTCAAGGTTTTAACAAGACTAAGAGTCTAGGCTAGCAGCTGTGTGAGGCAGTATAGGCTTACCGTGGCCACAAACAGGCCTCCCTTAAGTTCATCATGTTAGCATGCTAACATGTGCTAATTAGCAGTAGTTATTAGTTTTGCTGGTATTTTCTTTAATTTTTCTTTTTAAGATAATTTTTTGGGATTTTAGGCCACGGGTCCCCAGGCCACTACGACAATGACTCAGCTTTGTTGCCCACTATACCTGGTGAGCTACTGACAAGCCCAGGTATTAGGTCATTGACCGAAGTACTGTACAAATCACTCTAGACGAAACGTTAAGGGGTCACCAAATTTATTTAAATTTATCCTGAGGAGGTTGGAATGTGTGTACCATATTTCATGGCAATCCATTGAATAGTTGCCGAGACATTTTAATCAAAAGCTCAAGTGTGAACCTCATGATGACACTAGATGGATTACCAAAGTCATTAGGATTTATCGTCATGAATTTTCCGTGAGAAAACTTTTGACAATAGAAGATGTGGAGGTATCTCTCAGGATAACTGAAAACTTTGACCTGCTGGTGGCACTAGATAAAACGTCAGAGGATCACCAAAGTCAGAAAGCTTCATCCTCCGGCCATTGTGATTATCTGTGCACAATGTCATTGCAATCCATTCAAAAGTTGTTGAGATATTTAATTTCAGGATCATAGTGGATGACACCACTGCCGACATTGCCATTTATAGAACCAACTAGCATGACGGAAAAACACTATTTATTAACATGCATATGTTATCATGTACTCAATTGTTACCATTTAATTGTGATGTCCCAACGGAACTCGGAGATAGTTACTTTCTGTTAAGTGACTTGAGATCACTTTCATACTTTTAATTCTGATGTGCTTGCACATTTCTTAAAAACAATCCATCAATTGATTTTATGGTTCCACTGCATCGGAGCCTCTATGACTACTATTATAAAAGCAATTTCACCACCCGTGTCTAAAAACCCTCCAAAGAAGTAATTAGCCAGAGACCCCCACCACCACCCAATTATCTCATCAATTAACTTTCTAAAAGCAATTGAGGACTTAATTAGGGAGAGTCTATATTGGTAAGATGTTTTAACCCAAAGCTGTCAACGCCACAAGTGATGATGCAGTTCAGTGGGCTTTTCGCCCCTTCCCTCGGGTTCTAGACCACCATGTCGTCTATCTCGCCCTAATGAAATTCCTCTCTAGATCCACTGCTGTCCCCTCTGCTGCTCAAGTAAGCCTCACTACCTTACTATCAATACTAGTGATGCACTGGAAATCTCTCCAATTTCAACGGGGCTTTTGTTGTTGAATCTCTGGGGTCCAAGAAGTCTCTATCTGGTTCTGCACCGTAGTGTAATGTGCGGAATGAGATGAGATAGAGGGCCCAAAACAAATCAGAAGTAATTAACTCACGGCTTGCATGCAAATGTCCCTGAGAGGCATACATGCAGCACATTAGAGTATAATCACGTATAGTCACAATTTTACAGAGTAATATGATGATAAAATCAATATGTGCTCCCATTTAAGTGGATTTGCCCAGAACTTGCCCTCATGAAGAAGTGCTTTGTTGTATTGAAAATCCAACTGCATATTTATTGATCTGCATATGCACCCCTATTGACCTTTTAATCAGTGTAAGCTTTACCTTAATTCTGATACACTATGCATGTTTTCATTTGGGCATGATTTTGAATGGTGAATCCAAGGCTGGATCAATCAGCGCTGAGTAAATCAGGACTTTATTCAGCTGGCAGTAAACTAATTCAAGACTAAAACAGTGACGCTGTAAGTGAAAAATCATGAGAAGTTTGTAAAGAAGACACAATGTTCATGCTGATTGACCTTTGTCAATCAATTTTTATATCAATTTTTATATTGACATTGTATATTCAAACTTTATTAATGTTATGTTTCATCCATGTTTTTAAGGCAAAAAGTAAATCAAATATATATATATAAAAAAAAAAAAATCTGAAATTGAATGCAAGTTTTTGAGTGGAATTGCTAAAGCAGGTTGAAAAAGTTGTGTTACCGTTCCTGTTCAGACTCAGGATGTCTAACTTTTTTTGTACTCAGCAGATTCTCTGAGTGATATGCTTGCACAATCTCATGCAAAATTGATGATTTGGATTTAATAAAACAACATCAACAACGAAAAAGCTGGAAAAACCTTCATGAACGATGTTAGGATTTCCACTGAAACACACAGAGGCACTTCTTCAGAAGTTCAATTAGATGTTATCTATCGATGTATCTACTAGTCTCTAAGAAACGCATGCCTATGGCCTGGGTTTGTGTCAAAGACACAATTGGGATGATATTCCTTCACCACCGTACATCAGTAAGCAGACTAGAATGTCAACAGACATGAGCAGGCCCATCAAAGTGCTACACATTTTTCATTTATAACAGACAGGGAATCAAATAACCCACCCTTCTAACTCTGAGCCAGTTACACAATGTCTTCTGCTGCCCCCACTTCACTATCTGCGTGCCTTTCATCCCATCCTCTTGGAGAGGGACAGCGGATTCCTTTTCTTCTGCTCCTCGGCCTCTCTGTTTGATCTCTGTAATTCAGCTAATGAGGCTGGGCCTCTGGCAGGCAGCTGGCACACACACTAAAGGCAGCAGCACTGAGATGTGCCCCTAGATCTCAGTTAGCCGCATAGCGCCACCCCATCTGACTCAGCAGCCAACTCTGAAACATCCAGGGCCCCGTTGAACAAGGTGGAAGAATCACACTTTAATTACCTGCCGCTAGAAAATCAGCAGAATTTAGAAATAATGGAATCTAGGTCAGCTTGATCTCAGCACTAAACTACAGAGAGCTGTGAGTTGAAGCTGTCAAGGCGATGCCAGCAAATACATTTTTTACTCTAATTTTTCACATGTTTAGAGTAGATCCTGATTAATGTTATTTTGCCAATGAAATAGAGGACTGGGCAATTTGTTCCACATGATGAAGTAGTGCTGAAACGTTCCCCTCTAAAGAATGATTACAGCGACATTTTCAATACGCAGTCAATCGTGCCATCGGTCATGCCCCTGTTATCAAATAGTTGGTGTCCCCATCAATTCAATTTTGGCACATGTCAGCAGCAACCTACATCCTCTGGAAAAAAAAATATAAGTTATTTGTAGTGTGGAATATGAAATGTGCCAGACAGATTTGTCTCTGGAGTGCTATGGAGGGCTGGGGAACATCTGAGTCAGCGGTCTTTGAGGCAAATGCAAACCTCTCAAAAATGCTAATCTTTGATTTCCTCCAGATTAGTGGGACTCAAGCTGAGCTGTAGATGCAGAAACACAAGTAGCTGGCGGCCATCCTGCTTCTGTCTCCTAAGCATCTGATTAAATGGAAACCTGATGCTGTTTCCTCTTATTGTTGGTTTTGAGAAAAAAGGACAGTCCTTGCTGCTGTGAACGAAATACGTTTTCCCCAGCTTGTTTTAGCACCAATATTTTTGGTGTAGGTGATATCTAAATGTAGAAATGTTGCATCACTTTTTAGTAGAAGCTAATAGTGGCAGATGGTGGAACACATGCAATCTGCACTGTGATTTAACAATGTGCACCTATGTCTCAAACAGTATTCAAAGAAATCTTGTTGGCACTATGTCTGCATAGTTGGTAGTGGCAGTCTCCTCACAGTGCCCCCCATACAAATAACTGCATTGAAAATAAATAGCGTATCCGTGACTGGGTAGGGGATGACGTGCTCATTGTTGCCATTAATGCCATGTCTGTTTGCTGGGGTAGCCATCTGACCTGAGGTTTGTTCACACAAAGTGAAAGCTTCCAGCCTCTTTGGAGCGAGGGTACAGGAGCCATGCCTGCTCTGTGCCCTGCTTGAATGCCATGTCCCGGAGCCAGGCGCAGATGGCATGAAAGAAACCCTGAACTGCAGAGAAAAACCCAAGGCATCCACCTGGGGCCTCACAGGGTGGCATCATGGTGGAACAAACTCAATGTTCACACCACCAGCATCCAGCTCTGCCACGACTCGGGGCTTTTTGAGTTCTTGATTTGTAGCACTCTCTGCTTTACTTTCTCTGCTGCAAATATTTAGACCACAGGAATTAGAGACTATGATTCACATGAGTCAGCATTATGTGCAATACCATGGTTGAACTGCTTACTCAAGATTTAAGATACTCAACATAGCATTCAAAGGTTCAGCGAACAAGTTCAACCAGCCGTCAACAAGATCAGGACGTCCACACAATTTTTATTTATTTTTAATTTTTTTTTTAAAGTGCACAAAGTTGGCAAATAAAAGTTTTAATTAATGGAGTCATTCTTCTGTTTAATCAGACATGACATGGTTGTCTTCATTTACATATTTATTCAACTGAGAAAACATTATGTCAGAGCCCTCAGCACAAATGTCATCAAAAGTGGAAATTTGAAATTCCAATTCTCTGCATGAGAGACATCACCAAAGGGAGTAAAGTGGGAGAGAAATGAGTAAATAATCTGGCGAAGCGTTTACTCAGCTACTCGCTGCAAGTCCCAGGTGACGTATCAATCTTGTTAGGTGGAGACATCTCCCAGGTGTGTGATTGTGTAAATGTTCCCCAGTACAGAACAGACCGAAAACATGAGTTTGATGACAAAGAGGAAGAAGCTCAAGAGTCATCCATGCTCATTTGTTCTACCATATTATGTGGCCTAAATACCGTTCGATGCTTCATTTTACTGTAGTTTGTGTTGGGATGTTAAGTAACGCTCTCTTTAAAGAACTTTGATATGAAGCATGTGGTGATAATCAGGCCTGGTTGCAACTTAATCCAACAAAGTCCATTTTTGAAACACCGGATGGCATTAGGCTATACAATCGTACCTTTATAAACTGTCTTTTGACCAAACTGACAACATTTCCATTAGCCTTAGCTGTACTTTGTAGTTAGTGCCGGCAAATGTTATGTCACGATAACACACTAAATTAAGATGGTGAACACGGTGTGATTGTTAGCGTACTGATGTTAGCACTTTGCTCAAAGCAAAGAACAGCCTTCCACAGCTGCTATAGCATGCTGCAGACTCTTATGTGTGTTGCTTTCTTTTCAAGTCATACATCACACTTTTTTGATTTGGATCATGTCGTGCACTCTCACTTTGTATTGCGCAGGAGGTCTTGTCCTTGCACCCCTGCATCAGTGTGTCTCTGCGATAATGTCTTTGATAGGTTTAATATTTCTGTACATTTATCATGCTCAGTAGTGACAGTCGCTTTAATGCAAATTCTAATAATGTAATTACATTAAACTGATGGCGTTTGGCGTGGCAGCAGAGGCAGCGGTTGTGGGTACGTAGGCGTGAAGACCCAACCTATACATGGCTCTACAATAATGAGCTGGAGCAGGCCAGCAGTGGGTGTGGTGGTAAAGTGCTGAGCAGGGAAAGTGAAGGTGAGCTCCACAGGACTCATTTAAGGGGAACGTGGTGCTGAGAGCAGCTCAGAAACCACACTAAAAGAATCACAATTAAACGTAATTACAGCTTGAAAACTGTTGGCAAAGGGGCTCTCTATCTGCCTATATTGGCTCAGCACTCCACTGTACCTCTAATTGCTAGTCTCCTACTTGTGCGTATCCCTTTCTGCGCCAGTTGCCATATATTGTGGAGTCGTGCACAAGGCGTACCTTCAGTATACTCTACTGATTTGAAAATTAAACAGCTTTGAAACTGAAAACCTTTGAAATGGAGTTTTCCATATCTGTGCTATTTGTGCAAGGGGCATGTACAGCTAAGTATACCCACCTGAGATACACCCAACATTGGTTTGTTTTGAAATCTGCCCAGCTGCTTTTTTTTGTTGTTGTTGTGTACATCTAGAAATACAGCAGCGTGTGCTTACACAGCCATGGGCTTTGACTCCTACTGCAAGCATTCATGCTAAAAATGTCCGCCCCGTACATCTCCACAATACACTTTAGACAAAGCTGTCCACCACATGTGGAGATGTGTTAAGCTCTGTGGGGGGGGGGGGGGGAGAGTCCATGTACAGTGTGTGTGCGGTCGATAAATGTGGTTGGTGTGCACTGTTACTACGGTGCTCACACAACCACACAAACTGATGTGATTTTTACTTTCTGCATTTTGTTCTTCATCGTAAAGTACGTTGAGACAAACTTGTCGAATGGGTTTTAGAAATAAATGTTAGCTGAATGTACCTCAGAGGTGCTCATTATGCGAAGCGTTGATCGACTTTGGTAGCCGTCGAGACATTTCGCAGTTCTTCTTTGAAAGAAGAAAGACTGTCCCAATGAATTCAGTTAAAAGCCCTGATAGTTTATGATTTCCTCAAATAATCTTACGGTAAATTATGATGATGAAATCTAGAAGAGAGAACTCTTAAATATGTATCAAGGTTAACTATTGAAAAAGTCAATGTTGACACAAACCAGGAGACCCTTTGACTTCTAAATATATAATACAACCAAAAACCACAATCTTTTCCTCACCCTATCTTTATGCTTCAGCAGCCTACAGTAAATCTAAAGGGGATACATGGTGCAAAAAAAAAAACTGATACCGTGTTAAAGCCCTGCACTTTGAGCCCCTATCCATCTATCCTAACCTTGTCCTTAAACTTCACTACTAGACTTTTTTTTTTTTTTCTGGATGGGAAAGCGTTTCCTGCTAATATGTTTAACATATTATTCAACATAAAATAACAATATGGCTTCTCCATACTCCACTTGTTTGCACTGCTTTACATTTGCAGCAGACATTCTTCTAGCCACAGCACGTCTAGTGCGCTGGTTTGCTTCATTTTACCACAATAGATTCCTAATGAGATTAGTTTCATCCTTCAGCATGACATAATGCTATCAGCACGCTATCACAACACTATGGCATAGTTAACAGTTCCCAAGTGACTGCTGTGTGATACTACAGTGCATTGTTTGAAATATTTATTCAAGCCAATTTAATGTGGTTACTTTATAAACTGTGTGTGTGCACATGTTACTATTCATGTACTTTCTTTATCCACTCTATTGATATCTGACTTATTGCTTTTCTTATTTATCAGATTTCTTTCCCCTTTGGTATCGCTTTGTCATCGTTTTCCCTGTGTCTAATGTTACCCTGACCCATTTGCTCCCTTCACAGAAAAATCCAATATTTGCAGATACGCTCCCTGCCTCAGCCTCTGTAAATATGTTTTCAAAATCCCATTGATGTGTTTTTTTTCTCTCTCTGTGCAAAGGCAAGGCTTGTAATTAGATTGATTATTTTAATACATCTAGACAGAATTAAACCCCCTGCAAAAGAAACTCAAATTTAGAAGTCATGAGCTATAGTAAAGAATTTCCTATTTCTGTGCCATTGATGCAGACCTCAGAGACAATATTTCTATCGAATACAGACTTAACATTATTCATGCTTCAGTGTTGAATGAATAATGTGCGTGCCTTTGGTCTCCGTTCCTCTTCTGATCTGAGGCGTTAGTGACATAAATCCATCTGTCGCTTGATGGAAGAAAATGTAAATCTTGGATCCCTTTGCAGATCATGTCTAATTGGCTTCAGTCTATCAACAGCTCTGCCTTTTAGATTCATCTTTATGAGATGGATAGTCAGCCCCCCTTGTTTGATAACCCTCTATCAGATCCCAAATGCATGATCTAACCACACACCTCTGAACAATGAAGTGCTACCATATCCTCCATACAGTACATGCATGGTAGATTGTCTATAACATTGAGTCACCATGACACTCAAGAGTAGTCAATTGAATCACATGTCAGCAAACTGCAAATTAAATGAAACAATATTGATCAAAAAAGATTAAAAAAGAAATACATGTCAACCATGATGATGTTGTGACCATTGCTTTTTCTGAGGTGAAAAGTGAATAAAATGGTGTATATATATATATATATATATATATATATATATTCCCATGTCTCCTGCAGGGAGTTTCCCATCTCCTTGTTACTTTCACAGTGCTCAAGCAGGGGGAGCTGGGGATTCTAATATTCCGCTTCATGGTTATGGAACAGACTAGGCCACTGCTCATGGTTTAGCAGTCTTTAATTGCATCAGGGAAAACCATGCAATGTACATTTTGTTCCCTTACTCCAACTTATCGAGCGTAATGTATATATTAGTGTGGGCAGGTGGGGAAGTCGGTGCAGCTACAGCTGTCAGCATTACTGCAAGGTATGAGAGATTGGAGCAGGGGATCCCCACAGGTATTGAGATCTCAAGTACAGGCCTGTTTTATTGTGTAGCCACCACACCTTTGCTCATGATACCTTAGTTTGCTTTAGTCTACAGTAAATAGTATGCAATGGTTTTATATACAAACGAGAAATGATAACTAACAATTAGATAATAAGTGCCATAATTGGCTACTGTGTGATTTGAATAAGTGATAAAAAAAAATAAAGCAGAGTGAGCACCACTCACTCTGGAACTTGCATAATGCCTTTCAACAATGTTCATGTTTTTCCGCATGTTCCATTGACTAACAGCTGTGCTCTGCTTACTATTTTACAGAATGTACAGTAACAGGGTGAACTAATGTGCACCGACACATCTTGAAACAGCATTATGGCGTTTGAGAGGTTACAGGCATACCTTGGTCAACTGTTGCTTTGAATTTATTTATAACCTCTACTTATTCACCCGGGTCTAGTGCACATTTAGAAAAGGGAGGGGACACAATAAAGCAGTACGTTGTGATTTCAACACTAGTTAAAAGTGAGTGAGGTCCTGGGGTGGGCAACATGAGAGCCGAGGTTTTGATCTTTTAGACTTCTCCTTCCCTACTTGTTATAAGTCGTGCACAAATTGGTTAGGAACAGCTACTGCTGGGCATTGCCAATCACCCGGTGCTCTGCAAATAAAGCACCAAGAGCCACGGGAAGTTGGTAGATGCTGATGTGACTAACCACATAGAGCAGGGGTCTTGAACGTTTTTCAGGCCAAGGATGCCCAAACTGATGGAGAGATGGAGCTGGGACCCCCTACTATATATATTGTTAGGTTTTTTAGAAAGTCGAAGGTTTTTAGAAAATTAAAGTAATTTTTTCAAAATGTAAGATTGTTTTGATAATTTAGGTAATTTTTTCAAAATTTAAGGATTTTTTTTTTTTTTTTTAAATGAAGGTCATTCTTTCAACAATCAAAGGTTTTTTGAAAGTTGAGGTCATTTTTCGATAATCAAAGGTTTTCATGAAAATTGTGGTCATTTTTTTAAAATCAAACATTTTCTTGGAGGTTAAAGAATTTTTTCAAAATCGTTTTTTTTGAAAATTTAGTTTATTTTTTAAAGATGGAAGATTTTTTGGATAATTTAGGTAATCTTTTCAAAACTGAAGGATTTTTTAGAAAATCAAAAGGTTTTTTGAAAGTTGTTCTTTTTTCGATAATTGAAGGTTTTTTGAAAATTGTGGTCATTTTTTTGAAAGTCAAAGGTTTTTTGAAAGTTGGTAATTTTTCGATAATCGAAGGTCTTTTGAAAATCAAACATTTTCTTGAAAGTTGAAGAATATTTAGAAAATTGGGTTCATTTTTCAAAAATCGAAGGAATTTTTTAAAATGAAGGTAATTTCTTCAAAGATCATAGGTTTTTTTGAAAAGGGTGGTCATTTTTTGAAAATCAAAGGTTTTTTGAAAGTTGAGGTCTTTTTTCAAAATCGAGTTTTTTTTGAAAATTGAGAATTTTTTCAAAATTGAAGGTTATTTTGAAAATTGTGGTAATTTTGTCCAACTGCTTATGCACGGCTCACAGCTAACTCTACAGTCGGCCTAAGGAGGGTGTAGACAGCCATCTGTGACACATGCCGTCACCAGCTGCTTCTTTTAACCTACAGCAAAAAAACTTTAGCGAGCAATGAGGAGAACCCGCACCTCCTTTGCCACCTGTGAACATGACCAATTGTGGGTGTTGGAGCCCATGTCCAGGCTGGAGGTCTGGTACCAGGAATCAAACCTTGGCTTTATGCATTGGTGGAGGAGAATTTCTTCTTTTTATTGCATTTTTGGACCATTTGGTTGAGGAGAGGAATTGGAAATAAAATAGTGGAGTGCAAGATGGGCAGCCCTTGGGTCTGGAAGACTGAGTACACCTGAAGCATATGCCTGCTTGTGCCGCCCAGCCTGTCTGGGAGGCATCTTTTACATCAATGGTGACGCATAGAGACTGATTCACTCACTCTTGACACTATTTTAATTTTCTTTGCTCTCCCACCTGTGGAAGGTAACTGTAACAACCTGTAGATGAACACTGTGACCTGTAGATGAACACTGTGACTTAAATTATACTAATCATATTTCCAAGAGACAACTTTGCATAAACCTTCCAGCACCCAGTAGAAAAGCCTGGACTGATATTCACAATAATAGAAATACAATAACCAGTCACAGTAATCAATAGTTTCTGTTGTTACTTTCAGTCTTTCATACAGCTCCCTTTGGACTTGTTTGAAACTTTCCTTGTCATGATTACAGGGGCCCTAATGGCTGGGCTGCAGACAAGTTGCGAGTGCTGTGCAGGGTTTACAAAAATGGGCAGACATTTGTAGTTGCAGGCAATTTAAAGTCTCTCTTGAATGTCTTTGAATTATGGGAAGAAAACCACACGGACAACGGGAGATGACAGGAAATGCTGGGGCCAGCAATAAAACTTCTTATTGCTGAGAGGTGACAATCCTAACCTCTGAGTCACTATGTACAATGAGTCACCCATTTATGACAGTTTTCTACAATAGCAGCAACTTATTTGGTGTTTGTGTTTCTCATGATGTCCAACAATTTACTCATATTTTGTTTAAGTCCAGCAATCACTTAAATGTTTCTCTGAATGCGCGTTAGTAACCGACTTCAAGTTTTTTTTCTCCCTGGAGTTTCAAATGACACAGGTCAGAGATAATTAAAATAATCAGATTTTTCAATAAAAATGTTGCTTATGGTCTAATTTCTAAAATGGAAAAATCTGGATGGAAACAATAAATAAGAGTGCTGTCACCTTATAGACGAATGAGGGACTCTTAAATAAAACTGTCTCTCTTAGACTTTTTGTGGCCAAAAGCAGACTTTGAGTGTTGTGGGCAGCTCCCAGGTATAGACGTGGTTGGCAGTATAAATATGAAACAGGGCAATGCTTAAAAATAGTAAGCCTACTCAGCAAAATGTCAGTGAATGCTGTATATTGAATCACTGCGTTCAAGCGCTACCGTGTGCCCTGGCTGTGTTGTTTGACTACATATGAAATTTGGTGCTAAAATAGAACACTGGGCCTTAAAATTAAGGCCAATTTTTTTAAATGTGCATATTAAAGCATATTGCTAGTGATTCCAAATCAAGCCTATAGTAAAGGCTAAATGAAGATGTAAAAATTACATATCTGAAACTTCAGTTCTTACCTTTGGAATAACATGCTGTAAAACAAAAAAAACCTTTGATATAGATCTGTTGTTCCATAACAATAGAAATAATGCAAACGACTGTTGCCAGTGCTGTTTGTTTACTCCCGTCTTGCTTTCTGCCTTTGTGTGCATGCATTCTACTTACTTTTACTTTGATATTTACTAGTACCATGCCATTCGACAAAGAATCAGATAAGAGTAGATGTGCTGTATGCAGTTTTCTTTTCTTTTTTTCAATTTGGAAAATCCTATTCCTATCTGTAGCGGATGCGCTTTTATCATCCAATGTGCTGCATTCTGCATCGACATTCCCTCAATAGTTTATGCTTTATGGAATTGATGTGAGGTATGAGCATTTCAACATAAAAATGCAAAAAAAAAAGTTTGTTTTAATGCGTTCTGCTACAGTAGCACGATTACCAATAGGTAGTTTCAATGCGTGTGGATATTTGTGAGCTAACATGCACATTGTGTATTTCATACACTTGCATTAGTTGTAGATGACCCAGATCTACTCCAGGGAGGCTGAATTTTTCATCATGTCATATGGTCTACACTCGTGGGGGGGAAATGCCGGCAAATGAGGAGACTAATAAGTGCTTTTCACTCCCCCTAGTATGTTACTCCCCGACTGATAAGTGAAGGCATTAGGCCCTATTGGGTATTCTCTAAGAGTAATCAGCAATTTGGAAAGCACTGTGTTTAGATGGGCCATATACTAGCACTGTGACAATCCTATTAATAAAACACTATGTGCTGTTAGTGTGATGCAAACTGGCCACAAGTAGTCTGGCTGCTCTCCAGGCATGACTCAAGGTGACGGCAGCAACACAAAGGCACAAAGTTACCGTCCAGATCAATACGCGCATATTGGAGGCATAGGGCACATAGCCACGTGCTTAATGTGGCACTCTGTAATGAAACTAGAGGGAATAGTTACAGGAAGAGAAGCCAGACCAACGGTGTATGATGTTTGTATGCTGCTCAGTCAAGAACAAAAGAGGCAGATCACAATCGCGTCTGTTCCCATCCTCTTAGCCAGACATGAGATTCCCAGCAGACATTATCACTTCTCAGATATGTCATAAGAGAAGGGCTCAGTGGGCAACAATAATACACTGAATCACACACGGTGGCACACACCAAACTATCTCCCTTTCTGAAGAACTGCAGAATAGAGATCGAAAGCGCAGATACACTTGTACGCAATGTGTTAAGAGGTGGCAATGACTGAATAGACATACTGTACTTTAAATAACAGGTAGTTTTGATGCATTTTTCTGAGAGCCTACAGAGAAAAACCCCCAGACACCACATCCGAGAGAGCGAGAGAGAATGCAGGGCGTGGAACGGTATCACAGGTCAATGCTTGCGTCATGAAAAAAAATTATAGTTCATATCTCTGGAGCTACGCTCGTGTTCCCCTTTGTATTCAGTTTTTGTTCCCTTTCTTTTATCTTTTAATGCAACCATTCGTCTCGTTGTCTAACACTGTGGCAGGAAAAAGAAAAAAAAAAAAAGACAGCATCCCATTTCTTCACAAGGGTGAATAAATCATAGATTCTACTCAGAATCCTTCATCATGCCTTCATCTAATCCATTCTAAATCCACGTGTGTTGAATCAGTGCTCAGAAAGACTGTATGTTTTTTGCCTTAAGCAAAACAAGTATACAAGTTTCGCCTTTCACCTTTTTAGAGACTGTGTAATGCGTCATTTGATTTTGAGAAAACAAAGGACTTTTTTTTCAACCGCAATCGATTGATATGTTGGTACCTTGTTGTGAACTTGACTACCAACGAGGGATGAGAGGCACGGTAGAGGTCATGTGAATAGCAATCGAGCAGTAGCCTACGATGTGATTTTGGTGTCGAGGCTTTCCTGGCTTTGCGCTTAAAATAACCTGCCTGCTCAGGCCAGGTCAAAAGTGCAATGGCCAAAAGATGTCTAATGTTGTCAGTACGTTGTACATGACATGTTGGGCATTCAACCTCCCTCACGCAGAAAAACACAACCTTCACTCTTCCTGTATACGTGACAGAAAGGATGGAATGATCACTATGTGAATGGCTTGGGGAAGCCCAGCTCCTTAGGGAAAAAACGTCCCTGCAATTCATTGCCAAACTCTTTTTTTTTTCGTTATATTCGACTTTGGTTTATCAAGGACCAGAGAAGGAGGACTGTGTTATCTCTCCCACATTCATTCAATATCATTTGCCCTCCACAGCTTATTCAAAGGCCATATACAGTGTTTTGCCTGCTTTACAACGATAATCCATCACAGTGAGAATCATTCTCATATCAAAGTTTGAGTATAGTTTCACATTTTAATCAAAGCTTTATTAGCAGTGCCATGAAGCTGGAACACCGCTCCCTCGCGAACATATTCAATACAAATTTGCATGCACCAGTGGTGGAAATGAACTGAGTATATTTACTCAAGTACTGTACTTAAGTGTACTGCATTTCCACTTCACGTCACTTTTTTTCTCCACAACACTTCAGAGGGAAATATTGTACGTATATTTAACATTTATCTGCACAGGTACAGTCTTTATTTGACAAATTTAGAATTTACACTAAATACATATGATCATCTTATATATTATAAATGAAACTAGAGCTGAAACAATGAATCGTTCGACAGAAACCTAATCTGCACCACGTTCTGATAATTAAATCATTCTCTGTTCCAGCTTCATTATTGTGAGATTTTGCTGCTTTTCTCTATTTTATATAATTGTGAACTGTCAAAAGAAACAAAAATTAAACATGTCACTTTGGACTTTGTGATGGATAATTGTTAGTTGTAGCTATAAATTAAGCTATCATACAGTGTATACAATACTTATAGCTCCACCTCTAAAGCAGCATCGCACACAGAGGAGCCAATTTTCTGCTTTACTTTTACTTTTTTTTGATTGATTGCTTGGATCTTTTCTTGACAACATATAAAAAAAGAAATATATAACATATATATAAATACATATGCACAGTCTCTTTGTACACCATTTGTCAAAAGGATAAAACACAATAAAGCCCTAGATCTTATTTCCGTGGTAGTCCTTTGGTTATAGGTGTGTGTTTGACTGTTAGTGTTTGAGTACGTATTCTGTATATGAGCACATGCTAAGTGCATGTGATGCATACTAAGAGCTATTAATACTTACATACTTCGGCTTGACTCAAATTTTCAATGAAGGACTTTTACTTGTACATGAGTGTTTTTACAGTATTGCAGGATTTGAATTATTTCCCACTACTGGCATTGTAATGTTTTTGTTGAATTACTGTTATAGCCTGGCTAAAACTCACAGAAGGCAAAACCAGGACCATTATGAGACAGTTGTATAGAGATAAAAAAAAAAAGGAAAAGTGTTTTGAACATGCATCAAGGAGTTCAAATTACTTTCTGTAATAAAGCTCTTTGTGAAGATATGAGTAGAACACATTATTCATCTGTCCCATTTCTGTCACTGGACACACTAATTAAAATCAGGCCAAACTTTGCTAATGTAAAATACATTTTAAAAAGTGCACTTTTGTCATCACAAACGTCAAATTGTATAATGATTATTTTTTTTAAATGCAGGACACGTAGAGTATGCAGTTCTGTTGTGAGTCACCAGCCATGGCCGTTCACATTCATTAAAATTGTGCGCAAAACTTGTCTTAATAAGACCTAGATCTATAAAGCAAATGAATCACTTGTTCTGACAGAGCATTGAAGTTGATGAACACACTCAGTTGACTCTTAGGCTCTGTGCAGACCTGGGATTAACATGCGTCTGTTGTGATCTCATCACAAGTGGACAACTCCCAGTACAGGTGTGAATGCACTCAACACACACACGAACGATGCGTTGAGATCTGATCGCTCAGAAACACATTTGGATATGGTCTGAGCTGCATTTTGTCACATTCTTTAGCAGTGAGTACTCAAATGTGTTCTGGGTCACATTGAAGGAGCACCTATTAAGTCAGAAATAGACAGAATTAAGTGCTCTGTTGCTGGCTTTGTCCGCGTCGGTTGCTCTGTGTATTTTGGCCGTAATTTGAAACATTAGTATTTTAAAAGTATTTATCAGACCGCCCACCTGCTCTTATCCTTGTATGTTCATAAAATGTACTGGAAAATCCAAAACATACTACAAACATACCGTCAGACAGACGGCATGCAGCGTTTTTTTTTTTATTCATCATCGCACGTTTCTGTAGCGGGCTTTTGTATGGTTTATGTGAGAGTAATAACTGAAATGTATACACAGCACAACAACAAAAGTATTTTTCATTATGCATTTTGCATATGCAAGCGGAAATGATGTATTTAGGTATACAGTGGAGCTGTCACTCAACACGTATGTGCCGACACGTGCTAATGCTAGGTGTGAAGTGACGTATGTTAGAGCTGTCCACACAAAAGTCAAGTGTTAATATCCAGGGAATCGCCAATTTGTGTCGCAAATCATGCCCAATCAATACAATTTGACGAGACGTCACTCCTGTGCCACCGCTGCTGGTCCTCATTGCTGTCACTGGCCCAGGTGATTGACTTTTTGCCTCCACCTGTTCTTACTAATAATTATCACTCTGTGCTGGCATATAGTCCCCCTGTGCAAGTGTTTCTGGCACGGACAGTTCATTTTTTAAATGGCTAGTTGGTGGAATTCAGGTGAACTTAAAGGCAGCAGTGTATTTGTTATTTGTGATATAAGCAATGTGATCCATCTACTTAAAAGCTTTGTGACAGAGCGCTCAGGACACGTATTAATGAACACTGTAGCACTATTGAAAACGAAGATTTGAAAACCCCCAGTAGGTGTGAATTTGAATCATGAGGAATCCTTTAACGCCTAACCTTCACTTTGATGCCATCAGTTATGAATGAGTAATTTTGCCTTAGGCAGATATCGAAGGAGATAACAATCAAATAAAAATAATTAAAGAGTTAACTTTTAAAGCTGCCATATCCTTACATAAATACATTAATAATAGTGTAGATGCCCCAGGTACATACAGTACTTATGTTACTAATACTGATTTTCATGGACAATGGTGTCAGTGCTTTTTTTTTTTGCATGTGTCTCGTTTACAAGCATGTGTGACTAAAGGCAAATAATATGCATGTTCATGTGCTTTGCATCATGCATGTACTGTGTGTCAAGTGGAACATAATTGTGGATACATGTAAACCATGTCTCATTGATATTGCACCTTTAATATTCTAAAGATGGAGTGCCTACTGAAATATTAAAATATAATTCAAGGAAAAGTAGAAATATGGTACCTTCAAGGCATCAAAGCAATTTTATTCATAAAGAAATTAGTTTTTTTTTTAACTTCCTGGGGCCACAGCAATATATAAGAGTGTGTGCTTGCCTGGTAAGGCCTAAAAAAAATACATGTTAGAAGGCATTTCTCAAATAGAAGAAAAATAGAAGCTAATTTAGAAAGTACCAAAATGTTAAGTTACTAGCCATAAACACTTGAGCTTATGGCAATTTTTTTATAGCACTATCAGCATTATCAAATAGTTAAAGGTAAAACAAATTAGACTCTTACAGTATTTACTGAAGATTAGCAGAAGCTATAGTTTCTTTGCTGACAATTAGATTAACCTCAAATGTGTGAAAAGCTGTAAAGCAAACCACAGACCTTTGTACAAACTCATTATATTTAATCTGTTGTTGTGTTATAATCAGCTATCATTAGATA
Source organism: Bovichtus variegatus (assembly GCA_943593645.1). Taxonomy (NCBI): domain Eukaryota; kingdom Metazoa; phylum Chordata; class Actinopteri; order Perciformes; family Bovichtidae; genus Bovichtus; species Bovichtus variegatus. The sequence continues at coordinate 6,408,223 of CALSCE010010649.1, forward strand.
ATACCAAAAGTTGATTTTTAAAGTTAAAGCGGTTGTTATCCTTTTTTTTTTTTTGTCACTTGTAATGATGAACCCACAGATAATTATGACTGTAGTTCCCCTCAGCTCTATGAAGCTTGTTATCATATTTCATACGGTTCATTGTTTCATTCAGATTCCCCGACCTGCTACATTACTGTTGTGGCTCATTCTCATGGCTCTCATCGCTTTACAGACAAAGTTAGCAAGCTGGTGAACACGGTGGAGCAACTCGCAGCTAAAGAGCCTGATATTTCTTTGAGGAGCCGGTAGAGACTGAAGACGGAGCTAAAAGGAGAGTGAATGTTGTACTTACATTCATCAGGTGGCCAGAAACACAACTCCAAACTGATGCTAATATTGCTACGAATTTGATATGTTGCTAACAAGTTCGCCGTTTCAAACGATAGCAGTAATACTGTGTGCCAGTGTTCACAGCTGCTTTTCGATGCCCTTAAGTGGCCAAAAAAAGTAGGTTATTCCAGGATTAAAAAGACAAAAAACTAAAGCATTGTTGAAATCACCAGAAGAATTAACTTTAAGGCCCCAAAGAATCCTGCAGCCTACAGTACTTGGCAATGCGTATAAAAGGATAGTGTTTACAATCCTCCACCATTCTCTTCTCACACAAGAAGCGTTGTGATAGTTGTTGTTTTGTGTTTTGAATTAAGCCGCAGCTTCTTTTAGGCCTGTTCGGATGAGTGGGCTGTCATTGCATGAGCAATCACTTTCGTTAACGCTTTCGTTGTTGACCTGGCGAACGCAAAAAGGGGCCTCTGCTCTTTGTTTGTATAATCTGAAATGAATAGGCTGACTGTAATGCTCATTGTCATGTGTAATTTTAAAAGCAGACGTCGTCTTGATGTCAAGGTCTGTATCAAGAGAATGCTTTCAAGCGCAAACATTTTTTTAAGGGGAAAGGACAAAAACCAGTGATGGAGATACAGATGAAGCGCTCCTCAGAACTGGATCCTTTGGAAACCCAGTGGTTTACCAAGGGTGAGTTAAAACTCGGGGTCAACTCAGGGCGAGGTGGGTTTCTGCTGACTCCAGTACCTTTTCTAACTGACAGCAAGGGTCAGAAAAAGGCCTCTTGGTACACTGCTTTTACGTCATGAACTATAATCATGAAGTTATTTCATTTTTGTCTGCGCTGTACTGTGTTTTGGTTTTAATGGCTGCTGTTTCTTATCTTGGTAGAACAACTTGGATTTGGGATTTGTTGACTTGCAAATAATTTACACATAATTGTGTAGGTTTAGGATCTGCAGCGGGAGATGCCCCCTTATCTAACACAAATATGGCTCAGGGAGATTTCACACGGTCTTAAATGGAACGTTTACTACTTCAGATAGTATCCGACTTACTCCAGAATAATGGGAATAACATTCAGAAGTTTAGTGTTATTTCTATGATATGACCAAATAAACAAAGTTTTCCTTTTTACACATTTTTCAGATGGTTGACTTATTTCTTACATCTTAAATTGTCGATATCTTTTAGTATTTATTCAGGCCCTTCTACGTTACAGTTAACTCTGATTTTTGGTTTTGTACACTCCAAAAGGACTGTGAAATCCATCATATTGAAAGCAGTCTAACATGGAGGGCTAATTGATCAAAACAATGTTATAATTACAATCATTGCGGTGATCTGGGCTCATTACCCCTTCTGGATGCGGGAATTTGTCCAATTGAGTGGGTCCTGACAGAGCCAGGCTCTGCCTTTCCAGACTTCTAATTTCTTGGTGCCACATGTACATCATTTGTCTTAGACAGAAATCTATTCTGAATGGAAGGGTTTCATTAAGTCATCCAATAATGAGCCTGTTTGTCAAGAACAAATGCCAGGGTGCTGTGAGAAGTCATTGAAGGGCATATTCTCCATGAGGCATCAATATGCTAAAAATAATGTGTCTCCTTGAAGAATATTACCTGAACATTAAGAAATTGCCATTATATGTGCATGAATGTGTATATAAGTGAAATTATTTTTCTGCAATGTAGCCATGCAGGTCATTTGTAATTTTATACTTTTCTATTTCCTTTACTTGCTGCTGACGTGTTTTTTTTTTTACTCAAGTTAGTAGTTACACGGTATACCTTTTTAATTGACCCCCAGGTACGCTCGCATGTAAACAGCCAATTTGCACTGAGATGGGGTTCTACCCCATCTGATCAATACACCAATCCCAGCAGGGTCTCTGACACCGTCTGTCAGCAGGTCATCTTGTAGCAGTGATAACACAGCTCTGATGTTCTCTCTGTGTAATGGAAAGGCCACATGCCAAAGAAGTAATTAGCCTGTCGGACAGTTAAATTTCTGCAAGAGAAGGTGTTCAGGACAAGTCCTGCTGATGGAGGCTTTGCCAGAGTGCAAACCTCCTGCTGTATGAAGACAAAAAGACCATCTAGTCAGTCATTAAGAAAAAAGCTTGAAGAATTTCCCACAAACATTGGTTGACGGAACAGTCCATTCCTTTTACGTTAAGTTGCACGTTCTGTTTACAGCTGTCTTTTGAATCACATCACTGCCTTTATCAGTTGCTGCTTTTCCACACAATTGGAATAGTGTAGTAGAATAGTGCTGAGCATGATGTACAGCGCTATAGTAGTTTGCCCATCATCAACCAAACCACACCCTTGGGCAGGTGAACAGTATGTGCAACAGTCTCCACTGCAACATGGGTCGATGTAATATATTACGCCTCTGAAACACAGGGGAGACAGCAAGCACAGACGTGATGTGCATGCAGCGGAAGTTTGCAACAGAGAATGTCCTGAATTATTTAATACCAAACAAGGCCTGGGTGAGCACTGAGGATAACAGTTCATTAAGGTAATGCATGGTGAGAGCACTGTCAAAATTTCCCCCAGATACATTCTTAACACATCCAGAAGAATAGAAGTATAAGGACATTTTGCATGCCGTTGCAAAAATATTGCCTACGTAATTGTGAAAAACGTCTTAAAAAAATAACCTAGTGTGATTAAAAAATGTGGGGATTTATTTAAATGTAGCAATATCAGGTTTTAAACCATTAGTTTGGGTTAGTATACAAATAAAAAATAAACTGCATCATGATAGCCTGAGTTACAAGAATGGATGCATACAACTTTTTTTGTATGCATTTTGACTTTCTAGATGGAAGAGAGGTCCGTTTGTGTCCAGGTCTACCTCGCCTACAGCCTCGGGTGGAGCACAGAATCCCTTATGTGTGTGTGATTGACTGAAAGAGCTATTTAGTATTCCTGTGCTATATATGTCTAGCGGGGCATCCCTAACTAAAATAGATTATGTTTTATGCCTGGGTCTACGCTTGCTCAGCTAGCCATACTTTGCACCGTAAACAAGCCACCAGGCACAATAAATCTAAGACTAAGATGTATTTCCTGCACGGACAGTACAATCCTAATTTATCCTAATACGCAATCACAGGATATCAGCTCTGTGCGATCCCCGGTGAATCACCACACTGTACAGTATGAAGTAAAGATGCAGTCCAAATGAAATAGATAAGCGTGTGTATGTGTGCATGTCTGCATGAGCCGTGTCCCTGTTGGTTTTTTGAGTGACAGTGGGCACTGTAGCCCAGCGGAGAGAACTTTGCTTTGGATCTTTTTTTGCATCTCTTCCTTTCATGTGGAAGTGCAGCATACCACAGTGTGCACAGTGTTGTCTCCGCTTAATGCCTGCTCCCAGTGTAACCACGTCTTCAACGCCGGCTGGAAAACACCAGGGGTTCCACAAAGTCATTTTCCGTTGCTCATGGTACAAATTCGCCGGCGTGAGCATATTGTCTTGCTTCAGAAGACAGCAGTCAACCCACATTTTCCAAGTGTCAGTAAAAATAATTCAACTCATTAGGCTTCCAAGTCTTATCAGTTGTTTATGGGATCACATAAACCAGAACTTTATTGGTGGGTGATTCCCTCAGGCACTCCCTGCCTTATATCTGGGCCTGTATCTCTGTATCTTGTGTTCAGCTTACTGTCATCAAGGAGCCCTTTCTCATCTCCATCCACAGCAGTTATCACTGTCCCTATTAACACAGAGCACCAGTGAAAAAAAAAAGCCAGCAGCCTCCAACTGATCTTATCAAGGTCATCCCCTAGATAGCACAGAGGAAAATAAAACAGATAACAGATCTTCCATAACTTAATTAGCTTTTTATCACACAATGCAATTACAAAATTGTCAAGCCGTTGGTGTAAGAGGCCAGGAACACTTTGAAGGAACTAACAATAACAAAGTGGTCAATGCCACTGGGAGAGCGATGGCCCTTTTCGCCTCTTCAGCTAAAGGCTGTACATCAGTACTGAGGGTAAATCAGAGGGAGCAATGTGGTTTATTTAGCATCCGTTGAGTAATAGTAGCCCAATGCAGAACATACCATTCTGGGGCCAGAGCACCCACTGAGATGCTGATAAGAGAGATTAATGGTGTTGTCTGAGTGGCTGGCATACGATCAGTGCTTGAGCAACCCAAATGTGTCTGCTATCTAAAGCATCTGTATCCCTGCGAAGCACTGAGCTGGATGAGGCAAAAGGACAAGATGTCACATGAATAAATAAAGCGACAAGAACAGGAGGGTAAAACAGCCCCGTGCCCCTACATTCTGGTCAATGCACAAAACCTGCATTAATCCAACACATGAGGAAGAGACGGAGAGATGGAGCGAAGGGGGGAAAGAAAAAAAAGTCTAAATGTATAAATAAATCAAAAGGTTAAGCAGACTAAACAGAGAGTTTGAGTCACAATCACACTGAATATGGAAATCTTTTTGTAAGTGTGCTCCAAATTTGCATGGAAATTGCATTTTGGTCCCATGCTCTATTGTGTGATTGTGTGTATGTGGCGGGTAGGGGGGGTCTATTATCATCGTTGTAATCTCAACACTGCAGAGAATCACGCGTTGGGTTGTGGATGGGATCTGCTTTTTCTCATGTGGACCATTCAAGTTTTACCAAGTGCGCCCAGTGCGTTCTGTTGGCAAAAACAGTACCAAGCAATGAATGATGAAATGCTTTCATTTGATCAAGGAATCTGAGTTTGCGTGGTGTTTCTTGTACGTCATGTCATGTTATACTATTGCAGCAATAGCTGAATGTTAGAGGAGGAATGTCATCTCAATAGAACAAAGAAACACGCACCATGTGGAAATTCATAACTCATAATGCAGTTTCTCCTTCTACCGGTCACTATTGCAATATATGTCACGTGTTATAAAGTGGATTATCCAGCTCCAGTGGCTGAGTTAAAAAATAACATAAAAAACCATCTCCATTGTTTAGTGACTAACAAGCGAGAGAAAAAACCATCATGTCGGTTGGTCTCTGCACAACTGAGTTTCCTTGGTGACTAAAAAGCCCAGTGAAACCTAATAATTCCTCACACTTTGTGCAAGATTGAGCTCCAATGATTTCCTAAGGGTTAGTAGCAAATGCTGACTGCTGGGAAGAGTGGCCAGCTAAACAACATCTGGGCTGGCTGGAGAGCCATTCCCCCCACAACAATGAATTTGAAAATGTCAGCAGAGTCAACTGAACTTGCCTCAGTCAGACTTATTGGACTGACACCACTCATTTTCCAGACACAACATCCCACGGTTATTTGTTTTTTATGTGTTTTTATCTCTGTTATAATTATACAGGTGTTACAGGCTAAGGGCCAAAGTGCTGTAGTCGGATAATAAAGGGCAAAGTTTGATTAATTAAAAAAAGACCACTAAACTGTGTCCTCTTATTGTCCGTTGATCGTCAATGAAAGACAATGCAGTAAAACACAATGCTCTTCATAGTAAAGTTTGAAATGCAACCTTATTTATAGAGTTTAAAAGGTCCATTTTTGACATTAGAAATTGCAGTTTGAATTTTTTGTCAAGCACGTTTTTATGTAACATTATAATTACAACACATCAATTACATTACGACATATCAATACGATGGGAAATCCCATAGAAAAAGTATGAAAGCTAGCAAGAGTTAGCATGACACTAACAAAACATTGAATATGCTAATAGAACAGGCTAAAATCAAAATTCAACTCAAATAAAACGGCTCCCATACAAAAATACTATACATAAACATGATAAAAATCACACAATGTGACCACTCTTTGCTGTTGTTTTGGGTTTTTCTATTGTGTATCAATGTATGACACAAGCCCCAACTACCAATGAGGAAGTAATGTCTGTAGCCATGGAGACACGCTGTCATGGCTTGTAAAAGATGTGTGATGTGAGCTCGCCCTACTGAGGGTGCACTTTTTGGCAGGAGATTGATATATTTTACTACTCAACTATCGACTATGAATGATGACACTGTCAAGAAAATAAATAGGCAATATAACAAATTTAAATGGACAGTTCCCTTGATCTCAATCTGAAATTGTTTGCTGCTTCTTCTTTTTAAAAGCTCCCTGTATCATTGTACAAACACTTGATCAGAAGTTTTGACTTATTTTCGAGCATCGCAAAAAGTTCAGATGAATATCTCTATACTAAGTCTATCATGATAATGTAATAAACACAATATACTGTTTACACTATGTCAGTCCCTTTGCATTGATTATAACATGTAGAACACGTTCCATTGAAGACCCAAAATATGCAACATGGCTGTAAGGGCCTTTTGAGCTTAGTTTGTTTCTTCCTTAAACACATCACATGGTTTGGTCAGAATGGGTCTTTTTATCTACGCTGGCCGACCTAAGAGGTGGACGTTTTTGTTGTTTTCAAGCTATGAGCTCTCATTAGATGCAAGTGGGGGAAAAAATGGTGAAGCTACTGTTGTTGCTACATTCAAAACCTATTCAAATCCTTGCAATCCCTTTTAAAACTTGAAATATGTTAACATTGGTGATTTGAGCAGCGGGGAAGATGACCATCATTGACGTGTTTCTTGGACAACAACGATGTGTTTGCACATTTCTTGTGTTTGTTTATTTATTTCGATAAGGGACAATGCACAATAATTACCACGAGCACTGTCACCATCATGTAAATGTAACACATTTGGCCATACAGGCTCATTTTCATCTGCAGTCCCTGGCAGGTTGATGGCATTAAAATAAAACATACAAGAGCACAGACAGAAGCACATAAGTACAATTAAAGCACATCGGTACCATTACATCCACATAACCACAGACCCAAAACACATATGCCCAATTGAAGCATAATTAAAGCACATAAGCACTCAAAATTGACAAGAGGTGGAAGTATGGAAGTTCGGATAAGAGATGCGCCTAATGGTTTGTTTCATAGCGTACAGTTATGGCTCCAGAGCCAGTTCATTTGATGAACAGCAGGTATCAGTGGCTTTATTTACAAAGAGAACCCGAGAGAAACACTCTTGCTCTGTGTTAAAGCTCTTTCTTCTTTCTGCCATTACCACGGACCTAAACGTTGCAACTGTTATAATTGAAGTGCTCGCTGCACTGATAACAGACTGTCCCACTGCCACTGGCAGGAGCATGGGCTTTGTCTCTGATTGATATTCACAGTATGGAGACCTCTGACGTGACATTGGCAACCCTTGAATGCTCCTGATTGATCATGCCCCAATGATAACAATGCATTCTCTTCAGCGCTGTAGCTTCAAGTTGTCATAGTGGAGTGTGGATTTAGTGTACAATAAAGGCTCAGCCATGTTCTTGACAATCTGCGTCCCGTTGGGTAGTAGATCATTCAAAGCCAGAAAAAACTGCACGCTATCGATCTGAGGGAAGTCTATAAGTGTCCTCATCAATACTTAAGAGCTGTGCTGCATTCAGGATGGTTTACAATGGTGTTTAGATTATGTTTTAAGCCTACTGTATGCGGTAGCCAAATGGGTGCCATATTTATCAATCCCTTCCATGCTCTGTGCATCCATTGAGAGGCCGTGATTACCCTGATGCATTATTCATAGTCAGTGGGTCTTGGTGGACTGTGTGAAGAAACAGGGTGTAATTTAAAGGGCGGGAAATAGAGGCTTGGCCTGTCTTGGAGTGCAGCCTAAGGAGCATGTTTCAACGAAACCACCCTTTTTGTGATCTGCCTCGCATTTATCAGCAGGATTGCTCTAATGGGGATGTCATTGGAGGAGGAGAGGAACTGTCTCACTGGGCTTCAGAAGTGGCACCATGATGGAGATGGAGAGCCGTGTAGTAAAGATTAGCCATATCTCCAAATGAGACCTCCAGTCATAGTAGAAGAGGGAAATTGTGTTTCTTAATCTGTGTCCTATTTATCATATTACGCTAATGGCTGTATCCAGGCCATACAAGCTGATGGCTTCACTTAATAACTGATGCAGGATCAGTCATCCTGAGTGTCCAGTGACTCATTTTAGGATCACAGCTGGTAGGTTTCAGGGTGATGATGATGACAAATTGATTTGTGATGGTGATACAACCACAACACGCTGACAGATTGGTTGGGAGCAGTGTGACCATGTCTGCCTGCCGGAAACCTTCCTGCCGTCGTACAGCGACACCTTAAGGTGGTTTTGCTATATATTGCCATCTTGGAAGAAGAAAATCCAACTTTGGTCAAAGGCGACCCTCAGGTGGAGCTCAGGAGGGTCAAATAAGGGGCATCCACCTCAGCTGACGGTGATGGACGGAGACATCTGTCGAGCAAGCGCCGATGAGCCAAAGCCCAGATAGAATGCAAGGTCTAATTTAGAAAGTAGTGTGAATTCATACGAAGTTAAGCGAAAGACGTAAATCACTCTTTTTCAAAGCTGACATTTTGACTGGTGATAGTAGGAAAAGCGCAGGTGTTGCTAAAAACCTGAAAGTGTCTTTAACTTCCTTATTAACACCTGTGCTTTTCGTGCCATCACTTGTCAAAATGCCTTTTGCCACAAACAGACATTAGTCTGTATTGGATACATCCAGTAAAGTGTTAAAAGCTCTGAACACAAACAAAATATTTAGTTCTATAACTGAAGTTCCAAAAGTAGAGACTGGATAAAAAAAAATAAAAAAGTCCAATGGAAAATGACTTGTTGTTAGCTCGAACACACAGCAGCCAAATTCACATGAATTAATCAAGGCAAACCTTCGCTTTGTGTTCAGTCAGAATACACCTCAAGGCACTTGAGCATTAGCTTCCCCTCTCAGAAATACTGTTTGCTGCTTGATACAGCAAGACACATAGACACAAGCAAACACACATACACACAGAATCCCACTCACAGACATACAGTATAAGCCAGCGCACGCATACAGTAAGTGGACACACCCCGGAGGCAAGAGGTGATCATTGCAATGTGTGTGCAGTGTTTCACAGCCTACAAAGTGCCTTCAAAACATCCACTGTTACATGGGATTCAAATCAACGTTCTATGCTTTAGCAGGTGGTTACATTTATTACACTATGGACAAGTTTTTCAATGTTTCATGTTTGGAGTTATGTGTGAATGTTTTGTAGATCCATGACGTAAAATATATACTATACTGTACTTACAGTATTTATACAGTACTTCTCACCACACATATGGTGTTTCCATTTATAAAAGAATGTTTCACCAACTTTCAACATATTTCTGTTTGTGTTTTGTTTTATCAGAATGCAGCAAGTTGGGTTGAGTGAACTGGGCTTGGTAATCTCATGTGTGAAGACAAAGTGGAAAATAGATATTGATATCAGCAATAGGACTTCAAACTCGGGTTTCTTTTAACTGAAATACAGTCCATCATAGTATCAATAATACAGCATCTGATATAATGGTTTAACAAATACAGTCCTTTCATTAGTCGAGAAAGAAAATTCATTGTTATTCCTCTTTGCACACACGCACAACTGTGTTTTCGCTTTGAAAATCCACTGTTTGTATGAGTAGTCATGTTGTTTTTCTAGATTTTAGGCTATAATGCAAATAACAGACGACATAATAAAAACAGATCCTTATATACACAAAACTAAACTGAGTAAAAAAAACAACGCCTAACTCAGAATGTCTTCATGAAGATATAGAACATGTAGGAACCTGCATGCACTTTAGTTGGCCCCCATTCCTTAAATTACAGTTTCTTAAGCAAATAAGGCGAAAACTGCCATTCAGTTGGATTTTAAACCATGAAGCTATATTTAGAGGTGGTATGCAACCAAAGATGAACAAAAGCAGATTTGCTGTATGCGCCACGGATTTAGGTGAATATTCGCCCGCCGGAGTTGAACAGTTTTAAACTTGATTGAAAATGTAATTATTTTGAGTTCCATGACTCCATGAATGTACAGAGATAGAAAACGAGAGAAAGGATAGAGTCTCTTGCTCTTTCTCTCAAAGTGGCAAAAACCAAACACTTTGACTCTAAAGAATAGAGGGAAATAGGGAAACATCATGAGCCAGGTTTCCACCCAAATGTATCACAAATTTTTACCGAATTTCGAGAAAATTAATACTTGTTTCCAGCCACTACCATTATGCGATAGGTTCATCGAAGTAAGCAGTTGATGGCCCCAACTCTCCGATCGGAAAAACATTGTACCATTGCAGAAGAGCAAGGATAAGATGACGTGTATTAAAAGAGCACCAGCCGAACCTCAAACAGTAAAAAAAAAAAAAGGTAGAAAATGCGATGGAAATGACATTTGTTTGTTTCTTAATGTGAGGACGATTACATCAGATCTGTGCGATAGGGAGACTTTTTTTAGCAGAAAGTTCACTGGATGTAAGTCGCGTGGCTCATCATCATTTATTTTCTGAATCTATTTCCATCGCGCTTTTGCTTTTATCAACTTTTAAAAAACTGTTTTGCGATATTTCAAGTATGTTTTTAAATATTCAGCGTCAGCTGGATGGAAACCCCCCCCATCATTCATAGGGGAGCTGCGTTGTCAAGATTAAAATTATAACCCAGTAGGTAAAGGAACAATGATGGTTAAAAGCAATCAACGACCTTACAAATGCTCTGACTGGCTTGGAAAAAATGTTTTAATTAAAATAAGGAAATGTAATGCCTAGTCAGGCTAATAAAACATAACACTGTATAATAGGGTTGTTATACAAACGCCAAATAAAAGTAAAATAAAGGGAACAGACAAGCCTTTGTGTGTTCTCCTTCTGGTGAAGCACATAAAAAAATGAGAATATTCTATGGTGTGTTTTAAAGTAATGAGGACTGATGCGTTGTTGATGCAGTCAAGGGCAATCTTGTGTAACCAACAGACGGCTCAGTAACTGGCAAGGGGCAGGTGACAAGACTCTCTACATTGTCTGCTTGCAGCTGGATGGTGAGCCGGATGAGCCGGGCTGCCAGAGAGAATTAATAAAAATCATTCAAAGCAGGAGTCTGGATGCAACAGTAGACAGGCTTATACTGAGAGATGCTTCAGCACAGGTGGATGCTTTATGCGCACACAGATTTTTGCATTATACTCCCACTCTTATGTCCTTGACATGGTCAGTCAATTGTATTGGGACTATAATGGTAAATGAATAATGAATACAAAATGCTCTTGATTTTTTTGTTTTCTGAAAATGAATCAGTATAAGTTATTTTTCATTTAAGCTGACATTCCTCATTAGATGTTACAAGCTAATTAGCAACGAAGAAATTGATGAATAAAAAAAAAAAAAAAAAGAGAAATGTGGAAGAAGTTTTAAGTCGTGACAAATTCACAGAGAATTATCAGCAAATCCTGTTTCCGCCCATAGCGGACGGCAAAAAAAAGTTCTCACAAACCCACTGTCCATTACCTTGCTAGCGCCAAACTGCGGAAAAACAGCTAGCAACTAACTGGCGAAGAAAGTTAATTATATAAAGAGCCAGGAGATGGTAGAGGCCAAAAACAGAGCTGAAAGGAGTGTGCATATTGATTGGACTTACAATCATCAGGAGGACAGAAACATGACTCCAAATGGATGCTGATGTTGCTCCATCACGTGCATACACAGCTACATTTAGCTAAGCATCCTATTGAATCTCAGAGGAAGATACTGTATACTACTCTGACCTTTGTTTTTCGAGGTCTATTGTGTTATTTTCGACTGGAAAGTATGTAATGAGTTGTATATGAGATTACCAGAATAAAATAAAGCAAGACTCATACACCAGTTCACGGAAAGACAGTTTTTATTTCTGGGCAAACTTTTACTTCCTTTATACTTTATAACTTTATTTCGAAAACAAAACAAAGTAAAAAAGATTTTGAGTCTAGTCTTTCATTTCATCCCTTGCCAATGTATATGGCATACGACATTTGCTTTCTCCACGTGTTTCTATGAATGATATGTGTGAGACTCAGTGAAACACACCACTGCTGTCCTGCTTCTGACCCCCAGTCACCATCTGTCACCGCATCCCACCTATTCATCCCCTCCTCTGTTCTCCATTGCGTTTTGGAGCATAGCCAGCAGGCTCTGTGGTGACTGTCCTGTCCTTTGGTAATAAGTAAGTCATGGTACATCAGTTAAGGATGAGCTGCTCTGCTCCAAAGCTCTCACACCCTGGGCTCTAGTTGAGGATAAAAGTAGGCAAATTCCATTCGCATACATTTATTAGACTGAAACAGAGATTGTTAATGATAGCTGCTGAATAAATGACCTGCTCGAATAACTGTGACCAAGTTCAGATGCTCCTCCATCAGAAACTACAGGTTTGTGGTTGGAATAAAGCGTTGTCTTTGTACTTTGTCTACATCATGATGCACAAATCTAAAGCACTGCACGTGCAGGCTGCCCAAACACACTTTGTTTGTGAAGTGCTGCACATTCGACCCATTATTGTGTCGCACCTATGGGTCGAATACTGGAATAAGTTGTGTTTCCTGTCTTTTGTGGCGCTATCAGTTGATGAAGTTTGGCTGCTGGATCTAGCATGTGTCGGAAATTTTCCGGCTGAAGAAAACGTATGAGTTTCGGACTAAATGTAATCCTATATCTGTGTTATCTTTATTCCATGCATCGATGGTGATAAACAAGTCAATAAATAAACATACCCTCACGAGTGGATTGATCTGATTTATTGATCTCAACATGCTGTTGTAGAAAATAGTGTTGATTGCCACTTTAGGGCCAATTATGATTTTTTTGCAACATATTCGTCCCCAGTCCATAGATAGCCAATCTATGTGCATCTCTCTCTGCAGCTTTTTTTTGGATGTAATAATATTATTGTTATTTTTCTTAAAGCAATATCATCAGTAGGTACATTTCAGTAACACCCAACCCTATAGCGGTCAAAGGTCATTGATTGATACCCTGACATAAAGGAATAGCTCATTCAAAATGAGTTCTTCAAAAACCTGTTCACTCAACTTTACTTTTTTGAAGCTGCTCTCAACTGTATGTGGGCTGCTTAATCTTTTTTTGTGTGCTTAAAACTTGGCAAACAGTAAAACAGATTTGCTGTGCACATCACTATGCGATGGTGACGGATTATAAAATGATGTCGCAGTACAGAGCCTGACGATTGCTCCTCATGTCGGGCAACCTGACCTGAGAAGCAATTCCTTAACTACCCATCACTGCCAAGCAAGACTTATGGGCTACAAGAACCTGAAGCGTAGAAAATAGCATCTCAACAAAGTGCCTTGGCAGAGTGATGGAAACTCTTGCTCATTTCACAAAAACCAACAGCTGTTTGCTAAATCATCTGTTAAAGAAACCATAGTGCCAAAATTCATTTTAAATACCACATGTTAATGCCTCTCATATTTAATCGCTCACTGAACAGATGCCGGCTTCTTTTAATTAAGCAACCTCTGAGTTTTGTTACTTCTCAGCGAGTGCTAATGCAATCTGCTTCACAAACCTGTAACTACAAATGCCGAACATCCCATTTTCCACGTGGCTGAACTGGTTCTAATGATCAGTCGATAATGGCCCATAATCATATAACTAAGTCAGTCAACAGGTGTAATCCAAATTGTGCTCCCAAACTTTATTGTTAGACTTAAAAAGTAGGCTATAAATGATACATTGCTATACCGCTGCTATGACGCTTCAGGGAAATGCTTTTGAATAAGTTTGACTTCTATCGCGTTGCATGTGCAAAAGTTAAGGATACTAAATGAATACAAAGTACCTCATTAGTGGCCAATAAATAGTGACGATTGTCTGCTCAAGGATCATAGCCAAAACAATGTCTTTGTAAAGTAACTTGAGGTAATGGCATTTCTCTCAGATTCTGAGTTCTGGCCAGGCAGCAGTGCCAGCCCCTGTGGTCCGTGACATTGTTTGTAAGGTTTAATTAAGTCACAGCCCTTCTTGATGGAGTTAGTTAAAGTCATGAGCCCCTGTTGACTTTGGAATGGCTGAGTGAAGCACATTTGTGTTGTTGCTTTGATTGTTTTTAGTCATTAAAGGATCAGGACCCTAGAGAAGTTGAGGAAAAGGCTACAGGCAATTCCACCGCATCCAAAGAAGACAACCGTTATCCATGGAGGGTTGAGTAAATCTGTTGTATTACTGGAAGAGAGGTCCTAGCCCATTCTTCAAAAAGTAACCTGCAAGGTGTTAATGATCTGCTGTACCGAGCTTAATGTGCATCAAAACAGAAAATAGTGTTTATGACAGGGTGTGTGTGAGTGTGTTAAAGGGTTTTTACATGTAACCTCAAACGTGCATTACCTAAGTTTCTAGCGACTGTCTGTGAGGTGCACACGCCCCAAAAACATACTACAATCCCTTTACCTTACAGTTTGATAAGAAACAAATATTTTGATTGCATCACAGATAGGACGCACATCTTTTTTTTTTTTTTGTGAACATCTTTTTTTTTGTGAAAAACAAACAACAATACATAAAGGTTCCCTGCATAAGTAAAGGAAAAGTAAAAACAAATTACAACCTAGTGTGAGCCTGTTCTTCCTTACATGATAATTCCTGTATTTTTTTAAAGCAGGCTCTTTTTTTCCACATCTCTACCATGATAATGATCTAAACAGCTTTCTCAAGTCACTCATGTGAGGATATACACGATTATCCCGATAATGCAAATTCACTTTATTGGAGTGTTTTTTCATCTCGACCCACGATAAAACCCTCTCTCGTTGTGAGCACAACATTGTGCAATAACAATAAACAGCCTGGTCTCTTTATTTATTTACACAACATTGTGTTCACAACTCATTTTATTTAAAAATGTTCTACACACATTATATATATATATATATATATATATATATATATATATACACATACATACATACATATACACACATATACATACATATATACATACATATATATACACACATATATATATACACATATATACACATATATACACATATATATATATATATATATATATATATACACA
>CALSCE010010649.1:6433501-6441001 GCA_943593645.1 Bovichtus variegatus
GTTCGAGGGTTACCGCCCCTTGAGGCACCTAAGACCTTGAGGCCGCAGGCTCCCGCCGCAGCTTCAGCAATGGAAGCTTTGAACATTGACCACTCAGGCTCAATGCCCCCAACCTCCACAGGGATGCCAGAGAAACTCCGCCGGAGGTGTGAGTTAAAGGTCTCTCGGGTATGGGCCTCCTCCAGACGTTCCCAGTTCACCCGCACTACCCGTTTGGGCTTACCAGGTCTGTCCAGACTCTTCCCCCACCCCCTGACCCAACTCACCACCAGATGGTGATCAGTTGACAGCTCCGCCCCTCTCTTTACCCGAGTGTCCAAAACATGCGGCCTCAGATCAGATGATACGATTACAAAATCGATCATCGATCTTCGGCCTAAGGTGCTCTGGTACCATGTACACTTATGAGCATCCTTAAGTTCGAACATGGTGTTTGTTATGGACAGCCCATGTCTAGCACAGAAGTCCAATAACAAACAACCACTCGGGTTGAGATCAGGGAGGCCGTTCCTCCCAATCACGCCTCTCCAGGTGTCTCCATCGCTGCCCACGTGCGCGTTGAAGTCTCCCAGTAGAACTATGGAGTCCCCTACTGGAGCCCCCAACAGGACTCCATTCAGGGTCTCCAAGAAGGCCGAATACTCTGAACTGCTGTTCGGTGCATATGCACAGACAACAGTCAGAGTTTTCCCCCCCATAACCCGTAGGCGTAGGGAGGCGACCCTCTCGTCTACCGGGGTGAACTCCAACGTAACGGCACTCAGCCGGGGATTTGTGAGTATCCCCACACCCGCCCGGCGCCTCACACCCTGAGCAACTCCAGAGAAGAATAAGGTCCAACCCCTATCCAGGAGTACGGTTCCAGAACCGAGACTGTACGTAGAGGAGAGCCCAACCAGATCTAACTGGTAGCGCTCCGCCTCCCGCACAAGCTCCGGCTCTTTCCCCCACAGAGAGGTGACGTTCCACGTCCCCAGAGCCAGCCTTTGCCGCCCAGGTCTGGTCCGTCGAGGTCCCCGACCTTCACTGCCACCCGTCTGGCAATGTACCCGACCCCAACGGTTCTTCTTGCGGGTGGTAGGCCCACATGATGGAGAGGGGGGGGTGCCACGTTGCTTCTTCGGGCTATGCCCGGCCGGGCTCCGTGGCAAACCCGGCCACCAGGCGCTCGTTGACGGGCCCCCCTTCCAGGCCTGGCTCCAGACGGGGGCCCCGGGCTTCCTCCGGGCAGGGTCACACCTCCTCTTTTTTGCTGTTGCATTGGGGTTCTTGAACCATTCTTTGTCTGGCCCCTCGCCTGAGACCAATTTGCCATGGGAGACCCTACCAGGAGCACTAGGCTCCCGACAACACAGCCCTCAGGTTCATAGGAGCACCCAAACCAAACCCCTCCACCACGGTAAGGTGCGGCCTCAAGGTCTTAGGTGCCTCAAGGGGCGGTAACCCTCGAACACCGTGGTGGACCGCGGTGGTCAGGGAAGCCGTCCGACTGAAGAAGGAGTCCTTCCGAGATATGTTATCACGGGGGACTCCAGAGGCGGTTGCAAGGTACCGACAGGCCCGAAGGGCAGCGGCCTCGGCCGTGACAGAGGCAAAGCAGCGGGTGTGGGAGGAGTTCGGAGAAGCCATGGAGAAGGACTTTCGGTCGGCACCAAAGTGCTTCTGGCGTACTGTCCGGCACCTCAGGAGGGGGAAGCGGGGAACCATCCAAGCTGTTTACAGCAGGGATGGAACACTGTTGACCTCAACTGAGGAGGTACTCGGGCGGTGGAAGGAGCATTTTGAGGAACTCCTCAATCCGACTAATACGCCCTCTTTGATAGAGGCAGGGCTGGAAGATTATGGGGGATCATCAGCAATTTCCCTGGTGGAAGTCACTGAGGTAGTCAAACAACTCCACAGTGGCAAGGCCCCGGGGATTGATGAGATCCGTCCAGAAATGTTGAAGGCTTTGGGTGTGGAGGGGCTGTCGTGGCTGACACGTCTCTTCAACATTGCGTGGAAGTCGGGAACAGTGCCTAAGGAGTGGCAGACCGGGGTGGTGGTTCCCCTGTATAAAAAGGGGGACCAGAGAGTGTGTGCCAATTACAGGGGTATCACACTGCTCAGCCTCCCGGGTAAAGTCTACTCCAAGGTGCTGGAAAGGAGGGTTCGGCCGATAGTCGAACCTCAGATTGAAGAGGAACAATGCGGATTCCGTTCTGGCCGTGGAACAACGGACCAGCTCTTCACTCTCACAAGGATCCTGGAGGGGGCCTGGGAGTATGCCCATCCGGTTTACATGTGTTTTGTGGACCTGGAGAAAGCGTATGACCGGGTCCCCCGGGAGATACTGTGGGAGGTGCTGCGGGAGTATGGGGTGAGGGGGGCGCTTTTGAGGGCCATCCAATCCCTGTACGCCCAAAGCAAGAGTTGTGTCCGGGTTCTCGGCAGTAAGTCGGACTCGTTCCCAGTGGGTGTTGGCCTCCGCCAGGGCTGCGCTTTGTCACCAATCCTGTTTGTGGTATTCATGGACAGGATATCGAGGCGTAGTCGGGGGGAGGAGGGGTTGCAGTTTGGTGGGATTGGGATCTCATCGCTGCTCTTTGCAGACGATGTGGTCCTGATGGCATCATCAGCCTGTGACCTTCAGCACTCACTGCATCGGTTCGCAGCCGAGTGTGAAGCGGTTGGAATGAGGATCAGCACCTCAAAATCTGAGGCCATGGTTCTCAGCAGGAAACCGGTGGATTGTCTACTCCGGGTAGGGAATGAGTCCTTACCCCAAGTGAAGGAGTTCAAGTACCTAGGGGTCTTGTTCACGAGTGAGGGGAAAATGGAGCGGGAGATGGGCCGGAGAATCGGAGCAGCGGGCGCGGTATTGCACTCGCTTTACCGCACCGTTGTGACGAAAAGAGAGCTGAGCCAGAAGGCAAAGCTCTCGATCTACCGGTCTATCTTCGTTCCTACTCTCACCTATGGTCATGAAGGTTGGGTCATGACCGAAAGGACGAGATCGCGGGTACAAGCGGCCGAAATGGGTTTTCTCAGAAGGGTGGCTGGCTTCTCCCTTAGAGATAGGGTGAGGAGTTCAGTCATCCGAGAGAAGCTCGGAGTAGAACCGCTGCTCCTTTGCGTAGAAAGGAGCCAGTTGAGGTGGTTCGGGCATCTGGTAAGGATGCCCCCTGGGCGCCTCCCGAGGGAGGTGTTCCAGGCACAGCCAGCTGGGAGGAGACCACGGGGAAGACCCAGGACGAGGTGGAGAGATTATATCTCCACACTGGCCTGGGAACGCCTCGGGGTCCCCCAGTCAGAGTTGGTCAACGTGGCCCGGGAAAAGGAAGTTTGGGGCCCCCTGCTGGAGCTGTTGCCCCCGCGACCCGACCCCGGATAAGCGGTTGAAGATGGATGGATGGATGGATAAAGCTGTTATGGCAAATGGGAGAGTTCAGAGAGCCCTGCTACAATCTGCACAGTGAAGGTTACATGGCCAACTAATAGCCGAGGCGTCGGTAGAATTGTCTTAAAGTATTACTTTGTTGTCTACTTGTACTGTCAGAAGTAACTGAAAGCGCATAACACAAGCGCGTCCATTAGAGTAATGCTTGCTTATTCAATTTCATCTTCAAGTAACAATTTCCTCTGAAATGCATCCATTGTAACACAAAAAAAAGGCACAAAACAGCATCATAAAAATCCACCAGCCAGTTTGTAGTCAGATAACTCCTGTAACCCTTTTCGCATTACATGCAGTCAGTTGATCCGTTGTTTATTAAAAAAATGTTGATGAAATATTTGAATGAAAAAAAAAAAAAAAAAAACGTTACGTTATTTAAAACTATCTTTTTTTAGTCACAGGCATACTTGTTGACAGCATGGTATCAATTATCAAAGTGGTAACACTGAATATTCATTTTCTCCTCTCTGGTAGCACAAGATGATAGCTGCCTCACGAGGACCACAGAACAGGGCGAAGAGGGAGAGTAAGCCTGCAGGCCCTGTTTTTAGCAGACGGATAGACCACTTGTGTGTGTTTTTTTGGCCTAGGGTCAGATCCTCCTGCACAGCTCCTCAGCTACACAAGCAAGCCACCACACTTACCCATGCAAATCTGCCTAGATAATGGTATTAATGGCTGCACCTACAGGCACAACAATTTCTGTAATACTTTGATAGCCCTTCAAAACTCTGTACGGCGTCATAAGGGGGAGCGAGCAGATCTTAACTAAAAGGTTTAAGATGAACATGCTTATAGGTTTGAAGGATACTACTACTTCACATTCAACGCTGACACATGCAGCCGTCCCTTTATATCCTGTAGGTAACGGTATCTAAATACCGTGGTACGTCTTCAATGCACTGACTAGAAATTGTCAGCCACACATGTATTTGGTGAAGGAGGCGATCAGGCGGCCATAAGTCTGTGTGCGTTCAAACAAGAAGTGAAAGTAGAGTGGTGAGAACGAGCATCATTCTGCCTCTCACATGCGCTCTCAATCTCTCTCTGTCTATATGCTCTGGTAAAGCCGAGGCCAGTTTGGCTTCATTTGCAGCACAAGCCTCTTAATCCCTGGAGTCTCCAGTGTAGAAAGGGACATGAGGAGCATATGGAGGGCCTCTGATCCTTATTAGTACATGGCACAGACAGCCGCAAAAATTCAGGTAATTTTAGAAAGCTGGACTTTCTTTTAAGCTTTTCTGGTTTTATCATTTCTCCTCACATCATGACCCATGAAGCTTTCGTTCCTTCTTTTGTAAAATCTTCCTTCAGTGAACAATTTGTTCAGATTTTTACCAAGAGGGTTAAAGGCGAGATAAAATATATATTTACCTCACATTTTTCCTAACATTTAAAGTTGAGATTGAACTAATTTCTTCAGAGAATTTTTCTGTGTATGTGTTCTCTTATGCAGAAATGCCCTACTTTATGCTCACTGCTCATTCATGTGTTAGAGCTGCCCACTAAGACCACAGTCTTCGACTGCAGGTCTCTAAATAGCTCCGCTTAAGCTGTTGGGGTTAGGAAGAAGGGATTATTCATTCACTTTCAAAGCCAAGATTGTATTTCTGGTGCAGATTTTTGACCCAGCAACCTTCCAGTCACACATTTGCTGCCAACCGTTTTCACTGTGGTCCATGATTTGACTTCCTCGGGCATATCATAGCGTAGCTGTAAAAATCTGAAACCGGAGACATCCGGTTTAGTGAAGCGTTCTCACAAATGACTCCATCATCTGGAATAAATTTTTCCACTTTGCCTGAGTGGATGGGCGGCAGCAGCCCAAACACCACCTATTTGTCTGCGTCATGGCAACATCACATATTTAGCTATTGATGTAACATTTGTACATAGAGTGGATCAACCTTAACTCCACCTCAATGCTCAAAATAATGAACCAACACCCACAAATTAACTATCCATACTTCTTGTCTTGAAGATTTCTTTCGAATACATAGTTAAGTATGACTCAGACATCTTCTGGATAAAAACAAATGGTAGATTGCAGCCCGACCATTCATCAAACCAGCTGACCACCCCTGTTTCACTTACTTAACAATAGCAGGTTTAGTGCAAATAAAAAATTCACTAAACGAGATGAAACAAACATAATCTAGTAGAAAACTGGTTTTCTTCTTAAAACGTAATTGACAATGCCGTTTTGTTGTCTTTAAAATGTATATTTAAGAGACCAAGGCTGTTTATTTCCAATAGATAATTAAGTAGATCCATCCAAAAGGACTCAGACATCTTCTGGATAGAAGAATGGTAAATTACAATACAAAACTTACCATTCATCAAACCAGCAAATGTCATAAAATTTCACGAAACAGGATGTCTTCCAAGCTAACACCCTGGTTTCATTCCTCCAATTGGTGGTGATATGGCTGCAGCCTGATCCTGGCAGCTTCGGGGGTATGAGGGGCCACTATATAATACCCGAGAAGGTTTCATCTGGTTGTGGTGTAAGTATACTGAAAAGAAATTGTTTGTATGACGAGGCACACATGTCTTACAGCTGTTCCGAAAGGCCACACTTTAAGGCAGAGTGAAAAGCCTTTGGTCACAGAGTGTGGAGAGGTGATAATTGTTCAAATATGGGGATAACATAGCAGACACACATTCCTCAAAGGACTTAATAATGCCTTGTACATAGTAAAATGCAAAGAGAACGCTTGAGATATAAGTATAAAATGGGCCTTACCTTCTTACCTACACACACTTAGCCGATTGCTTCGTGGGCATGGTTTATGAATTTCAGTCCCAAAAAGTTAGCGTACAGTAATTGTCGTGATACTTTGTGTAGCGTCACCAGCAGGGCAAAACTTTTGTTATGCCGCTGCGCCGGCCACCGTGTCCGTCTGTCCCATTCTCGTAAACATGATATCTTGGGAACGCCTTGAGGGAACATCTTCAAATTTGGCGCAAACATCTACTTGGACTCAACAATGAACTGATTAGATTTTGGTGGGTCAAAGGTCAAGGACCTCACAAAACAGGTTTTTGGCCATAACTCAAGAATTCATACACTAACTATGACAATTTCACCCAAATGGCTTGCAGGATAAAATGATTAGAGTGATTACATTTTGGACAGACATGAATGTAAACTGCAACTTGACTGGTTGGCGGAGGTAGTAATTACATTTTTTTGTGAAATAGCTCAACAACCATGAGATAGATTACCATGGAATTTGGTACACACATTCATGTTCCCCTCAGCATAAATAAATATGGTGATCTCCTGATTTATAGTGCCACTGTCAGGTAAAAATTATATTGTGTCCAATAATTATGTTCACGGCCAAATACTTGCAAAAGTACTAAGTATCAAATGTGAGCTTGCTAACATGTTAAAGTAAGATGGTGAACATGGTAAACAATATACTTGTTTAATTTTCAGCAGTATTGTCAGTGTGAGCATGTTAGCCTGCTGCCGTTAGCATTTAAGCTCAAAGCAGAGCAGTGCCTAAGTACAGCCTCACAGAGCCTCAAGCATGACTGTAGACTATTGTCTGTCCTAAGTCCTAAATCCTATATATCCCCACGCAAATACTGACACATCTATTCACACAATACAATACTTTACGTGCAAATGTCTGCACAAACAGAATACACAACATAACTTCAGGCTATTCTCCTACTTGTGTTGTTAACATATACTGTACCTAAACCACATCATATCTCCTGTGTTATATATATATATATATATATATATAGTACATGTCTGTCATATAATTAATTCAATTTCACTTACTGTATATGTATATACGTAAAGGACTGTACAGTGTGTGCAGCAATCCTCGCACTTAGCTGGACTCATGTCAGCAACACGGAATGTCCTGGCTATGCTGATCTACAGCACAAACTCTTTTGCCTGAAACGGGGCTGAAAATGTCAGAGATTGCTTTAACAAAGTGGAATCATTACTAAGCGTGTCACCATTCCCCAAATCCAAGGTTCGATTGGACTTCCAATTTAAAGTCACGATTCTACTCTGTTTTCGATTTGTCATGTTTTTC
>CALSCE010010649.1:6446001-6471077 GCA_943593645.1 Bovichtus variegatus
CCTGATGTGAATCATAAGAGGTGTTCATGTTACTTTGAAAAAGCTGGCATTGCTTTAAAAAAAGAAAAAATGTTAAAGTACTGAAACAGCTTTTTAATTCAGCCCCATAACAAGAGAAGAAAGGTCTGGCAAAGCAGATCCCAAGTCAGCATTCCAGGGCTGTTATGCCTGCCAAGGGAAGCTCATCCACGATAAAACTAGAAACAGAAAGGTGTTGACAAGTGCTAAAGTAGTCGACTGTCCCCCTGCTGACGTGTTTACACACAATAATATACTGTAAACTCTATTTAGTAGCTATCACAGAAAATCTGAGGGTGCAGTGACACTAAAAGGCCTCAGTGTGTAAAGTCCTCACCCCCATAAGAGCCACATTATGCTGCAGGCTATCACCTCATCATAGCTGTGTGCTTATCTTTCACCAACAAAAGCAAAATGTGAGGGTATTGTCCTCATAAATACAGTGCAATATATTATATCAGGCGGCAGATAAGACTTCTGCATTTTTGTGATTTTAAAATGAGAACAATGCTAGTTATTCTATCGCTCATTTGAGATTATCTTGATGGTAACAAAGAGGATTTCCCTATCCGTGACTACAGTTGACACAAAGAAGATAAATAAATGTGTGAAAGGATTATGGGGAGATGCGAGCAATGACAGGTCTTAGGTAACAAATTCTGGGTACCAATTAAAGCTGCTAGACGCTCTGTGAAAATGGTCCAAATCATTGTTATGGAGACAACTTTGCCGTGTCAAACGTTTATGGAAGATGTGAAGGGAGCATTAGTGTCTTCGTAATCATTTGCCCATAAATTGACCCACAAGGGGGCAGTAATTTGTTGATGTCCTTGTCAGTTTAGATGTGGCTGTAGGAGAAGGTTGAGGTGCATTCCACTGCACCAGCAATGGGTCGAAACAAGAAAGGAAAGTAAGACCAACAGGCATGCTTGACATCCTCTTTCTCCACTAATACACTTATATCTAAAAACTGAGGAGGCTTCGACAACTTCTTGAGTCTTAAAATATCATGCTACTTTACTGCAATTCCCAACTTCTCTAACACTGTTTGGACTTGCCCACCTATCTAATTATGCAAGCATTTTCACGGGAAACGGGATTGAGTCTCAATAGCAGTGAGAGAAAAATGTATAGATTCTTCCTTGAGATCCTACACAGTGGAAGACAAGAATGGGAGGAGACGCCATGACCTCACCTCTTCATCTCTATCAGGTCGTGTGCATACTGTAGGTTTGTCTGCCAACATTCATTCGCCTACAATGTGATCATCAGGAAATGCCTGGGAAGTGTTTTAACCTGCCCATTTTAATCCCGAATGCCAGAACACTAAATCATACGGGCCCAGAGCAAATATTCCAGTTGTTTTTTGGCTTGGCCTCTGCAGTGGGTTTGCACAGCACTCTCACTCTTTCTTTTCTCTGAAGCACTTTGGCATTGGCCCCGCATAGCAGCATACATTACAGAAATACTCCATGCCATTCCACTGGGCCATGTGTTTGTGAAATATTTATCGCACAGCCCCAACTTGTCTGCAACTATAGTACTCTAGAGCAAGGCACCAGACCCTTCAGTGAAGCTGCACAGGGGCCAACAGTAGAAGACTGTGTTTTTAGAATGAGCAGCTTTTTAGGTATGACTGCATGTGACTGTGAAGCAGGGCGTTATTGCAACAGAGCACATGTTCTCAGCACAGCCCTCCCAGAATAAATAAAGGTTTTATAAAAAAAACACACTTAAGAACTGGCCTCTGAGTGCAGTATATGTAACAGAGATATTATGTCATCCTGTTGGGACTATCCAGCGCCTATTAGTTAAAGATTGATTCCACATGTTCTTATTTGGGGTCCTAAATCAATGTGAAATTAGATTGTTATATTGTGTAGTAATTTCACTGCACACAGTCGATAATCTCAGTTGTGGCTTGTGTTTGTGGTGAAGTTTATTTCTTTTCCGTAATCATGCTGAACAATAAACTTTAGACGGCTTTAATTCCTCTGGGGAGTGGCGGGATAAGAATCTGGGTTTTGGTGGGTGTGATAAAGCCAAAATTCCCACACTCACCGTCCTAACCCCTGACTTTAAACAGGAAGAGGATTTAAAAGTAGAATTTCAGGAAGAAGCTCTACATTCAACACCTTACCAACATGGTTAAGATGCTTCACATTTCTGAGCAGATTCTCTCCTTTCGTAGCTTGGTTTCATGTGATATTTTGCATTTTATCCTTCAGGGGGAAAAAAAAAAAAAAGAGACCAATGATCTTAGTGCTGACCATTGGTGTGAAATTTTAGAGCCTATAAAATGTAATCAGTGCTGAAGGCCTCGGATCAAAATGAATAATGATATCTGGCCAGGGAGGCTAGTTCTCCTTTTAGAAACACAGCCTCTCGGAGGAGATAAGGGGAAAGAAAATAGTTGTTTTGCCATTCTCTTATCAGTGAGAACTGCATAATGTAATCTGACTCAATGGCGTATCAGATCAATCACTCTGTCTGGGTAAAGAGGGAGGGGGAGAGAGAGAAAGGAGGTGGAGAGACTTTACAGAAAAACTCAACTCAAAAAATGCTGCCTGCTTAGGCAGAAAATAATTATGTGATTTCTTTTTTTAGATGAAGATACATTTTCCCGTTCCTCATTGCCATTCGATATAGGCCTAACAAAATATGGCCTAGTGATACATAAGTAGTGAACACTTTTATAAATATATTCACGCAGTACACTTGGAATTAAAACAATTGTGACGTTAGCAAGAGCAGTGGCAAGCATTACTGAACAGAAACCTAAACGTCATCAACGGCACATTTTAGGAATAGCACATACTGAAGGTGTTTGAATGGCCTTGCATTTATATAGCGACTTCCTACTCTACCGACCACTCAAAGCTTTTACACTACATGTCAACAGTCACACACACACACACACGTTCATCTACTGATGGCAGAGGCTCTAATGTAAATGCTGATTCACACACACACGCACACGGGAGCAATTTACGTAACCAATTCAATAACCAATGCCAAAGGTTAGCATGTCATTATGAAGAACATTAATGTGTGGGGGTCACAGGGGACTATGCAGTGTTTCCCCCTGTGTGGAGGCTAATACTGGATGATATCAGAGTTTAGGCTAACATCAACAGCGCTGTCCCGAGACGGATTTGGAGACGTTTACACTCTAACAGCGTTACCCGAGATGGCTCAACATTTGTCAGAGACATCGGTTAGTTTCTAAAAAGCCTTCTTCTGTAACGTTTAAAGTTAAAACAAGGTTACGTTAAGATCAAATAATTCATCTACAAATAATTAAAAAGTCACCAGGACACAATGTTGTCCCCATGGAGCAAATCTTTGCTTTGTTAGCTAGCTAGCTACAGCTGATAAAATCCAATAGAAACAGTAATTTCAGCCCAATAAAATCAATGGTTGCAGGCTCGAAAAGAGAATCTTGAGATAGTGGTACAACTATCTGAAATCATGCACCCATTGTTGAAAAAAAATGCTGAAGATTTTCCAGGGTTTAATCTGCTCAGGACAGGTATTGCGTCACACTAATGGCCTGATAACATTACCCTGGCCTCGAAGAGATAATTCACTCCACACCTTCACATATACACTGAATGCAGGCATTTCCATTATTTTTGCACATTATTCTGAATGTGGGTGTGTGCGAGTGTGCCTGCCTTTGTGTCTGTACAGAGGAGAGCCTTTGATGACTCTTTCTCCTTGAACAATATCAAGCGGAGGTGTGAGATGATTTCAGATTCAGCCTGTTGTCTGTCTCCATGCTCTGTATCCCAGCTCAGCCAGCATCTGATTACCAGTACCTTGTTGTGTTGTCTAGAAAATGTAACAAAGAGGGGAGGAGAGAGTTGAGAGAAAGAGAGACAGAACAGAGGAAGGGTAGTTCTCTGGGATGTGGAGACGCCAGCACACAACACATCTGTGGGGATGACTCTCTGGGGACCAGCTGTGGATATCTGGAGCTAATTGAATAGGCTGCTCTAACAAATGTACAAGCTCCTCTTTCTTTGTAAAACACATGACAATGGAATTCTCCCCCTTGCATCACTTTCCCCTCACGCACACCACCTTACCCATCTTGACTTTGTTTTCCCTCTTTTCCTTTTTGCTCGATATCTCCCAGCTGTCATCGTGGTGCATAGCGTGTGTTAGAGGTGCCCACAGACAAGCGGTAGGCTCTTACTATGCCAGTCACTTCCTTCCATCTTCATGTCCCTGAGAGACCTAATTGATATTCCAAAGCAGAGTTGAAGCTGCATCTCAGGCTCACCTTAGTCATTAGTGAGCCCCACAGGGCTGTTTGCATTATAATCTCTGATTTAGATTGGGTGTTGCCTCTGTGTCCTTCCCTCGAGGTTGTGCTGTGTGTGCAAAAGGCCACCGTCGTCCGAGCTCAAATTAGCCCCTGCCTCTGAAGTTTGCAACTGAGGCGAGGGTTACGGGTCATGAACACTTTAACAGACGGATCAGATGAGAAGATTAATATCTGCCACAATGTGCGAGGAGTGAACACCACCATCTAAAAGGTCCATCTGGACATTTGTATGATAAAGAGAGGGAAGTGAAAGTGCTCATAACTCATCAAATCAGGCTTATTTATGTAGGGAGCATGAGAGGAATGATAAAGCTTTGGGATCTACAAATGCATACTATGCACTGCAGTATCTGCTTTATGAGCCAGCAATGTGCATGTGAATGCACATCTGTGCTTTGCTCAATTGCATGTTGTTCTAATCAGCCTGCTACACTCTGTTGGATGTTTCATCAGTGTAACGTACCCATCAGCATCAAACAAGCACAGATATCCCCCCACAGCTCTTGGTTCCCTTGGCTAACTTCAGAGTTTAACATCAATCACATCACTCCCCCCCCCTCCCCCCAACGTCACAACACTGTGGGGAGTGAAAGCCATTGTCAAAGCTATGTACCTGTTAGGCAATTATCTCTCAGTGCCCTCCCTTCTACATCCGTACCCACTGATTTCGACTCTATTAGGTCAATAGCATCCAGGTACTGAATAATGTCTTTCTTCAAGCAAATATGTTGCCTATTTAAGGAGAATAGCAGAGCCATATGAACTTTTTATATGACTCTCCGCTTGTTTTTTTAGGCAGAATTGTTTTGTAAAAAAAACACATACCACAGCTTCATGTATTGTTGCTCTTACATTTACTCCTCCTTGATGATCCAACTGATTACAAGAGGAATCTAACGCAAGTTTCCGAAATGATCCCACTGGGAACAATCAAGACAATTTTGGCGCTTACATCTTGACAGTAATACGTAGGGAGGGAGTTAGAGGCCCGTTTTAATTGACTTAAACATGAGAATAGCATATAAAACAGTAGGGGGTTTCAGCATTGCACATGGAAAATTATATATGTTGCTCTAATGTGTACTATGAAGCAAGTGGTATTATCCAGCAAGATCCTAATCTACTTAGCTGTAAGCTTATTAGCTTTTACTGTAGCTTGTAATATTGAACTTTAGCCATTACACATATTCACAGCAAACATTTAGGACCTCATAACTAAGTCCACAACTAACATTACAAATAGGAAAAATTCCAAGAAGAATTATACTCTGCCGCAGTGCACTTAGTGTCAAGGATGAGGGCAAGGGAAGGACCCAAACGCAAGGCTGAATAACAAAAAGCGAGCTTTAACAAGGTGAAGTAACAAAGGTATAAAAGTAAAAACACAAACCGGGAAGGCACGAGAGGACACGAGGGAACAGCAGGATACACAGCATGTGCGACCACACCAGGAACAGGGAAGGCGTAGGAAACATTGAAGACGAACTGACAAGGAACAATGAAACAGAGGGGTATATATACATAGAGACACGAATGACAACGGGACACAGCTGGAAAAGGCAGGCAAAGACACAAAGGTGGCAAGGTGATTACACACAGGAGGATCAGATCAGAGAAGGGCAAACAATCACAAAAGGAGGGAAAACACAAAGACAGGAAGTAAAACTAGACGTGACACAAGGGGAATGAACCAACCAAATTAAACAGGAAGCAAACAAACCCAGATCATGACACTAAGGGTGAAACAAATAATCCTTCCCTTCGTGTCTTTTTAAAAGGAAGATCACAAGGTTCATTTTGATGTTGTGCTAAGAAGGAAAAAATATTTAAACTATCCTATGATTGAAGGCATTCTTAACGTTTCTGTCTCGTGGGATCTGATACTGAGCCAAGAACAGAGTGCAGGTGCCTGATGACTCTCCTTGAATGAAAATGAAATTAATGGAAAGCAGGTTACTTCAAAGGCGGACTGCTCCAGCGGCGTGGCCAAACGTTTCTCTCCACCGCCAACATCAGCTGTCGTCTCCGCCACGGTGAAGTAGAAGTCAGGATCGTGAATGGAAGTAATTAGTTCATAATTGAGAGTGTAGAGTAAAGCATAAGGGAAAGATAAGGGATCTGATGTGTTCCTCTGGGGTCAAACTACGGATACAGTTTGTGGTTTTAGCAGTGCCTACTTGCTTGGGCTCTGTATTGTCTTTTGTGTCCATGTTTGTGTTTTTATAACTATAGCTATAATGGTAAAAGCCAGTGAACTATGGGTCTCCTGTGTTGTTGTACTTACTGCTTTCACTGCATTAGTAAACCCATTTTAATGCAGCCACGTTTGAATAATTGAACTGACCTATTTTAACACTTACATGGCTGATCAAATCAATGCTCCAAAACAACAAAGGCACGTTCCTTAATGTTTGGATTTGATAATAATAAAATGAATCCCGTCCATGACCCAAAAACATCTTCACAAAATACATAGCTGGAAATGTTCCACAGAAAATGCAGCCACAGCAATCTTTTAATGTTTCTCCAGCAGATTACAGATGGGAAAGGAAAGCTGTAGCACAACAAAATGCTGAATGTGTCAAATTCCTAACCGACTTCAGGAAGTAGTTTATCCTCATGTCTGACATTGAATACACAAACTTAGCCATCACAGAAGTCTCAGTTTTTAACAACATGTTTGCTGAACCGTAGCTTCATTGTTCCATTCTGAATCCCTAAACACAAATGCAGGATGGATTTGGTATGTGCAGGATAGGAGCTGTTCTACTCGGGCAGCCAATCTAACTTTTGCAGTTTTTCTGTATGTTCTTCATCTATCTTTTATGTTGTATATCAGACAATTCCCTTTCGGAAAAAGGAAGGATCAAATAAGTATATTGCAAAATGCAACTCTTGCAACATCTGACAGCTGTTAAGTTGAAAGATGTTTTTCTTATAAGAAAGAGGGATTTTATTTCAGTAATTATGATATCTCGTCTCTTTATTTGATCTTGTGCTGTCAGCTGTCAAAATTACCATGAAATCTGCACTGCGCAAAACCTGTTTCCATGGAGAACAGGTAAAAGTTATATCTGGCCTGATTTAAAAAAAAACATTCATCAGTTAAAAATCTTTGTCAGTTTGATCACAAGACTATGTTTGGTCCTATTTTTCAGGCAATGCTGCTTCAGTTTTCCTTTATAGGACACAGAACCAGGACACAGTTTGGTTTAAAACCTACTGTATTAGTTTGTAACTGTTGTTGTAACATCACACATGAGAACTTCTATCTATTATCTACATTGGCTCAGAGGATGAATGTATTTCTAAGTATATAAGAGCATCCCTAGCTTTGATTCCGTGGCTAAAGGTTGCTCTCAGCAGGATGCCTACTCCCTGGGCTTTCAAAAACTCCTGCACTGCATAGTCACTCAGATCAATGCGTTCTTTTACCGATCTTCACAGAGTACATGGTGTTTCCAGCAGAAAGGAGACACAGCAGTCACACAAAAACAACCAACCTTGCCTCACAACTTAAACTAATCTCTGTGGAATGTTTCAGTGAAAGGATTTCAAGGCATTCAGAGGCTCTCTGTTGTTCTGCCTCCTTAAAGCAGCAATTTCTGCCCTTTCGAGGAAAATCCCCTGGGATCAATCTGTAATTAAGAAGAAAAAACCCTCAAGCTTAATATAGCTAAAAAAAAAAAATGTTTTAAGTCAAAAGGGATGTAATTTAAATGCAGGAGAAAGAGGTGAAAACAAGACTGATCTAAAAGACAGAACACATTTTGGCTTTTAAAAGCACTAAACAAAGTGGGATAGTGTAAACCTTTAATCTGACACTGTCCTTCCTCAAGGAATTTCTCCATTTTGTGTCATTTTCAAGTGAAGCCCCCTCATAAGGTATCACAGCAAACAGATCTACACAAACCGAGAAGAAATATATGAAGAAAAAAAGAAGATGTACTTCACAGCCCTGTCACTTTGAAATAAAATAGATGCTAGTGGTGGAGTACTGATGCTTCTATGATGATGACTACTTGTGTTAAAGTCGTAGAAAAATACAATGTGAAGTAAAAAATGTTTGATCTTTAGTCTCTAAATCTTTATAAATGTGTTTTGAGTCATTGCATGGCAGTATGAGAAAACAGCTCACGTCTGTAGACCCAGATGTGAAGTATATATATAGTAATGATATGATATCCATATTGATGCACTCTGCTACACTCTCATGGCCAACCATTTTCCCTGAAGACTTTTCACTACATTCCATTGTGCAGGAATGATCATGACAGAGCTTCTCTTGTGCATTTGGCTGTTTGTGGGAGAGGGCGTAAATTGAAATCAGCATGTGTGCTTCAGGTTGTTTTCCTGTATCCTGGGAGGGAGGGATGTTGTTCTTTCTTTGGTGTGTGGCACATTGTGGCCATTGCCCATTGCGAACCATGCCAAAGGAAATACCTTGCAAACTGCTGACTTTGATAACGGGAGGGAAATCTGATTCTGTCTGCATGCACTCACTCTATCAAGGCAAGCAGTAACCAAGCTGTTTCAAATCCTGAATGAACGTGTTGACTAGTGACTTGTCTCGCAGAACCATTTTTTGTAAATGAGGGGTCTCAGAGTGCAACAGTTCTTTGATAGTATTCACAGACAACAGCACACATAGTGTTTTTTGCATGTATGCACGTCTTTTGTGCATTCAGCATACTACAATCAGCAACGGAAATGACGAATGGAGAGTGAGTGAGTGTGTGTGTGTGCGTGTACGTGTGTTTGGGACAGTATATGTCTGTGGCATATATTTATCCCATGACATTTACACATATCCATCTAATTTTGTATGTGTTTGGACAAGACTGAATACACGTGCGGGTAGATGTATCAAGTACACTTTTCCTCACGTACCCACCACGTAAATAGATTGTATTTTAGAAACCAGACTCATTTATTAATATAATGTCATATTAGGCTTTACCAGAGAGTATATCCTTATTAACGGCTCAATGTTTTTGCAAATGCCGCCTCACTGTACTGTACTGCTTTATAGAATGTTTTACAGCAGGATCAAGTTTAAAAGAACCTGTTGTCAATGGTTTGAACTGCATCGCTGCGGTGCTCTGTGACAGAGTGCCCCTGTTACCAGTCAAGTAATTTCCCATCTGCACGTGGTTATTATAATGTTTAAAGGTTTTAAGGCAAAGCAAAAAGCATAACAAGCCTTTGAAACACCTGTAAAAATGTAGGTCATGTTGTCCCTATCTATGCTCGTACTGTACAGGATGAGAAAAGAAAGCAAAGCCCTTGAAAGTGAGATGTGTTACATGTCTGCATGCCTTTGCAGATGGTAATGTTGACTCTGGAAGCTTCATGGAGCCCTGGCTGCTGCAGGCCAGGAAACATCACTAGCACTAGGGCCATGTGGGACCTCTCCTTAAAAAAAGTTTGCGATTTTTTTCACAGCCCATTGTAAGCAATCAGGCAAATAGAAGCTTGCAGTCGTGCAGTGCACAGACACTTCTTTCCAGTAGGCAGAGAGCAATGCTCAGTCTACTGACAGGCGAGCCAGCAGATCGACAAGAAGTCAGGACTTATTCTCATAGCAGTAACAGACGGTAACACCACCAGTGGGTGTTCTGAAGCCCACTTTTGCTCTCCTAGGTGTGATTGCTCCTGAATGCACATTCAACCTCTTCTACTGCTGGCAGTGAAGACCTGCAGATGCACTCAAACACAGGTTTACTTTTCAACCCTGCCTCTGTCTCAACACTCACACCAAAGCTGTACCCGGTAGAGGATACACATGTTTTATTGACAGAGCTACAGGTGGTTTGAGTTTGAGCTGCTGGTGAACTGGAGGTTTTTTTTCCTGTGTGGTAAGCTGGGGCATCTTTGGAGCCAGTATGTTGCCTATTGTTGTGGCATGTTTGGTATTCGTTCTGCTGGGCTCGGGGCAGGCTCAGGTTGCCACACAGACTGAGGGGCAGAGCCAGAGTCAGAGCCAGGGGCAGGACAGCGCTGCCAACCCTTGGAGGCAGGTGATTCAGTGGGAGAACAATGGCCGGCTGTTTAGCCTGCTGAACAGTGGAGCTGAATACGTCCCTGTCGGGGCCCAGGAAAGAGGTCCCAGGGTGGTTGTGGCAGATACTCACCCACGCTCTCCACGTAGACCTCAGGGAGGCAATGTCCGCCGACAGGCTCCATCAAGAGGATCCTCTGAGACTGTCCGTGGACAGGCAAGGCATCCTTTTGGCTTTGGGCAAGTGCCTGATAACTGGAGACAAACTGCAGGCAGCACAGGGGGAAGCCAGTTCCAAGGATCCACTGCCACTCGCTTCAGGCCATCCACAGGCTCTTCATCATCATCATCATCGTCGTCATCCTTTTCTTCATCTTCTTATAATATACCATCTTACCCACAAAATCCATTTCCTCAACAGCCTCCCTTCCAACAAATACCTTATGACTCTAGTTTTGTAGAAGGGCCGGTCAGGAGCTACGAGCCACCTTTTCAGCCTGTTGCCGGTGGAGGATATGGTGCTGGAGGATATGGTGCTGGAGGGTATGCTGCTGGAGGGTATGGTGCTGGAGGATATGGTGCTGGACAAGGGTTTACTGGAGGAGGGTATGGAGGTGGTCAGGCCCCAGTGCTCCCAGGCTCTACCTCTGATTTTACTGACGATAGCTACCGCTACTACCAGTCTCATGGCTATGGGCCAAATCCTGTTGTCCCTGCACGTGCGGCCCAACCACCGTTAGCAGATGGTCTGGACCACAGATACACCCACAGTCTCTTCAACGGGGAGACAGCTCCTGCTGTCCCTGCCGTCCCTGCTGTCCCTGCCCCTGATGCCAACCTGGCAGCTCCAGTGATAGTGGACAGAACAGGAGCAGCTGGTCAACCACAAGTCAGGAGCCCGCAGTATGAGCAGTTTCCTCCATTTGGAAGACCCCAGCCTCCTTTCCAGCAGCCCATTCCTCAAGGCAGAAGTTCTCCAAACTCCGGCCTCGAGAACCCCAGCATGAATGTTGGGAGTGTGTACCGACCAGAACAGAGAGGTACGGTAAGCTTTTTGTTTTGGGTTTTGTGAACTTACACAATGTATCCTTTATTTCAAATCTTGGTAATATTAGGAGAGTCTGTGACACATGGATGGCAGATGTGGAGCAATGTGTTTGTTTGTTTGTTTTAAAAGTCTAAGGCACTTAATATATTTAACACTTTCAGTGGAAACATGGGACATGTTCACTTGTAGGCATTCCCCCAAAGGCTTTTTTGTCTTTGATTCAATGTATGTTTTTGCTGACATTGGAAATTGAAATGTGTAAATCCCAGGGGAGTACAGAGCTCACAATTCCCTCAAGTACACAATCATGTTTTTGCCAGTATTGTTCTTTCATGTTTTACCAGATATCTGGAGTAATCAGAATGAAAAAGCTGCTTAAAATTCAGCCTGTTTTTCAGTTTACAAATAAAGCAAAGTGGACACAAGGTTCATCTTTTCCCATGTGTATGGTTATTGAAACCAGGTGTTGAGCAAACCCTGCCAGTGTACAGAGAGCACACACAATAACCACTGTGTTTTTGTGTGGGGAGTTCTGTGCTACACAAAGGTTGACTGGTTCACGCACTGTGTGGAGTTTGGTAATGGTGGTGGTGACCTCATAGGGGGTCTGGTGACAGGGGGTGTTGGTGGGCCGTGGCTGCCTCCTGGGCTTGAGGACAGGAGAGGGGAAACAAGGGAGGGGGATACAGTACTTCACCACTCCCTCAGGGGGAGGGGGAGCATGGAAAGTCCCTGTAATGGGGTCCATTGCTTCAGCTAAATCAAAAAAAAAATGTTGTCAGAGTTCTTAGGGCAAGAATGAGTGTCAATACGTGCCCTGACTTAAACAATGTATTTTCATAAACTATCAAGGTACTGCGGAGAAAGAAGTTTCTCTTAAACTTGACTTGGCTAAATGCAAACAGCATGTGAAGTGTTTCTGTGTCTGGTCTGAGCTGAGAGGAGATGAGGACCTTCAACAAGATTCTCAGACTCTTAATAATGCAGATTTAACTTTTTGTCTTTACTCAATAATGATCTGCCTTACTGTGCGGCAGTCTCTCCAGTGTGCCGGGAGCCATTTCTACAGCATAAAAAGCTAACATGTGTGAAGGTGCCCCAGTGTGCCCAGTAATCATTGTGATAAAGATTCAGCCATTGGGAGCTGTTGAATAGCTCACATTTTTATTGCACTGCTTCATTGCACGGCAATAAGCTGTTACAGTTTTGTGATAACTCTTGTGATCTACAAGTTTAAAATTAACCTAAAACTAAAGTCAGCAGATAAGCATATTTATTTATTAACCTATTTTTTAAAGGCAATCTTGTGTTGTAACATAGGCAGTAAAGTACATAAGAAACACTAACATATATATATATATATATATATATATATATAAACATATATTTTAATCATCAGGGTTCTTATTAAATAATATAAATACATTCTTAAAAATAAAAATCTATCTTACCATATGTGGCCAGTGCATAAAAATATAACCAAGTGGAAATAGGTTTAGAGTAAGCGTGGGTGGACAAGCTGGCGAGCATTACCATTAGAAACCAAAGTGTACAGATAACGGCAATGAAACAAGTTTCAGTGCAGAACCTCTTTCCAGTCATTGCTTTTGACAGACCTGTTGTTCCCAGAATCACATAGAGTGAATAGGGCTTGACCCGCAGCCAAAGCTACAAGGGGTTGGCAGCAGTAGGAGAGTGTGGAATAAAGACAGCAGGAACATTACACACCACACGTTACGTACTGTGTGTTCAAAGTCATAAAATAAATCCTTACACCATATGTGCAAAATTGGAGCAAATGATCACGTTTGTGAGTGTTGTTTCTCAACCCGCATCAGACAGCAAGGCACTTCAGTTGTTAAAGAAAAGGAGGTTGTAATGGGGCAATGAGTTCAAGCCATCTCCACTTGTCATGAGGCGCACAACACCGGTGCTAATACTAAGGTTGGAAAAGTGTGCGCCTGAATCTCAGCTATTGTCCCTTTTTTTTTTTTTTGGAGAAATCCCTAGATTGTGTTAGCTACCAAACTAAGTTCAATTTAAGAACAAATTCAAGGGGAATGAATCAAAAGGGCAGTTTACTCAGTGTTAGTAGTATTGTAGCCCGGCTGCTGATGGCGGGAATCTGACTTGGATTGTATAGCCTACACTCTTTGAGTGTAGTTTCGAAAGCTGCGATGTTGATTTGGTTTTGTAATAAGTATTATTGTAAATATCGATCAAAGTTTGCATATTGTCCCCACCAATTGTCATGTCATCTCACTCTTCCATGCTCTCATATTCCCTGACAAAGCCGCAAGCAGTCATAGGTGAGAATAATTAGGCTGTAAGATTAATTCATGCAGGCAGCTGCAAGGCCGAGCTGGAGTTATTTCACTCATTAGCTCAAACATGATACCTTCAAATTAAGAGAAAGGGTTTCAGCTTCTCACTATTGCTGACATTAATTAACCTGTAATATACCAACCAACCACCGAGATAATCAGAAAATGGTTGATAATCAGAAAAATAAACAAGCTATAATTGCAAAAGAACGTAGAGAGTATAATTAACTACCTGACAAAAGAGGCTGTGTTATGCTTTATATTTAATCACCCACCGATGTTGTAATTGTTCATTTTAAAATGACCTAAATGAATTTCAAGTATTCCAATCTGTCGGCCCCCTGCAGCCAACAGCCGATAGCTTAAAGCAGGAGTATCTAGAGAGGGAGCCCTCATGTATTTTATTATGCTATATTAGATGGTATAAAAAAGTATGGCAAGATTCAGTTTCCTTTCTCCGTGCCCCACTTAGAGTGTAATGTGTGGCTTTGTCACATGCTGTCGAGAGCTGATCAGCTTTGGCTTCTCAATACACTTTATCCCTTTGAAAGAGACCCAATTTCACATTTCAAAAGATTAGAAGGCAGAGAACAAAGCCTTCCTAGGGTGAGGAGAAAAAAAGGGGGGTTGAGAGTGCTCTTGGAAAACCTTTGCGTTTTACACTGGTCTTACAAGGTTTACATGGTCTGCCCCAGGAAGCTTCCCCGGTCCTTTACATCTGCCTCGGAGAGAGCGGTCATATAGAATATTCACACAATGTCTGCAAAGGCAAAGCCCTTATTTAAACTTGCATCTGGGGAGGGAGGGCTTACTGGGATGTTAAACTTGGCAAATAGAAAATAGAAAACTTCCGATCTGGTTTCCATAAACGGACCATAACTAAAGCTCTTCATGTTGATCCAAAAATCAAAAAAGACTGTATTATCTATTTCCCTTCACGTTGTTTAAGCTTGCTGCAACATAAATTAAGGTTGTGCATCTTTTTTTATGACTTTATTAACACTTCCAGGCTTGGAGGTCAGATGGTTTGACTTGAACAAGCTCACGTTAAAGTGTATACTGGCCTTTGTGAGCTAAATAGAGAGGGGTGATAAGCTATGCCAGAGACCCCTGCTGGCATGGCCTTTACTGGGAACGGGACAGACAGACATTCACTCTGACAAGTCAGGCCTGCTTTTTTTTTTTTTTTACTTGTTCCTCAGGTTTTCTGTCAGACTTGGTCAGTGGCCCACTTTAAAAACAGCAGTGGTGTGAGATCACCGTTGTTTTTGCTCTGGCACTTACGTTCTCCCTTTTGCTGTATCTCTGTGCACCTATGCCTCTCCTCATCTTTTCATCTCCGTCACTTGTTTGTGGAATCCAAAGTATGAAATACACGGGCTGCATTGCAACAAGCTCTCCTGTGATGTGGTAGCTCAAATGTGTCCACGTTTAGCCTAATCCCCAAAAGATATGACTCGTCATCCTATATTAAAGGTTAAGACAAAGTGTCACGTTCCTATTAAGAACAGCACACAACTGCACATGGAAGATCACATCACATTAGCCAAGAAGAAATTTTTGCTCTAAAATCTTTCCTTTTTTTGCTACTCTTATAGTCTTTCACCCCAAACTCTCCTCTGTCTGCCAGGCCGATGGAGCAAAAGTGCCATTATAAAAGCACGATTATAATCTAGAATGCAAAGTAATTAGTCGCCCACCATATCCTCCGATCAGCGCCACCATGAAATAGCAGGTAATAAAAAGTTGCTGATATGTGAAAGAGTTCCTCTATTTCTTGGTTGTTCGCTGGCAACGATGGGAAGTGCTGGAATTCGAAGAGATGGTGACCTGCGATATCTGTGAATTATAAAAACTCTTCTTCAAATGCAGTTTGTCAGCGTCAACTACACTTGATAACATTGTTTAAATGTGATGTATATTACCATGTTTGAGTCTAAAACGTCCCTTTGACCAATCCAATTAATAAAGGACTCTTTTGTTTCAGTATTTGGAGCAGGTTTGGGTGAATTGTGAGACAATTACTTTTGTCTTTTTGAAGCAAATATACTGGGTGAGCAGCCTGTCTATCATTTCAGGTTTGCCTGACCTGGTTCCTGATCCCAACTATGTCCAGGCTTCCACATATATCCAGAGAGCCCACATGTATTCTCTCCGCTGCGCTGCTGAAGAAAAATGTCTTTCAAGGTAAACCCAATTCTGGATGTCCTTGGCTCGCCTGTCTTTATTTATTTATATATTTCTTTGCTTTTTCAGTGGGTTCATTCTAATGTCACGGTATCACAAATCTTTTAGCCCCGATGGGTTCTGTATGCATGTTAATGTTCCTATGTTAGAGACAAATGTTCTCATTTTAATGGTTTGGTGGTTAGCACACCTCAAAGACATTCAATTTATAGACAATACAGTATTTCCTCTCTCAATGTAGCCCTTTAATATCCTGTCCAGGTCTAACCCTGCTTTGGGTCATGCATTAACAGAACATTTACATTTTTTTATGAAAGATTACCATTCGCTATAATCTGCTTCACCTTTGGGAAGTATTAACCAGCGAGTGAACCATCCACAATTCTTACATAGCCTTCAGGATTATACCTGTTCTGTGAAATAATGAAAAAAGTTTACCAACTGTACAACATGCAGTAAGTGAATCGAATCCTGTTCACCTTCGGGGATACAGACTGTTGTTAATTTCATTTCTCTGTGTTGGTGTATAGCATCCCCTGAGCTCCGGACCTGGGCCCTTTCACTGCCTCTGCACTAAAGACACTATTGAAATGATTGTGTGCTGTCCCCATGGCTGCTCTTATTTGCCCTCTTCCCATCACAAGTACAGCCATCCCTCAAAGCCCTTTCATATCCTGTCTGAGTTTGCAGCAATCACCGACAGATGGGCTGTTGTAATTTGCCATACACTCCAATATCAACAATGGCCACAAGATGAATGGCTTAGATCTTCAGTGGTATTGTGAACTCGAGTTTGTTCCTCCTTTTTCACAAATAAAAGCGAATCGTGCAACAGAATGTTCCCTATCCTCGTGATGAAACTGTGTATTTGGAGAGATGGTTGTAATCTGTACAGTGGAATGCATTATTTAGTAGATTTGCTTCTGCCTCCAAACCTGTCCAGTACGAACCTTATTTTCTTTCCTTGTCTTAGATATGAGAAACAGACATGCCGACGGTATTTTTGAAGCCACTTGTGCAATTTCCCTCACTGTTCTTTGTCTTGATGTATGTGTCCGCCATTCAGCTCCGCCTATGGGCCTGAGACCACGGACTATGACGTAAGGGTCCTGCTGCGATTCCCACAGAGGGTGAAGAACAAGGGGACTGCAGACTTCATGCCTAACAGGCCACGTCATACCTGGGAGTGGCATAGCTGTCATCAGTAAGTGCTTAATACAAAACAGATTTCACCCAATCAGATAATTAGGGTTTTCTGGCGACAATACTAGCTGTTGCAGTATCCAGATAGTTGGCAAGCATCTTTATGTCAATCTGAATACTGTATATATATATATATATATATATATATTCATGTAACTAATGTCTGTACACATAGGCTGGTATGTGTTGATGATCATCTTTCCCATAATAAGGAAAAACCCTTTAACCGGGAAAAAATTAGAAGAAACCTCTGCGACTGAGGAGGAAACCCTCTCGGACAGACATGCAATAGATGTTGTATGTACAGAATAAACCAACAGAGTCCTGAGTTCATGTTTAGTAAGTTGGTGGGGCACATGTCAATGTCATTTGACCAAAGAAAAATGCAGATTAGGCGTCATAGTGTCCCTTAAGATCCATATTGTGCCCCACACGGTCATACTGCAAGAAAAGACAAGACTTGCCCTGGTTGGCAGCGAAAGTACACATATTTACGTATATAAAACGTTTCTGTTCCCTGGTCTAAAGAGGAGAGGGGGTTCAAACCTGCGGAGTCCATTAGAGAGCCAACCCTGTGTGAAATAACACAACAGGACAAAATACTCCACATTAGAAGAACAATAATGGTGTGTAGCCTTGTGGGTTTGATCAACCCACATGGCTACAAGCTCATTTCTCATTGTGTCTTTCTCAGTGGACAGATTTTAGTTTAATTAGCAAGCCAGTCGTGGCTCTGGGGGACTGCTGATGAGGTGATTTTGGGGGGCATCGTCAGTGTTTTATGACATTATATTCCATAGACTGGCTTTTATCTCAATTTCAGCAAGTCCGCCCACTGACGCTGGTGCCAGGCTCTGATTTACTATCCTCATCTTAGAGGAATGTCGACTGGCCGAGATTGGCAGTGTTTTTGCTGTTTGACATCAGTCTGCATTTACACAGTGGTTCCCAGGAGGCAGAAAAGCCAAGACAATCATTCGACTGGCTGTGTGATCGGAATGACAAATCAATCCATTTTTCCTGTCAATCTGTGGCACCAGATCACACAGCTGCTGAAAGTATGATGGCATGGATATGGGTTACTGTGACAGAGTGTTTGTTAACAAAGAACTCTCTTTAGGGGAAGAAAATCTGTAGCCCAGATTCTCACAATAAACTTTCCTGCCCTACATTTCTGTTGAATAAGCTGTGTAGTTGACAGTCTTGCTTTTCATTACATTCACCCCTGTCTTTCTCACTGGAGTATTAGAAGAAGGGAAGGGAACAGCATCCTCTTGAGTATCATGGTGCCGTGAACATGTTGGAATTCTGTATGTTTTTGCACAAATGAGGACACAGGATTCCATGTAGAA
Organism: Bovichtus variegatus; assembly: GCA_943593645.1. Taxonomy (NCBI): domain Eukaryota; kingdom Metazoa; phylum Chordata; class Actinopteri; order Perciformes; family Bovichtidae; genus Bovichtus; species Bovichtus variegatus. Next base: position 6,464,468 of record CALSCE010010649.1, read on the forward strand.
CTTGTTATTTTATTTCAATCAGTGCGTGAAACAAGTGAAAGTCATTCGAACGCTCTGCTAATTAACTTTATTATAATTTGTTTTTGGGATCGTGCGTAAGTTAATTATACAGTTCTTCAACTTATGCTTTGTTTGTCTCAGTCCCTTACGGCACAAATGTATTAAAGTATGTGACCTTTGTGGTCAGAGCTCATGGCAGCTATTTGTGCAGGTGCTTGGACGTTTGTCTTCATATCCTGCTTGCACATTGTGGAAGTCAAATGTCAGGCCGCCGCTAAATAGTTCCCAAAGAACCCACTTTAGTTCTCTGTGCTTTACAACCCGAGCTGTGATGTGAGAAACCCTTGAAACTCTTGTTTGTTGCAACACTAGTGGAAAATGACTCATGACTTCGAAGAAGGATTGGAATATTTTATATATTACGATTACAAACGATTCCTGTTAAATCCTCTATGTGTACTTCCAACACTACATTCTCTATAGTTGACATAGTCAGTGACGGGATCCAGAAATTCGAGGAGGCAGGGGAACCTTCCAGGCACCTCGTAATCCAGCACCTCCCACTCTCAATCTTTTCCTCTGCTTCCCGCTCTCTTTCTTTCTATTTCCGCACACATGCACACATATACTGTTGATAATCATCTCAAGCCACTGAAATGAATGTGTTCAGTTTCGGGAATACAAACAAAGACTGTGATTCAACCTTCCAGGCCTAACCCGCCCTGGTTTATACACATGTGTTAATATATACACTCACACATATATTGCACATGGTCCTCGCCTTAAAATAAGCCTGTGAACACACTCGGTCATGCACATTTGCATGTTAACAGAGACAGAAGAGTAATGTATGCCCGTAGTCTCAATACAGATATTGTTCTGTCGCAGATAACAGCTGACAGGTTTCTACCTGGGAGCCGCTTGTAACTGGTTGCCCCTGCTATGGAAAGAATGAGTCCTTGAATGGTCACTTGCTCCATGAGTGGAAAGTACCCGCGTTTCTTTCCACCTTTAACAACTGTTCCAGTAAAAGCTGTTGCTATGTTGAACCATGGGCCATGAAGTAAGGTGAAAGGACAACATTCATATCGTCTGAGACTGTAGGAGATCCAGCCCTTCCCTCAGCTGCTACAACAAATAAAGGCAACACCACTTAAATATACTGTATATGTAGCAATTTATTAATCGAAGTTTATTGGAAATACATACTTTCAATAATTGCTAGAAGGTGTATTTCAATCCTGTCATTTGAAACTGTCATTTGGGTGCCCCCTTTAGGAGCATTGTCGTATTGATGTAGGCCTTTTTTCTGTATATCTAAGTGCAGAAAACATGTATACCTCGCCAGCTCTCAAGTGTGGGAACATGTATTTGGCAAATCTTTGCGTGATTTTATCATAAGGAACTTCGGTAACCTGAAACAATTGTTTTTCTATCAAAAAAAGGGCAGGTACAGCAATTCCACACTATGCGAAAAAAGGTAACAAACTAAACTAACACGTAGATATGTTCCTACATGTCTTCACTCCACACTGAATAAAACAAGTATTCAGCTCCACACAAACAACAGGACATTTGTTTTGTTGCTCTGGCTTTCCATGTTTTCCCACATTCCTTATGATAACTGTAAATGTACTGTTTTTTGTGGTTATTTTGTCAGAAATATGTGTGTCTATCCCAAATGAAGGACTCATTCATTCATTCATACCACTGCGATACTGTGTTGTGAACAAGTTGTTGCCAATCACAAAGACTCCCAGCTGATTGGATGCACTTTATAAGGCTTGTCATGCTCAGCTTTTGTTGAGCATGTGTTAATGTGTTGATTCAACTCTGTTCATTTTGGTGGGTTGTACTGTAGTTTGTGGTGGTATTGAATTGAATTATTATAGTTGTCATATAATCACATGTGCTTTAGACACTAATATTAAGTATTTTGTCAGTATGGGTTGAACAAAATCTAAACATGTGTATGCTACCATACGATGCCATACAATAAGACAAACCCCATTTTCTCCTTAATGACCACACATGACACAGTTAGATACGCTCTCTGAGCTTCATTAGGGTGGAGTTCATTTCTAAGCTAGTGCATTAGATTGCAATAGATTTAGCTTGCCTGTACTTAGAAAACTGTACACACATCCATAGGAACTTTTCCATCTTAGGTATAAAGTCCAGAAAGTCCGCTGCTAAGATACTGTATTTGTTGTGAGAAATGATGTCATGTATGGAAAGCTGACAGCCATGCTTCATGTTCAGCAGTGCTCCACAGCCTCTGCCATCCATAACTTTTCTGCTCACCAACAGCATACCAGTTAGCTTAAAGTTGATTTCAGTGCTTTCTATGAGCTATAGAAAAGCATATTTTGGGGGTATTTTCTGCCATAGTATGTTGACATCTGCACTTTGTGACCGAACAACAAGGTTCACCTTTGACTGTCAGACAAGTCTACAGAGAAACATCGCAACAAGGAATATATCCTTTTTATATATATATTCTTATATTGTTGTGACAATATTCAGCAGGCTATATAGCAAATAGCATCCTGGGTCACTTTGATATTTGGGAGCGGTCCAAGCCTTGCAGCAGTTAATATTGCAGATGATTTTAAATGGACCAGCTCTTTGACAGAGTCACTTTAGTTCATATTATGGTTCAGTTGAGATGATCAGTGGCCGTGTGCATCCAGGCTTTCCTAAGCTGCTAAAGCTGTGCAAACAAACACACACATAGTGTGATACACACACAAAAACACACGCACATAAATATATGTGCACGTGCACATGAAAATAGTCACAACTGCGCACACACACACACACAATGAATGCATACACACCAACGCACACACTCGCGCACACAAACACCTCTGATCTTGCAGACTGAAACAAGCTAATTAACAACATTCATACATCATCAGGGTGTTAATGTCGTGCTTCAGCAATACTTTATTGTTGCCATTAATTAGTGTCTTTTGATACTTTATGATGTGTTCAGTCAAGGTGCAACATCACTTGTTAGCAGCGGAGGTCAACGGGTCTATTAATGAACTGTTTGTCTTAAAAGTCACACTTTAACTTGGACAAGCTAAATTTAGGCAAAATGACAATTAACAAACTTAATAAACTGACAATAATCTCTGCTTAGATACTGTTAGTCATGCGCACAATGCATAACACGTAACACCAGAAGGAAGTCTGAACTAAGATGTTTGTTTCACTTTCTCTTTCTTGTTCCGACAGGCACTACCACAGTATGGATGAGTTCAGCCACTATGATTTACTGGAGGTCAGCACAGGCCGTAAAGTGGCGGAGGGACACAAGGCTAGTTTCTGTCTGGAGGACACCACCTGCGACTTTGGTCACCTGAAGCGCTATGCCTGCACCACTCACACTCAGGTAACATGCAATTATGATTTTCACGCTCATTTGGTGGTCCCCTGTCATTCTCTTAGTACCCTTCCTTTCACCACATGCTTTGTCAACTGCAAGGCCAATATCCATCTACTGTAGTGATGCTATTATACGTTACTGCAACTGCAACAAAAAAAAGCCACTCAGCTGTCACTAACAAGTATTTTCATCATCGATTAATCGGCAAATTATTTTCTAGATTAATCGATTAAACATTTGGTCTTTAAAATGTCAGAAAATAGTTTCTATAATTCCAAGGTGATGTCTTTAAATGTCTTGTTCTGCCAGTCCATTAATGTGATATAAAACAGAGAAAAGCAGAAAAAGGGTTGAAAACAGCATTTTCTCCCATTTTTGCATGAAAAATTAATTAACATTTAATAATATTCAATATTTTATTTTATTATGATGCTGATTATTATTGTTATTATGTGTGTGTGTGTATATATATATATATATATACATTCATTATATACTGTATATACATATATATATATATATATATATATATACATATATTTATTAGTTGTTACATTAAAAGCTGTCTTTTTTTCATTGGCCTGCTTATGTTTGTTGCAACATATTATATTAACTTTTTGACCTGCGTCTCTGATCAGTATTCCTCATGAGCTTCCCTTCCTCCCCTCTGTTTCTTCAGGGTCTGAGCCCGGGCTGCTATGATACATACAATGCTGATATTGACTGCCAGTGGATCGATATCACGGACATCCAGCCTGGAAACTACATACTAAAGGTAGGAGTCAAGTTTATGGAGAGCACAAGGTCACATTTCATAGAAGACAGTGAGGATCTGGGCCATCAAAACAAATTGATCTGGGTTATAAAAGAGTTATAAAGTTACTGAAGTTTTTAGGTTCCTGGATATCGGGCGTGCGAGCACTTCATGGCTCAGTGGCACTGGTTTCCCATCCATCTTATTGTCTATTTTTCATGCATATTTTATTTGGTCAGTATGGCTGCAATATCTACACAGAAAATATCTATCCCAAAATACCTTTGCTTTTGAAGCATTGGGCCCATCAGTGTTTCAGTTTATTTTAGTGATTATGATGAGTTGTAATGGGCCTTCTGTCCCTTGTCTCCCAGCTCCAGGTTAACCCGAAGTTCTTGGTGCTGGAATCAGACTTCACCAACAACGTGGTCAGGTGTAATATACACTACACGGGACGGTTTGTTACAACAACCAACTGCAAGATAGCCCAGTAAGTAAGAGAGAATGTGCAAACTGTTATCACGTCGTCAGTGATTGGTTAGTAATAATTTACTGGGAGAATGTTACATTTGTTTGCAATGTTCTCATAATCCGCTGCTTGTTTGTACAAGTAAAACCTGGGCAGTGTTCCGATATTGTGCTTTTGTAGAACGGGGGGACTGAAAGGCAAAGCGTAAATCAATGCTTGTGTCATGTTCCCATCACTGAGTTACACTGAACCACATGCCTGGGGGGGCAGCTAAATGCAGTTTTATGAAGAGCCTCACAGTGTTTTGAATTACTTAGTGGACTTAATAGGTTCCTGGCTGAAATATTTGATGATTTAATGAATCATGTTCTCATTTTCCAGTTAAGATTTATAGCCTCTGAAACTTTCATATTCTCCCTCAAAGGGAGATGTAGGGGTGTTGAACTTTTGAATAGCGCTATTAGGAAGTGTATTATTGCACTCAGAATTACTATCATATCCTCTTGAAAAGACTTTGTATAGAGAGTGGATATACATGAGGAAAGCGTCGTTAGGTTCAAGTGCTCACGTCGGTCTCCCTTACTTTCACTGGTACAGTGAAACATACACTCAAAAATGTGTTTGCCAAAGCATTTCCGGAGTTAATGAAAGTTGAATATAACAGTTAGGTACTGATGCCAATAAAAGAATTACATTAGCAGATGCCATGAGCCATATTTCCATCATTAAAGTCAGATGTTTGAACAGTTCCAGAAACAGAATAAATCCACTTACATCATGTTAATGTATGTCATTATGTCCACACTAATATGGTTACAGTTTAACAGATGTTTTCTGCCCAATCTGGTATGAGAGGTGAATGTCAAAAATGTGTCATCTAATAAATAAGAAATGAATAACAAGAATCAGAATCAGAAAACCTTTATTCGTCCCACAGCGGGGAAATTTACATCGCTACAACAGCAAAGGGACAGTGCAGATAAAAGGGTAAAATGAGATAAGTACAAAAAACAACAACCGTGGTAAGTAAGTGGCAGGTTAACATAATACAGTAAGTGAACATGTGAGTAATACTCTAGCAGCCAGTAATAACGATAATACATAGTAAAAAGAGATATATTGCACATACGTATTGCAAATGATGTTAAATGATTAGAATCACCATTGCATGTGAATTGAATTAATTTAAGGAAATGAAGTTATTTGAAACGAAAAAAAGCACACATGTTGATAACAGTTTTGATTGTAACAATTGGCTTCACATATAATTATAGATGGTCACCAGCTAGGGGGGAAAAAAACTGACTTGATACAGAACAATCAAGGATCTATTGTTTGTAGAAATTAATTCAAGAATGAAATCTGCCACCGTGTCACCTTAAACCTTGCGTGCGGTGCGAACATGTAAAGATTGACAGGCATCGCCATAGTATGTAAGGAGTTTGTATATGATCGTGGCATTACAGTGTGAATGAAATGGTATAAAATGTTCAACAAAAAAAGAAAAAGAAGAAAAACATCTTTCACGTGAATGGGAATTATGGATCTGCGTAAACAATTGTTTGTAATTCATGGGGTTAAAGATGGTCGATGACTTTATCCGAAGAGCTATTTTTAGTTTGAGGCCAGTCAAATTGTTCATTGAAATTCTCCACTGATCCTAGAGTGTCACAGTTCCTCTGACAAAATTATTATTTGTCGTCTCTTTCATTTACAGGTCTTGATCAGGCACTGGAAGGCTGCCGCGCTGGAGTGAACCTGATTGCTATTCCATTGAAATGTGAATGGAATCCATTTGTCGTTGGTTCACTGTTGATGTTGTTTGTCTCTACTATTTTTGCGCTGTCTCGGTATCCTGAGCCCATGGCAAGCAAGGGTTCCACTGGCACTGAAAAGAATGTGGGGGTTTTAAGGACACCCACACACACACATACACACACACACATACACACACACACACACACACACACACACACACACACACACACACACA
>CALSCE010010649.1:6474711-6487679 GCA_943593645.1 Bovichtus variegatus
TAGGTAGGTAGGTAGGTAGGTAGGTAGGTAGGTAGGTAGGTAGGTAGATAGATTGTCTCATCTTTTAAGCCAAAATCAATGAGAATTCCTTAATATGCTAAAAAAAATAATAATTTAAATCTAATTCCTTGACAACTGGGTAAATGTCATTTGTTGAGGAAGATAATGTCATATGATTGAAAGCTCCAGAACAGTAACTAATTGTTTTAGCTTACAACCTGAAACTTGCCAATGAAGGTGAATCAGTTCTCTTCCTCAACACTGGAGGTGAAAAAAGCTTCACAAAGACAAGATTTATTGCAGGGCCGTTGCAATTTGATTCCATTCAGTTGAGCAGTGTGCCTAAAAATAAAAACTTGTAGTTTCAGAAATATGATATTGGGAAAACACATAGACATTCCTCGTAGAAGTATTTCCTGTCCCCCCCAGGAGAGTGAGAATCCATTATCTGGTTGTTTTGATACGCTGTTCTCAGTCTCACATTTGGTCTGTCCTAACAAAACTTCCTCTTGGTACGGGCTGTTTGTTCAGGCTGTTCACATGAAATCACCCCTTTCCAGCTCTCTATGCCACATCATGTTGTTTTGTGAAAGTGCTGCAGAACGTGCCGCCACGTACTCGACTTTGTCCGTACGTTTTAATGTGTTTGCGTGTATATTTGTTCCACCGCATGTGTGTGTGTAAGAGAAAGAAAGACAGATGGGTAACTCCTAATGAGGGGAAGAGAAGCCAAATGATGAAATGCATTGTTTCACTTAAGGGTATCAGTTTTCAAAAAAAAGAATGGACGGTCTTTACCGGTCCTGTTGAAAAGTTATTGTTATAGATCTATTTTTCAAAAGCATGCCTCTGTTTTTGCTCCTATGTGTTCCCCTACAGCTGCTGCTTAAGCAGCTTAAATGAAGCCTTATATATTCCTGTATGGGGTATAGGCAGTAATGCACAATATCCACCACAAGCCTCTTTTACAGTCCCAGCGTCGTGTTCTTGTTATTGGTAATGAAAAGGACACACTGCAGCACATTCCCAACAGTAGCGTCTGCAATGGCTGTCAAAGCCTTTGAGTTTCGTAAATGATTTAGGACCATTTCTTGCAACAAATGAATATACGATTGTATTTATCAGAAATGGGCTCGAGGGTGTTTCCCAAGTGAATCCAAACAGTGTGCAATTCTGAGCGAGCACAAAAAAAAGACCCCAGGGGGTGTACAGAACAAAATCCCACACATACTGTATCGCTGAGATATGGAATATACATGATGCACAATGCCAGAGATGTTGGTAAGAAACTAGAACAGGAGGAGACTGGAGGTAGGGAGGGGGGGGGGATTAGCACAACTACTGCAGCAGCATGCAGCAGGAACAAATGTTTGTATAAATGGTCAGAACAGCTTGTCAGATAATGAGCTGATCGTAAGAGTCAGATGATTCTGGTCAGCTGACAGGATGTGCAGCGTCAGAGAGTTAAATCAAACTCAGGTGTGACGTAAAAAAAAAAAACATTCTGCACTCGGGGCTCCTTCCGAAGGGAATTCAAGGAGCAGAACATATCTTGACACTACCTTCCTAATAATACATGTTCCAACTGTATCTGAAGCAACAGGCATGTTGTAATTCCCCCGTGAATGTTGCCTGCCCCTTCTCATTCACTGTGTGAGCTCTGCAAACATGCTGGCACCTGATCAAAGGAACATGTGGCAAGATAGTGTAGTCGTATCCTGAGAAAAGGCATCGACTCGCACAGATGAAGTTGTAACATGATAAGAGCAAATCCATTACATATGTAAATACTCCGCTTTGGGCAGCAAAATGTTATGTCTGATCATCGATAAGCAGAAGATCTGTAGGGAGGCCGATAAAGGGCCACGAGACAAATATTTCCCCTTACAACAAGCTGCGATTACTTTACCAGGGAACCTATGTAAAGCAACAACCCTTTCGCAGCTGCAAGCTTGCGACCTAATGGAGGAAACAGATCGAGTGAAGTGAAGCGGGACTGATTAGATCTTCCAGCATTTTCTCAGTGGCGAGATATCATTGAATACACAAAACCCCCGCAGGAACAGGAGCCATGGGTGTAACGCTGTTGATGCTGGAAATGGAAACAGCATGAAGAAACACCTTTCTCTGGGTTTGAAGTTGTAGGTCGCGACCAAATGAGGGCCGGGTATCGATAGCATAACCTTTGGCTTATATTCCTGCCATCAACAGTAAAGCAGGATAAAAGCGGGCTAATACGATTGCACTGAGATCAGACCTTTGGGATCTATGAGCACAGGCAGATTGTGGAGGTTGTTATGTCTGTCGTGAAAACTTTCACCTATCATCATCTACTGAGTGCGGGCCGTCCCCCTCCAACATCCATCACGTTGCTAAGCCATGATCACAGTGTAGACTAAGTCAGGCTTTCTCAGCCTTATTATGCCTTCAGGCCTGCTTCTGATTGTTAAAGCAGCTTCCCAAATAAATGGCCCCCCCCTAAAAAAACATAACGTGACAAGAAAAGGAGAAAAATAAACTGGGCTGTAAATATGTGTCAGCTGTAAAGACCAACACAAATATTCCGCTTACCCTCACCCGTCACTGCCTGCCATTATGAATCCAAATCTGATGTATTCAGGGTCATATTTCCTCACCATATATTTTGGAGCTTTTACTGGCGCAGGGCTTTCTGTATCACTTTCTCGTTTCAAAGAACGAGCCATTTTGTGTGACTGCATTCGAAGGCAACGTTAACTCGCTAACAGTGGTAAAACAACAGTGGTAACAGTGGTTGTCTCCAGCTGATGATTGACATGGTGGTATTCAAATATGTTTTTGATTTAAATAGCTAGATTTGTAAATTACCAAAAAATTAGATTTTTTCATTTTTATTTAAACTAACCATTTTGCTGTACCTCCACTGCCCACTAGATGGCGCTCTGAGGCCCACCAGTGTGTATGTGGCACCCCAGGCAAGTTGTAAAAAATACTAATAAACTCAAAATAATTAATGTAATTAATGAAGTGAATAAATAAAAACTTCTCCCATAACCTTTCCTTTCACGTTTCTAACAACATGACGGTCCTTCTCTCTTCTTCACCTTCCTTTTTCTCCTCCCCTGTGCACCAGCACCATAGTTTAGTTGATCTGACATTTATTTCACTCACGCAGCACATAATCATAAGTTTGTGTTGACACTGATGACAAGGTGACAACATTCAGCTTTGGTAATTTGCTCACCCTCCCCACGCCTGTCCCATTTTAGCCACAGAGTGTGTATTAGTTCATGGCGAGGTCACATCATGAGGGAGTGTTTGTGCTCAAATTATAATTATTATTTGTGTTTAATCAGACTTTTTGTCTGTGGCGCTTTGCCTCGATAATCTGCATGTAGCATGTGAAAAAGCTCAATTAAGCTTTTACTAAATGCGTACATCTTTATTTAATAGTTTGGACTATCTCTTGGCCAGTTTTTAATTTTGTATGGTAATTTGCAAGATTTATATATGTAATCTTAAAAACATAAGTTTTTCGAGAGCAGAGTGCTCAACTTACTAACAGCCTCTTTTTTCAGCACAGTTATAAAGTTCTCTTATGCATTTATTAGACTTTCCCCAATATCAATAAAAAGACTAACTATTGACCAAGTATCAAACACGTCCCCCCCCCCATTTAACCAGGCTTACAATGAAGCGGCTAAGAGACATGACTCGAGACCTCCATTCCTCACTCCAGCGGGTTTATGTGAGGGTAATTGAATTTAGTAGATAGAGAGAATAGGGACTAGTTTGTGAGCCAACATTGCCAAAAAGCCCAACTCCAGACTTGAGGTCTAATTTCTGCAGAGCCTACTGTGTAGAGATTCTGTGGCACAATATCAAGGCCACAGGTAATTCATCTTCTGGCTCTAGCTCTGCTTTGCGACCTAATTAAATGAATAAAGATGTGAAGAAATCTTCATTTCCGTAGGGATAAACACATCGCTGCATGGGAAAGGTAAGAGGAAAGGCTTGCTTTGTAAAGGAAGAATATGAGAAACCACTGGCTGGGAGAGTGAATGGCTGAAGACATTTGAATAGCGAAGGGAAAAAACTGTTCTGATTTACATGCAGCTGCAGTTGCTGCCTCATTTGTTTTGATAATACATCATCCTGCGCACACTTTATGTAGAGCTGACTCAACCATATATATCTGAGTTAACAAACATTTCAGTTCTTGTGTTAACACTCCACATCGAAAGCAATGGGCGTTATACGAGACAAAGAAGCAGCTTGTGTCATAGACACAAGACACACTCGAGTGCACTGCCTGACAGTTTAAATACCGCCTGCCTCATCAATGAAACATCTGGCATGTATTCGGTGTCAGCTGCAAAAAGAGCACTCTCTCTTACAACTTAGTTGCCTCACTTTCCCCAGTCATCAATTTTAAGGAGTATGCAAATGGTCAATTCCTCCAGCATCCCTAGGAGTCCACACGGATACAACAACAGGGCAATAAATTCTCATTAAGGCTTCCCTGCCTTGAAAGGCAGAAATTGAAGTTGGGATATTCGTGTTTATAGTCACAGGCAATTGGAACAAATGAGGAGATCTTGTGGAAGGAAGATAGGCTTCCGGCCTTAATCGGGTGCCCGCAAAAGTTCCGCTGACGCCTCCACCCACCCGCTCCTCCACTGGCTCCATGGGGAGTGTCAATGATGAAGTCAGTCACGGGGAGCGACGGCCCTGCACCACTGTGCTCAGCCCCTCTCCCTCCTGACAGGCCCATATTTCACCAGACTCATTCTCCAACCTCCACTGTCACCGTTTCCTGTGCTGTCAGGGGGACGACTCCCATCATCAGATCGGTGATTTCACAGGCTGGTGGCGGCAGCACTCCCTCGCTGTAGCTGACTAACATGGCCCCGCTCCAGACAGCTGGGTGACCCCTCCTTAGTAGCTGGCTGGATGCTCTGATTCCTCTCATCATGCACATGTAAAGATGATCTAGTGTTGGATTCCTTTTTTTTTCTCCTTTTTTTTTGCTGCATGATGCCAATAGCTTTTGGGGCTTTTGCTGATTTGTTTGGAGTTTGAGTTTGTGTCAACGCAAATATCAAAGTCAGCTGGGACTGCACTCTTGTTGTATTTCCAATGCTGGACAGTGCCAGAAATCACTGTTAAAGGAATTGTTCGACATTTTTGCTTTCTTGCGGGAGTGAGTTGCCACTCTCAGAAAGGACGTTGGCGTCTTCCATTGGCAAATTTTAACAGTCTGACATGTTACTGTTTCAAATCCCAGCACATGATGTTAGTGAACTTTGATTTTAGTTTCTGTTACTAATGACGTCTTGCAGTGCTCATCAGAGATGGCACAAGGGCACATGTGTTTGGGGGTCCCCAGCTTTAAGGGCTATAACAGAAACCACTTTACAGAGATGCAAATAGATGATTTTTCAAACAATTATGGATATTTATAATTATGGTTTGCCCCCTTTTAGTTTTCTTTCCTCTATTTTAAGCCAGCTTGAGGCTGCAGATGCACATTTACAGAGGCAGAGGGAAATGGCTCACTCCCAGACATTGACTCCAGTTTGTTTCTTTAGGTCATTTGGGAAACACAATCGAAACATTTGTTTCACATTCCGTTCATGTGCTCGTCATTAGTCTTAGTCAACTTTGCCTCCCTTCGACCAAAAAAGGAAAGTCTATAGTGAATGGCAAAAAGGCCAATGAGTTACGTAGCTATATTTCCAACCCTGTGTGAATGAGCATGTTTAGGAGAGAGCACTTCCTAGCCTTCCTCCTCGTCTCAGCTCTGTTACATTTCACCCACAGGAAGTCTGAGTGAGTCCGTGACCTCAGGAAACGGTTTTATAGGTTACATGTTGGGTGGTGGGACCCCAGCTCCATGTGCACATGTGTATCTGTGTATCACAAATGCATGCCTGTGTGAGTGCACAACTCCACATCTGTGCACCTTTGTCCAGATAGTAGCGTGTGTGTGTGTATGTTCAACAGCGTGAAAGGGCACTCTATCTCCATCTCTCCTGAGAAATTAAACAAAAAGGCCCTCTGTGCACCGTCAACTTTAGGTCACACTGCGCCCTTTATGTGGACCTCACCTCCTCCTTCCTTCCTCCACCCTCTCTGTTCGCTCTTGTTGGTATCACGGATAATGAGAACGAGTTGCGTGTCAGAGAATTCTTCGTGGTGTGAATGTAGGAAATTAGGATGAGTCGAAAGCCCCTCAGTCTTCTTTTACTTTATGGATTCCCACGAGAAGTAAATTGCCTTTACTCCTCTACTTGTGCAGCCATTGGCATGTCTTTAAATTGGACTAGTGCAGTGCCCATTCATGGCGGGTGAATCACTTGGCTCCAAGCCATGCGTCTCGAGAACCCCCTCATCACCTGCTGACTACAAGGAAGTGAAGAAGAGTTTGGTTGTAACGTTAGTATATCCAGCATCCAGCAGCAAAAGTGAAGTACAGTCAATGAGCCACGACCTGTAAAGGCCCGCTGCAGACCACATGCTTTACTCGCCTGCAGCAGAAGTCATGCTTTACTCGCCTTCTGCAGACCACATGCTTTACTCGAAAGAACCCTGAAGCTGCGGCACGGAGCGCTGTTCTCATGTTTTTTCAAAGTTTATTAATATTGAACGTATCTAATATCATTTTGCACCAAATTCGACAATGCGCTTCCTTTGGTCCCAAGTAATACACCAACCAAGTGTGAAGTGGATCGAATGACTGATTCTCGAGATATGGCATTAACACACCCACAGACAGACAGACAGAGAGAGATTCCTTGCTTTATAACTTGACTACTTAAAGTTGCTATATTCAATATCTTTATATTTACAGTGGATCAAGTGACCACGTGTAAGTTAAAGGGGTCGCTTGTAGTGACGTGCCCATCGAGAATTATTACCTGACAGTGTAGAAATTCAGCGTAGTCCAGCTCATTGTTTTGGTTTTGAGGCCCACAACTCTGCTGATTTGGTGTTCAGACACAGCAGGGAGCGGTTTGAAAAAGAGAAAAAACTTGAAAAAAAAAAAAAAAAAGCACTCTAGGTCACCTGCCAAGAACCAAACGGCAGACAGATAAAAGTTAGCTAGTAGCTGTTGAACATAGCGGAGCATTTAGCCGCTGAATAACCAGATATTTCTCTCAGGAGTTAGTGTAGACCAAAAACAGAGCAAAGGGGAGAGTATAATTGTATATTTGTCGTAAATTTTGGATTTGCTTTGATTAGCTGATCATAAACACAACTTCAAATGAATGCTAATATTTCTCCGGATCTACTGGATCTACTCTATAAATAGCTTGGTGACTTAAAGGGTGATAATATGTCGGTGTTGTGTTTACAGCTGGTTTCTGCCGAAATGAATGTATGTGTGCCTATGTAAATGTATGAATGTTTGTTAAACATTATGAGGTTTAGAAACACCAATGCAAGAACCCCTCTGTCCATAAAATGTTGTTAAACACAGGCGATGGTACACAAGACACAGTGGGTTGAGGCTTTTTTTTTTAAAAAGCTTTCTTTGTCCACAAATGCCTACCTCTTTTGCCACAAACTAGACACTGCAGCACCTTCAACAAAAGTCGGGGCCATACAGAATGTTACTGAAGAGTACGTTGGCTTGTATGGGCACATAAACATCTGGCCCTCTGGTTGTGACACGGCTTCAACAAACAATAGAATTTAGGCAAGATGTGCCTTTTTCTTTTTTTCTTTTTTTTTTTCCCGCCAGAATGAGACGATGAAAGGCAGTCGGATGTTTTCCCACCAATGTTGTATTTTACAAGCGGACTGAATTTAATTTTAAAAGGAAAAGCATCTGTGCACTCTTGATTTGCTATGAATCAACGACTTCATTCTGTAGCTGACAGCCAGTCCTGTTTACCTGAAGGCGCAAGTCTTTGCTGTCACCACTCGTCACAAGAGATTTCCATGTGTATGGCGATTACAGTGTTTGTTGGTGGCTGCTGGTGGGTCCTCTGGGTATCTATATCGCTCTATAAATTCACCCCCCCCCCCCCCCCCCGTTCTCTACAGAGTAATTATATCATTCAGGAGATGCAGACTGTAGGGAAGAGGACATCCACAGATAAATGTTGAATCTAATCTACAATGGTCACCTGCTTACCGGATGTCAAGGGAGAAAATGTGTAAAAACAATATTTACTGGCCATGCGTGTATCGCTCACCCTAACTCAGATTTCGTATACAGACTTTCTTAAGATCACTGGCATGAAAAACGAAGGTCATATAGTGCCCCCGGTGGACAGTCAGGAGCACTATTAGACGACCACAGAGAACCAACACTACCACCTGAAGGCCGGGAATGTGCCTCCTATTTTTAATTTCCCATTTTAACAGTGTTTAAATGGGGCTGCAGTACCATTTGCATTGTGTGTAATGTTTTGGAAACTATTTAAAAAGACATTTTAATGATTGAGTACAATGTCCTGATTAAATGGGGCAAACATAACAAAATACTCAAACAGGAAACAAAGAGGCTCTATGCAGAGCAATCTCCTTGAGTAACTGCAGCATAGAATAATATGGAATACAGTGAAGTGTTGGCAGTCTGTGGACGTTAAACTTAGCAGCTTGTCTCTGGATTTTAGGTGGGGTGTTCAATAAACTAAGATCTCCAAACTCCGCCTACGAAGGAAGGCTAAATGCTAAAAAAGTATGTACAGTATCTTCTTATTGTCACATTTTGTTATAGCAACCAAAACAAGACCTCACCTCTTTTGGCAAATATGAAATCAATTAATCAAAAATCAATTAACGTAACCGGACGTTATCCTCTCCAAACACCCAGAATATAAGCAACCGTTATTTCATGTTGCTTTCTTTTAACAGACATTCCCTGACTGTAGGATCAGAAATACAATGTGGACGGCGGTATGGTTACCGGAGGTCAGAGAGAAACTCTATATCTGCTGTTGCTTGGTGGGAGGAGTGAGTGAGCGATGATCTGCCATTTACTACCAACTGTCCTTCAGGTGCCTTTGAGCAAGGTCAACCCCCGCCTCCAGCAGAGCTGCTTAACACCCAACTGGGCAGCCACACCAAATGACAACGAGAAGTACAACAGTGTCAATGTGATGCAGAATACTACTAAAATAGAGCACGAAACAACACAACGCTGCTTGTTTGTCACTGAGTGGTGTGCAGTGATTACCGTGATTTCCACACATCTCATTCAGTTTGATGGGCAGAGAAGGCAGAGGGGAGAGAGTGACACAACGAAAAGAGAAATAAACTGGGAATAGAGGGGACTATCATAAATGCAGATCTGTGAGGGATGAATGAAGGTAATCCGTACATGTTGGGAGCTTTTTATTTCATACTAAAGACATCAGCGCCCCCCTGTGGTCAAATAGCCACACTGCAGGAAAAAATGTTCTCTTTTAAATGGACATTCAGTTCAGTCCTGGAGCTGATACAGCACATGGGTGAGATCGTTCACTTGCTTTATGCTGAATTCATATAGAACCGTTAACACTGATGTCATCTTCTGTGGTGCAAATCTGATGTTTTCAGTGTAAGGTTGACGCACGTCGAAGAGCAAGTTCACACGTTCTGTTTTCTATTCAAATGCAGCTGAAGTCTTGCAACAAATACTGTTTCTTATTGTGATACAGATAGACTTCCTTTTAACATTACAGTGCAACCATTCATTAACTGTATAGAAATATGATGAAATAATGCTGAGGTCACATACGATAGTATGATTTAGTATAAAGTTACAATATTGGATCTTTGGTTTACCCTTGAATTTAAAATACAAGAAAATCTAAATGAACGTACTGCATCCTAAACAATTTATCGTTCTAACAGTGCGTCGGTAAATAAATAACGTAATGCTAAATAATGAATATTCATCGCAACAGAAGTTACTGTACATCAAAAATTATCGTTTTGCTTTCTTTTGTAAAAATGGCTAAAACGACACGTCAACACAAAGAGTACATGAGCACACAGCTCTCACAGAGCCGCTAAATTAATACACATTCAAAGCTACTTTCATTTCAACCTCCAAAAAACAGGAAAAAAAAGAAAAAAAAAGAAAAAGAAAACATGAAATTATAAAATAGTCAGCATGCCCTTTCACGCAGGAAGGTGAAAACCAGCTTTCCCACATATATGTTCAGCGCTATTTGTTTGCAAAAATGATGACATTGCTTGAAGTCACCGCTGAATCAGTGATTTTTCCTAAATGTAAAAACTGGATATGTTAAAATATGCAAGTTCTTTTTTACGTAATAACCAACAATATTGTGGGAAATGGTCAAATCTTCCTAACCCTGTTGCTCAAACTTTGGCATAACTGTCACATCATTCCTTTGACACCTCGCTCTCGAAGAGGCTACATCTGGTTGTCGTTATATTGTGGGCTGGAGTACTGATCCTGCATGGCTCCCGCAGCGGCCCCCACGGCTGCCTGCTGGGCCGCTGCCTGGACATGAGGGTTCTTCCAGGCCCCTGTGGTCCATTCCTCCTGAGCTTTGGACATGCTGCCCCCACTGCCACGGTAGGAGTTATGGATCTGAAAGCAAAGTGGTTTCACAAGTTATTAACAACAAGCCTTCACGTGTGGAAGGCGAGTGGTTTTAACGACTTTAGTTAATGGTTTTATCACAATGGTGTTTTAGAGTTATGCATCCGTATTCCCTAATCAGTAAATATTTTTAAGAAATACAGTTTTTATATGCAGCAATTGATTAAAAGGAATTTTGGCATTTATAATTCAAACCGAACAACGCTGAGGTTATTAATCAAACTGAATTCCCGGACTGACAAAGGCTTGTAACATTATTTTCTAATAATAAATAATTTGTCATTTCTGGCAAAAGACTTCACGCAAGTTGCAGTAAATGATGTCTTATAAATTGCCTGTCTACATTTCCTTAAGTATAAGTGCAGAAGGTAAATTCTTACCCTGGTGAGGGCGATGAAGGACAGTGAGGCCACTGCAGTGAACATGATAGTAGGGACCAACATGATCAGCGCAATCAAAATATTATAGCTGAAGTAGGAGATGGTGGCCAACCAACCGCTGAAAAAGACACAGATGACCATTAACAAAATTTCATAAAAAAAAAAAAAAAAGATTCATCATGAACACAACACGAGTCATGCTTATCTGTTATTGGATTGTCTGGTGTTCCTCATCGTGACACCACCGCTGAACATCTGGATGTTAAATGCCACTAATTTTTGTGGACTTTAAGTACTGCGATATAAAGTTTTAAAGTTTTATGGCTCATACCGGAGAATACCTAACTGCACATGGTGACATTTATAAACTTTATGGAGGCTGTCATAATATTAATTTCTGATCATCAGCCTGAGTGAAGTGACATTTTGAAGATCGCTTTAACGGCCTCTCAAAATCTAATAACAGGACTATCATAAAAGTTATATGAGGGCAATCTCTGATGTTCCATCACTGTCGTGTTAATGAAAGCAGCGAACAAGGTCTTTAAAAAAAAAAAAAAAAAAAAAAAAAGAATAGACCTCCTGACAGGGCTAATTGCTTGAGCTCAGAATGTTTCATTCAAAAGTAGATTATGTAGTCATATTAAAACAACTTTTTATTCTCTGTGTTCATTAATTCATAACAGTAAATGAATCACAGATAAACTTATAGAAATATCTTAACTTGAGCAACGGCTCTGGAGTTTCATTAGACCGCTTACTTGAGGATTCATTTTTCTCTTACTTGAGTACATTTTTCTTTTTAAAATGAAGACTTAACATCAAAAGAAATCACTTGAATGAAATATTTTAAATGTAAGTCATTAAACATTTTATAAAAATGAAAAACATTTTTAATATTTTAATATATAAAGGCATTTTCAACCTCTGACTCTTACCACACTCCCCATCCAGGGATGCCGATGCTTTGGATGATGCTGATGCCAACTTGGGCCATGAACACGAAGAAGAACTGCATGAAGTTGAAGGAGCTGTCACTTCTGAGAAAGAAAAAAACAAAATGATCGAGAAATATCCACACAAGGAGCAAAATGACTCCTATGTCTTATCTTGTATGTTGTATCTTGTGTGATGGTTTGAAGACATTTAAGCACACCAGGTGATAAGTCATTCTCTCTCTCATTCACACAGGCTTCTCCCTCCATTGTGGCTCGACACAGCAATGGATGGCCTTGTCGGAGGAATGTGCAGGACTGTGGGGCTTCTTTGTACTTCGGTCGGTCGGCTTTGATCCTCACCAGAGGGGAAGGTAGGGTCCACATTCAACAGGGGCATCATTTACTATACTAGACAACACGGTGGCTTTCTCTGACTGAATTGGTCAAAGAGCAGGAGGCATACCTAAGCCTAGACCAGGGGTTCTCAAACTTTTTCAGACCAAGGACCACCTAACTCCCCAAATATCCAAAAACAATCGGCATGCTTACCACTCCAACAGTATATTACAAATGATAGGCTAATATTGAGCTTCATGTGACCTTCTCTACATCGCTCGTCCACACATTAAATCAATAATACAAATACAACTACGGACTCTACAAGCATTTCATTCATATGCGATCTAAACGGTAAATGCTGATAGATTTTACACATCATATGAAACATAGACTACATTTATTACTGAGTTTATGTCCGAAAGAATTTACTTATGAAAATTAAGGTCTTTTTCACATCCAAGGTTTTTTCAAGAAAAATAAGTTTTTTTTAACATTCAAGCTTTTTTCATGAACATTTTTTGTATTTTTTTACATTCAAGCTTTTTTCATGAAAATTAAGGTTTTTTTTCACATCCAAGCCTTTTTCATCAAAATTAAGTAAGTTTTTTTTAAATACATTTTTTTCCATGAAAATTAAGTTTTTTTTCAAATCAAAGCTTTTTTGAAGAAAATTAATTTTTTTTTTACATCAGGGGTTCTCAAACGCACACAAAATCACTTGTAGCTGCTGAACCACTTGTAGCTGCTGAACCACTTGTAGCT
>CALSCE010010649.1:6487689-6524028 GCA_943593645.1 Bovichtus variegatus
CACTTGTAGCTGCTGAACCACTTGTAGCTGCTGAACCACTTGTAGCTGCTGAATCACTGCATCAGGACGATGCACCTTGACTGTCGCGTCAGATTTTTCATTTAATTTTCTTTTACCTGACCCGGTCTTGAGCCATCGAACCATCTTGTCAGTTGACGCCCAAATTTACCGCGCAGATCATTTATGACGTAAGATCGTAAAACAAACCCACGTAGCTACGTAGCTATGCTACATCTATGCTACACTCTATACTAGTCATTTTTAAACAGTTTGAGAAAGACTGGCCTAGACGATAAAGGAATGATTTAAGAAGATATTTTACGCTGCCCTTAAGGCACAGAGACGATGTTCTGGGTGCCCTTCTGTCTCCAAAGAATGATCATATCTTTTATTTGTGATGCCACTCAACACTTTGAGAGAGAGAATGGAGGAAGAATGAGCTTAAAGCAGTAACTATATATGGCAAAACAGTGCCATGGATCAGTATGTGGAAATAACTCAGCAAAAGAGAAAAACACAAACATGAACTTCTGAATTTGTGAAGTATGGAGAGAAAAATTGTTCACATAAAATGTTTACGACATAGCATTAGAAGGAAATATCCTGGGATCTGTAGTAGTCCTCGGTTGTATCACATTTGCCGTATATTTAGCGAGTTGAAATGTAAAGAAGAGAGAAAACCGAATAAGCCCTATCAAAGCAAACGCCTCTCTGTCACTTGGTATACATTATATTGTATGTGATAAGCAAAATAAAATACATAAAATATTGCAATATAGCACATTAGTCCAATATCTCTACGCGTATGTGCTATTTATAACATTATGACTTTCTTGCTTTATACTTTAAATAACTACAACTGTGCCAGCAAAATGCAGCTACACAAAGCACAACTTTGCCACAAGTTACCTCTGGAGCACTGACTAAACAGTAGTTTTTGGTCAGTACTTCGTATTGGACTTACTTGAAGGCCTTGTAGATGGGCCTGAACCAGCAGACATAAGAGCAGGGAGTGAACATGATGAGCCAGATGATAGCCAGTCCAAAGTTGGTCACGCCGCCTCCACCGAACATCCAGGCAAAGCAGCCAACGAGATTCACCACAAGAGTAGCACTATTCACTGTAAGAGCAAACAGGTTGCGTTTTAGGTGCAAAAAAATCTGCTCAGTACACGGACACATGCACATGCAGAAAAACGTTTGAAAAAAAGAAGCATGACGTGTGGATATGAAGGCAGCCAACATTAACGCACTGTGAAATATGTAATCGCAATGCCTGTCTCCAAAAAGGGCTGGTGTACCCTGAATAGCCTTTTTTTGCAGGCGTTTTCTATTAAATCTCAGTAATGTTATGAGGCTACAGTACTCCCCGCTTAAGTTGCACTTAGTTCTAATTGGAGCTCTGTGCTTTGGTCCCATCTTTCTTCTCTAAACAAGCAAAGGAGGCCAATCAGCTTCAAATGTTGTTCTATAGAGAAAACGCAGAGTGCGAGGACGATGAGGCCAAACACAGCTGCAACATGACAGCTATTTTCAGAAGCCGGTTAAGTTTCTCAAATTCCCAAGAGAAAAAAGAAAATACAGCGGCTTCAAATCATTTTGATTTTGATTTTGAAATGATAAAAGAGAATGCTTAAAAAAACAAAAATGTACACGTGGAATTACGCTCACATATGCAAGCCATGCGCATGCCATGTATGCAGAAATGTGTTACAGAGGGAAAGAGAATAATAGCACATCCAAAAGCAGATTGGGACTTTGAATACCTGCTTATGTTTACGGTTTACTAAAAAAAAAAAAAAAAAAAGACGACACCTGCAGAAAGAACAGAGTAATGTATCAGATACATCATACAGCAGAGATATTGGAGTAAAAAGTTTGGTCAAAATCAGTTGCAACCTTCATCAACCCCCCCCAGTTCCACCATTTGTTTTCAGTGTCTTCATGTTACTGTATATTGGCTTATTGCCCTACTGCCAGTGTCATTGCAATGATGTAAATGTTGCAGCAGCTTTGAAATGTTTCGCTCTCCCTGCACTCGGCTCCCTTGCATTGCCTTCATGGACGAGCAGGGAGCTTCCAGACCAGAGCAATATCACAAACATCATTGTACTGCTTGTTTATGGTATAATAAACTTTGATGAAAGTGCTTCTGGCAAAAATTGTTTAACACAATTTCAATGGTAACTGCTCTGCTCAAACCAAGGCCATCTGGTCAGCACTATGACTCATTAGCAAATAAACCAGTCAGGATAACACAGCCACAGCCAATAAAAATAATATATTTTTGGACCAAAGGGACCCTTGTAAACCATTGCCCTTCTGTTACAAAGTTCTTATCATCGAGTTAACCACAGAGGAGAAGACAGTTTATTAGACCTCCAGGAAAATCCTGGCTTCTGCTGTTACATTGGAGAGTCAGGTAGCCTCTGCAGTCTCAGAGTTGAAACGTAAGCTCCAAAGTTAATATAGTAGCCTGATGTCAGGATAATGTAACAGGAAATCCCACACCACCCTTTAAACACCACGGCATCACTTTAAGCCACTCACACATCCACAGGTGGTACATTTTCTTGCACATGCTGCGGTGCTGCTCAGGGATCTCATCAAAGTCCTGGTAGAAGCAGGGCTTGAGTGGAATGAACCCCGGCAGTGGGGGGAAGTTGGGCTCTGAGACAGAAATAATTGCACGACAGTTAGACATATCGGCTCGATAGTATTCCCGGTATATTACTTTATATCATCACTGACCTGCCATGTGGATGAAGGGTGGAGTGTTGACGTTTGGATTGATTCCTTCTTCGGTCTCTTGAGACTGTCGAAGAAGAAACTGGAGGTTAGGACTTAGTTTGTTGACGCTGACTTATTTCCGTAGCCCTTGTATAACCCATGTGAGCATAATGCAAGTATTTCATATGCATTGTCATAGGTGAGGGAGCGTTCAACTATCACCAGAAAAAAAACCAAAAAAAAAAAACCATAGGCCTACTTTATAGGAAGAAGACAGAGGGAGCTATAAGCCGCGTTCTGCAGGGGGGGATTTAACGTGTTTAACGTCTCCAGAGTGCTGAGCAGATTTGAACGACTGAATCCTTCCGGTTTTTAGTGAAACCACCAGAAAATGACCTCTCACACACACACACACACGCACACACAGACACACGCGCGCACACACTCCGGGAGACCGCGCACACGCGCTTGTTGCTTTCGCACACTCCATTGGATGCAAGAGACAATGATCGCCGTATAATGTAGGAAGACGGTTGGATATTTTGACAGAGCTGTCCATCATAGCAAGGAATTACGGATTCCACATAATCTTCTTACCTCCCCCACGGAGCGGAGCTTCTCTGTTGGAAGCGCGCGGTCTCCAATGGACGCTTCGGCTGCGTGTTGAAGGGAGTGCTAATCGGACGATATCTGCAGGCAAACTGTAAGACTATTATAATACTTTCTTCTGTACAGTATGACCGGAGCGATAAAGCCTAACGCTCCTGACCCTCGACCAATCACCGTGCGTGAGTCGGCTGTCACTTTGATTCGGACCAATAGGCAGATAACTCTAATCCTTGACTGTGTTGTTGACCCAATCGCTTTTTAGCTCTCTGTCCATGGTGCTGAACCCGTCTCCTGGTCAACAGTGTGGTGCTAAACTGCAAACTACCAGCCTCACTGCTGCAGCAACATTTCTCTTATAGTATCATTTATAAAAAAATATTTAAAAAACACATTGCAATTACAGGTATTGAACTTTGCAATAGCAAAAAAAAAAAAAAAAAAAAAAAAAAAGCAAACATAATAGTATAGAGTAAGTTATATATTCGACAGCAATGTTAGAAATATAGCATGTGGTGACCCTGGTTGAATTAAAAAGAAAAAATGGGCTAGTAAGTATTTACCTTTATATTGTGCAAATGCACACAAACCACAAACCACGTGGTACCCACTTCCCATCTGTCAAATCAGTACCCAAGCTACAGGCCGGAACCTGAATATAGGACTTGAGTTTGTTGCTGATCTAAAAACTAAGTTGACACCAGCTCTCCAGCGGGGGTTGCTGTTTCACTGCATTGAGTGTCTCTGGAGGGGAACTTGCTTGAGGCCAGACGAAAACAATCTCTTGGCAGTAAACACACTTGTTGGCATAGCTTTGCTTGGCCAACTAAGAAGGACTTTTTATTTTTTTCGACAACAGAGTCACATGTGTTTGGTATTGCTATCGCACATGAGTCCAGGGGAAAAGAGCAGCTCTCAAGCATACATACAACCAGTGGTGGAGGAGAAAAATAACAAATACTACAGTGTAGAAATACTCTGTTACAAGTGAGTCCTGCATTTTAAATGTATTTTACTTAGTACAAAGTATATATAAGCATCAAAATAGACTTAGCTTCTTATGCCCTAGCCCTAGTTCCTATGAAAAACTGCAATAACATACCCAAAATGGACCAGGAATAGCTACTCAACCAAAAGGCTACATGCATATTTCCGGTGTCCTTTGAAAGGTAAGAAGTTGGTGAATTTGAATCCATTTTAAGGAAACTTATTTCGTTAACCATTCCAGAGTAAATGGAGATGCAATAAGGAAAATTAAGTCATTTGTATCATCGCCTAGAATGTAATCTAAATTTCAAAGGCAATGTCACCATTATATGGATAATGATGCAACTGAATGTCTTCTTCTACTCTTTACTACAACTGGGACTGTATGAGGATACACTATAATATAACATTTATGATAACATTTATAAAGATATACTCAAGCGGTCTGTTTACATGTTGACTGTTTACCGGTGGCTTTACTTCAAAACACTAATTATTTTCATATAATCATGTTACAAATAACATACATTTTCCCAAAAACATTAAAATAGTAATAAATAATTTTTTTAAATTTTAATTTTACTTTACTTTATATACTGCTGTGCAGCTTATTCTAAAAGAATGTATCTTATTTGTTGATAATAAATTCTTATTAACTATCTGAATTTGTAAAGTATAGTAACTAAAGCTATCAAATAAATGTAGTGGAGTATAACGTACAATATTTACCTCTGAGGTGTAGTGGAGTGGAAGTATAAAGTAACAAAAAATGGAATTCAAGATAAGTAAAAGTACCTCAAAATTGTACTTAAGTGCAGTACTTGAGTTAATGTACTTAGTTGCATTCCCTCACTGCATACAACTAAACAGAAACCAAAGTATAAATGGTAAATAAATTCATCATGAATTCAAAGTTAACTTTTATATTGCCACGATGACACATTTACCGTATCAAGTAAGCTGCATGAGTTCACTCGGAGAGAATAAATATGACTTTGAATCATTGATGTCCATTGGTTTTCAGCATAACAAATGACACCACATCTTGAGCTCTCAGTAATAATCTGGCATTATGACATATCTAGATCTTGATTTGTCATATGCTGTACTGGGCTCTGCCTTGCCGTGATTGATGATTTGATTTGTCATCGAGATTATTAAATAAACTATCATACAGGCAAAAATGTCTGTTCCTTATTTAAATGAAATTCCTCAGACAGCAGCGAGGCGAGGCGAGCAACAGACTTATACCACCAAGATGCAATACAGAGCGCCACAGGAAGTACTTTCTCCGTGTGGCTATCAGATTTTACAACGCATCCACCTCAGGTCGTGAGATGGACAGAGGAGACACAGTGACCTGAGGTCCTCTCTCTCTCTCTTTCTCCGCTCTTCATCTTCATCATCTTCATTCTTTATATTTAGGTTTATAAGTAGCTTACTACTCTTAGTTTGGTTTGGTAATTCTTATTTTTTTATTTTGTCAAATATTGCACCTTATCCCATCTCAGCTCATCTTAATTTGAAATTGTTCTACATATATATATATTGTATAAAACATTTTACACTATTTGTACATTTTTGTACATTTTATAATCTTATACTTTCTCCTACTGTGTATTGCAACTGTTGCACAACAATTTCCCTCAGGATAAATAAAGTTATATCTTATCTTATCTTAATGAATACTACGGCTACCATCCTTGGGCTCTACGGTACCATTGGGCTGTTTTGTATCCGAGTCTCCCGTCTGCTTGTCGTGGAAAACAGAAGAAAATATCCCTTTTTCTCTGGGAATCATTCATTACGTATTGCAAATGTCAAGTTACCTCACAGACATAATGCACCCTTATCAGCCCACGTGGGTCACAGGGTGTCATAACCTATGTAATAGGTGTAATAACTATTGTGCAATGCTTATTTTATAGAAAGCTCTTGTAATAGAAGAGTCAACTTCAGACAACTACACTGCCATTTCACTATCATTTTATCCATCTCTCTGTCCACTATAATGTTTCAGATACAATCAAAGTTTTCGATTACACTAAGTAAGGATAGACTGGTGTGGACATAGTTAGGTAAGGAAGGAAGGAAGGAAGGAAGTAGGGAGGACAGAAGTAAGGAAGCAAGTAAGAAAGTAAGTATGTTTATTTACATAGCACCTTTCAAGAGAAAATGCCACTAAGTGTGTTAGAATTAAAAAAAAAGGCATAAATCACAGATATTAGTCATATCTTGTAATATTGTTATTGTTATCAATGGAAATAATATACCTACA
Organism: Bovichtus variegatus; assembly: GCA_943593645.1. Lineage (NCBI taxonomy): Eukaryota > Metazoa > Chordata > Actinopteri > Perciformes > Bovichtidae > Bovichtus > Bovichtus variegatus. The sequence goes on from CALSCE010010649.1 coordinate 6,494,291, forward strand.
ACTATGTAAGTTTTATTCCATGCCTGTCCAGAATAGTAAGGCCTGAAATAGAGGATTCACTTTGCTCACAGTAAGTACACAGTGAGGTAACTTATACTTTCATCACAAAATATTCTTTGAAAGTCATCCTATAGTGGAAATGGAAAACACACAACGAAGAATTGGCAAAACATTTTAATTATAAAATTAATAATTATAATAATTTGTCCAGGTGTGTGTATGCTGAGATTGTGAGAATAGTGGCAAGATGATAAGACAGTGATATTTACTTACCACAATAATTTACACAAAAGCAAGCAGGTGGAGGCGTTCAAGTGTTCTCAATTTTTCAAAGTAAAAACCAGCACTCATCAGATTAATCTTTGAATGGTGGGATTGGTAATATTTGAATGAATGAATATGTGAAAAGGTGTGTGAATACTGAGAGTATACACTTGTTGCAAGCTTGCAAAGCAATTGTTTTATTTTATATATTGAGTACCACATTTACATACTGTTATAATAAGTATATACTCTTTCTTTATATATATATATATATATATATATAGCTTTTCATCAGGCTCAATGTTTGCATGTGAATCATCTACTCAGTGCCGTCACTTTAATTCACACCTATCAGTGAATTCAGCAGTGCAACGTAGGTGCTAACACTAATCCTTGACATTTTAACAAAGTAAACATACTCTGACGAAAGTCTGCAGGAACTGAAGAGTAAGTGTAATGCAATTTTTCTTTGTCATCAACTGTTATCATCCATCAACTCAAGGCCACTGTGAAAGCTAGTAAAACTGGCCCTTCCTTCACACTGTCACACCAGACCGTCTCATTCTTCCTCTCCTCTCACCATTAATATTTATCAGCCAGAGATTCAGTCTAGACAGGTTATTTTGTGCAGGCCAGGCCAGACATCTAAAGAAGAGTTGGCTATAAGTGGTCTCTCTTTCTTGCCTCTTTGTTTGTCTTTCTCTCTCCGTCTCTCATTCTGCCTCTCTCGTCTCCACACCAAACAAAGCCAACATTAACAGGACCATTGAGATGAGCTCCTTTCTTCAATGCCTTGCAATTTTCCACTGATATTCAGAATCTACTTTTTGAGCTAATTAGGACAAGGTGCTGTTTCTTTCAGAGGGTAATGTTCCCACTCTGTATTTCCCGAGCCCACCGTCTCCCTCCCACTTCAGCTCAACAACAGTGCTTCACTCTGCTTAGAATGGAAAAATCGGATTTACCTCGTGAGCTTTTGCAACACACCATTGATTCGACAAAATGAATCTTTTCTGGGTCCTCTTTGCTGCGTGCTAAGTCATCATCCTGGATGGGATGTAGACAGAAGGTAGGACATGAAGTGTTGAGTAAGACAGTGAGAGAATGAGGAGGAGGGAAAAACAAAGAAGACAGAAAGAGGAAAAGAGGAAACGAGGAAATGAGCGGTGAGAGCTGTGCCTGGCATCTTAGCGTCAACATTTATTGAACAGCAGAGGCAGAGATATACAGTGTTTTATTTCTTTGGAGCATAAGATTTACTTTGGATCAGTGAAAATTCCTTTTTTCTGCTTACTCCCTTGACAAAGAACGCACAAATAATCCATAAATGACTAAATATTTACACAATTGCGTATTTAAATTGGGCAAAAAGTTATTACTGTTATTATTTGTTAACGATCCACGTTCTTTCAGATTTGTGTTGTCATTTTTTATTTTTTTTTAACAGTTGTATAATAAGATAAAATGTTGTTTGTTCTAAAATGTCATAACACTTTGTCACACACTCACACACACTCATTTATCTTCATCATTGGGTGTGTAAATACACTTTAAATGAGGGAAAAATAAGTGCCTGTAGTTCAACACTCAATATCCCCGCTTGATGCGCTCAAATGCAGCCCAGCGCCAGTGCACCCGAGTGTCATTGTCCTCCTGAAGAAGAAAAGCATTTGCCCAATCGCTCTCTGAGCCCATGTGCCACCGTTGTCTTGGTTTCTATGGAGACTCTTTCCTCCACACCAAGCATGTGGAGGGCACCCCTCCAGCGGAAGGAGGTGGAATAACATTGTGGCAAGGCAATCATACACCAACCTCATTTACATATCCAAACATGAACCGTGGACCGTATGCATACAGTGTTTGTTCACTAAACATTTCCCAGTACTTGATTCAACCCAGCTGGAAATGGAGCCCAGATTTATGATTATTATGTTTCATCAACAGAGAGGTTTGGTTCATTCTCAAAGTGTGTGAATAAAGGCAAACTGAAGAGAACAAATGAAAGAAAGTTACAGTAAAATACTGTTGTTCTCAATTCAATTCAAACTCAAATATGCTTTATTGGCATGAAAGTTATAAGAAACGATGTTGCCAAAGTCTCAAAATACCCACAAAAATACTTGTGTCATTTTGTATTTTTCTCAGAATGTAAATCTTTCATTGTGTATTTGGATTGCTCAGCATTCAGGTCACCGCTCCCTTTGTACTACTGACATGAATGATGTATCCTTGTGTCTGGACCATATGTGGTCACTCCTCCACACCTCCAGCTGGGGGCACTGTTTCACCTGTCTGTCAGTCAAGTCTGTGGTATTTCCTTGCCTATTCAGAAGACGCTCTGCTGTCAGTGGAGCTGTGTGCCTCTGACCTTGAGGAAGATGAAAGACAGCCACCGCAGAGGCTACTGTAGTCAGCATTCAAATATACAAACGTCTCAGAGTCACACGCTCGTGGCATAGAGACAAGGGCGCACACAAAGAGGGGAAAAGGAAGAGGCAAGGTGACAAATGACTTTTCTGTTTTCTTCTTTTTCCAGCCACATTCTAACTGCTTCTCATTTCGCACTTCTTCCTTAAAAAGCTACTTTTAAATCTGCACTCGTGATTTGGTCGATATTCTTTGATTTTTGTCAAATCATATGCTATTTGTTTACAACTTTCTCACAACTGGCGTGGAAAATAAAGTTTAATAGAACAACATAACCGAAAACAGGATACTTTTCTTACCCATTTAAACACTTGTGAGATGGAAAAGTTCATCGATTAATAGGTCAAATATTAAAGAAACAGAACGTCAGCTAACCATCATTAACACATTTCACTGGGCTGTAATTAGAGTAGTGACTGACTGCCACACACACATAATCATTTCTATATAATCCAGCACTGAATCTCAAACTGTAGGACCCCCGCTTTAAGGATGACAGTAATGAAAGTGAATGTTTTAATCAGTGAAATGTTCCTTTCCAGCTCTTTAACATGGTAAAATGATTTCAAACAAAAGGCTGAAAGACTCAATTAAACTTATTTTATAATGATCCTGTAAGTGTCACCACTTATTCAACACATGAAATGGCAACACATGGTGATATATGTATCATTCTGGCATATGAACAGCACTTTATATTCCCTGCACCACAGGGTGGCTAATGAACACTATAATGACATCATCAATATACATTTCTTTACACTATTCCTTAGGGTAAAATACACTTATCTAATCTAATGATGCTTACATTTATGTTGGAATGAATCACTAAGCAGGCAGTATGTGTTTTTTAGGAATGGTGGTAATGACCAATATGTGTGTTATAATCATTAAACAGCCAAATTAATATGCAATTAGCTTAAAAGATACCAGAAGAGATATGATAGAACTATTATTTTGATTATTTCATCTGTCTTTGGTTTTTCTTGAAGAGTCTCTTTTAGTGCCATGCAATTGGTAAAAAAAAAAAAAAAAACTATAACACATACTCTGTGCTCAGAAACATTAAATGCAAATCAAAAAGAATAATTTTGTGTCTGCTAAAAATGCAAGGGAGTTTTTTTTACATCCAGTACTAATATCAATGTAGTACATATCGCACTGGCAAAACAGCATGTACCCAGCAGAAACCGAAATCTCAACGCTGACTGAATAACTTCAGAATAAAAGCCTCCTCTGGAGCAGTTGCCAACATCAGGCTGGCACAAGATCCAAATCCGGATAATCACAGTCACCACAGAGTCGATACCAGGCTGTAGGTGGATAATGTAGTGCAGGGGCTGCAGAAACCGATGGAGTGGGTCCGGAAGAATTTCGAACCCGCCAAGTCTCAATCACTGGTGCTGAAGAGAGGAAAGTTGGACGTGCACCTTCCGTTTCCGTTTTAGAGGAGTTACCATCTACACCATCACAGAAAAGCCGCTAAAGAGCCTTGGCAAGGTATTCAACAGCACACTGGGGGATGCCTCAACCCTCCCATCCAGCAGCATTGATTTGGAGAGTTGGCTGAGAGCCGTCGACCACCATGTCGTTCTGCCCAGAATCCTGTTGCCACTCACGATGTGCCTCTAAAGTTGAGGCCCTGGAAAGAGAAGTCATTCCTCACTTCAGAAGATAACACTATGAGCATAACACGTTGCAACTGTCACTCAGATCCTTGGAAGATACATTTACAGTAAGGTGATAAGAACTAGGGAGGTGTTGCGGTATATGGAGTTGTTTGACTCGAAGGTGGCCAAAGCTGGAATCGACATTAGAGCTGGGAGGAAATGGCCGGCATTGGAAGTTGTTCAACATGCAGAGTCAAGACTGCGCAAAAGCAAGCTGGTGGGAGTTTTGACTTGAGGCAGAGCAGGACAGAGTTCTTTTCAACCTACCAGCTTGACATTGCCAAAAAAAAAAGAGGAGGAACTCTGCCTGGTTCAGGGGGGAAGGAAGAGCAGCAATAGAGGAGGAGATGTCGTGGAGGATGGTGGCAATAGGGCAGCAGGGTGCCTGGACAAGGTGGAACAACATGAGTGAGTTGCTGCCCCAAGGCACTAGGAGAGGGTGGTACTGTTAGGGGTGTTGGACCATCAACACCAGAGTTGAGTGGAGCAAGCTTCCTCAGTGCTGGGGAGCAGCCAGGACCCTCAGTTAGGTAATCTGCAGGAATCTTGACTTCTGCAAGAGACCACAATCTGCTGGTTGATCTTGAGAAACACGTCAAGTAACCTCAGAACATCACAGTCAACACCTTGAAACCGGATATCATTCATGTGTCCGAATCCTCCAGGCAAGTCATTATGCTATAGCTAAAAATCTCCGGGGAAGATTATGCTTGGACGAGGACGAGAAAGCTCACCAAATAAAAGGGGCTGGTTGGTGAGTACAGGCAAGGTGGCTGGGGGACAAGGTGCTTCCAGGTTGAAGTTGGATGCTTCCAGAGCCTACAGCACAGTAGAGCCTTTTCAAATTTGCCTCAAAGAGCTTTACAATCTGTACAGCTACGACAACCTCTGTCCTTAGACCCTCGATTCGACCTGCGACACCACAGATGTTGCAGAGAGAGCCTCGAGGTGGCTGTGGCTCAAGAGAGTAGAACCATGGGGCAAGTAACTAGATAGCCATGTGGACACAAGCTGAGGTCTGATCAGCCTCAGCTTGGTCGCCTGGAAGAGGGTAAATGATGTTGAAAGATCTGAAATCGGCAAGGATGGCAGATTGCATTTCTTCAATTTGACTCAAGAATAGTTAATCTCATCCCATGCTGTAATTTTAGGAAAAGTGTTTTCTTTAACTGTAAATACAGCCGTTACTAAGGTGGTCATTTTCTAAGGCAGAGTTGCTCGTCTCCTCTCCAATCAATTACAATATTGTCTGAAGAAGGAAAAAAATCTCATTTGTTTTCAAAGAAAAACAGCAACACCAACCTACCGTTCACTGCCAAGAGAAACTACTAAAACCTCTTGCTGTTTCAAGCCAGATAAGTTTACTATCCTAATTGGTCTCAGCGGGCAGAGCATCAATTGTGTAAATAATTTTCTCAACACTTGGCCTGCTCTATCTTTGGCTATCTCGGCTTTCCTTCTTTGACTGTGAAAAGAAAGCTGTGTCTGCTGGAACGATTTTCTTGTCATTCCCGGAGCACATTGTTTTTATCTTGTACAAAACGGCTTTAAATATGGTAATGGCAGAGCGATGTTCAATCACAGAGCCACCAAGCTTATCAACCAGAGTGAATGGCCAGCAATGTCTGTCGGGGGTAACGAATTGCAGATGGGGTTTCAACTGTTGCTGCACCGTGTTCTGTGGGATTGAGGTTTAAGGGAATCAGGTTACTCATAATGAAGAACATAACTCGGAGCAGGTCGTACCCTCCACCAGATCAGCTTTTGTGGTTCTGACGGGACACAAGTCTGTTGTACATAAATGTAGTTTTACATTGTAATCATGTCCAGCATTGCACACTTGTGCTGCTTGTATTGGTTGACACCTTCAATAATTAACATACAGTAGAGCAGTGCACACACATGCACACGCACACACACACACACACACACACACACACACACATGGATGGATAGAGGCACACAGCCAAAACTCCAGCGAATAGAGAAGTGTCAACATTTTAGAACCAAACCGAACTAAAGTTATTTCTTGTAGACGGTTTGCGCATTCAGATAATAGCACTTTTGTAGAGTGATTTGCGAGCAGCTGGTAGTTTGTGTTCATTATTTTACGGGAGCTGGCATGGGGAAAAAAAAAAAAGGAGAAGCAGGGAAATTACAGCTTGACCACAATCACAGAGGACACAGAAATGCTATTAGTTTTCCAATGCAATCACATAATCCAATGGCCCAGACATTTTCTTTAATCAGACACCTGGGATATGCATCCATCTCATTTCATTTCATCAGCTCAAATCAAACTCATATCAGCATTAAATGAATACGCTGAGAAGAGAAATCTGTGAGGACAAGATATTATTACCAAAGGGAACTCCTTCATTACTGCCTTTTATGATTGTCTGTCTTTCTTCTCCATGGTGTAGGCAATATACAATTCTACTCCTATATATATTCTACTCCTACATGTTGTAAAACTAAAAGAGGCTGTATTAAAAAGCACACGTGTCACTAAAATTTAAATGCTGCAAAATAATAGACTTTCTTTCATTCCAAAACAGCAATTTATAAGAAGACGTCACATCAAAAGGGGTACATTGCACTTTGGAACTTCAAAGGACAATAATTTGGTCATTACAGTGTTGCAGCGTTGATATACATGTAGACTGCTGTAAAGCCATATCTGATCTTGTTAAAGCTTGTGGTTTTTCTCTCTTGCTCTATCTTTGTATGCTGGTGAAATGTGGGGATGCTGCTGGCATCAGTGATGCTGAGAGTGCTGCACGAGGCAAGTCTTTGTCTGCTCTGGGAAGGCTGGGCTCCAGCTGGCTCCCGCTATGTGCAAAAGTCAGTGGGTCCCTCAGCACTCAGTGCAGGAGGGGAGCTGGTTGATTGATTGGGATGCACACCACCAACAACACCCCCCCCCCTCTCTTTCCCACTACCTCCTTCTCTTGCCTGTGCACATGTGCCTTTCCTACTCTCCATTTTTTTTTTTTTTTTTTTTTACCCCAGACCCGCTTTATTACACACAAGCAGTCATGCATACATGTCCTGTGTAAAGAAAACGGTGCATGCTCACACATTAGAGAAAACTGAAAACACACTGTATCTAGGATTCAATCATATGAATGACTGAGTCGAGATTTTGCAGCATCAGAGCAGGTTTTCCACTGGAACATGTGTATCTGGATGTGAGAGTGCTCATTAAAATGACCATTGTCTGCAACATTGGGTTCATTCAGGGCAACACATTTGCAGTCGTTACAGATAACCATTCTCCACACTTCGCTTTGCTCTAGCAGAGATCCCTAACGAATTCATCATTCCAGACACAGAGAGAGGGCGCCTGGGGTAAAATATATTTTGACAGATTTGGTACTGCAAGTGTTTCTACAGCGTATCCGCTTTGAATGAATCTGCCAAGTGTTGGTGGGAAGCATGGAGTTGAACAAAAAAAAAAAGGAGGAAGAAGGGGTGTGTTAGAATCACCGACAGCTTTTCAGGACTCCAGCGACGACCAGCCAGCCAGTGTCTGGTGAACGTGCGTGTGCGCGTATGTGCGCGCGCAAGTGTGCGTCCATGTGTGTGCGTGTGTGAGTGTGTGTGTGTGTGTGTGTCTACCAGCAGCTAACACACACTTAACATTCGTTCGCAACATGGCGTTGAAGCGCCGAGAGACACGACGGCTCTCCCCCGACTAATGCAAGCGCATTGTTAGGAAAGCCAGGGGACTGTGAACCAAAGAGACCTAAACATTCACAGAGAGTCCTTTACGCACCGGCGGAGACAATAGCGGATTCCAACATATGCATGTCGCTATAACGGTATAGCTGGTTGTATAGACGTACTGCTACCCCACTGGAGGAAATCAAAGGCTGTACATGGCGGTGGAGAGTACAATTTGGCTGTTCTGTCTTCTTTCGCTGTTTTGTGGTCCATCCAAGCAAGGTAAAGCTCTCACTTTAATCATCTGCATGTTTTTTCCAGTGGGGTGCATGTGTGAGGCAGCGGGCCACTCATATTACACTGAAGTGCAGTTACTCAGAACACAAGTGGGCTGTGATAAAAGATAGAGAGAGAGAGAGAGAGCTACTTAGAGGATTTGCACCTTGCACGGTATACGAGCCATATCCCCTCCGTGTTCTGTTGTGCTCACCTCATGTGGCCTCTCCGGTTCGTATGAGGGTAGGGTTGTATTGTTACTTCATGGGTGTCTCTGTCAGGACGGGCTGTGGAGCTTTGGTGTTTCGAAGTTGCAGCACATTGCCCGAGGAGCAGCCCTGGATGGTGCCACTGAGCGGCCAGCGGGGCTTTGAACCGACCGGGGAAGTTTCGGATCAAACGTGGAATGAGGCTCATTATGAAGACATGTGGGCTCGGCCTTGGGTGTTTAATGAGAGTGGAGTGCCCTGGAAGCAGCTCGGTCTTAAATGTGTCGATTGCTTTGCCAAAAAAAACAAAAAAAAACCAAAACAAAAAAAATCTCAAGTTTTTTTTTTCTCACGGTTTAATAAGCGACTGTGCGCATGGGACGCCTGGTTTCAGGCACTGGCTCAGAAAGTTGAGTGAGAGGATTTTGAGGAAAACGTAGAGCCTAATAGCCCGATGTCATCAAAAGGACTTTGTTATCTATGCATGCTCTTGGTAAACTTGAAGGAGAATGCGCCTGAGAGCTGATGTGAAAGATGCACAGTAGCAGTTTTATTTCCCAGACATTGCTGTGGCTCCCGAGAGTGGAAGCGTGCTGGTTGGAGAGGAAAGTCTGTCTACACAGGCGGCGACGAGTGGATGAAAGCCCGACCACAGGATTTACATGACAAAGACCTGTGCAGAATATCAGTGGAGGCTATACAGTTAAAAGCTTTTCAGGGTCAGGAAAATACGGTATATATATATAAAAAAATAAAATAAAAAACTGTGAAGCTGCCATGCATTTATTTTCTTCAAACTTTTTATAAGAAACCTGCATATGCATACACATAATTAGTTTGTCCCATGTCTTTCATGGCTGTATGAAATGAGGCGACTACAACAAGAATGAAGCCAACTAGACTAACTTGTACATCACCCACAGTGTGTCTGTGCAGATCTGTGGGGAGTGAACCAGACTGTACGTAAAACTGTAGCAAACTCGCATATCATATTCTGCTTTGAGGTTTAACAGTGTGACTGACATTCAGGTAAAATGGTCGGTCAGAGAAAGAGAGAGAGAGAGACAGAGAAAGAGAGAGAGAGAGAGAAAGAGAGAGACAGACAGACAGAGAGAAAGAGAGATAGAGAGAAAGAGAGAGAGAGAGAGAAAGTGAGAGAGAAAGCGAGAGAGAGAGAAAGAGAGAGAGGGAGAGAGAGAGAGACAGAGAGAGAGAGAGAAAGAGAAAGATAGATGGCACTACAGAACTTTGAGGTTCATCTTTTTGGACTTCCAAGAGTTGGCTTTCATGTTCCTGCTGGACAAATGTTAGGTTTAAATAGCTCCTGAAAACATATATATCTTAGTTAAATCTGTACTGCTCCATAGTTTGAATTACAGCTACTACAGGACATTAATTAACAACTATTTTAATAATCTATTAATTGCTTTTTTGAAAAATAAAAATGGCTATTCTTATCAGGTTCCAGCTTCGCAAATGTGAGAATTTGCTGCTTTCATTTATTGTGTATTATAGTTAACGCATTATCTTTGGATTAATGGTAATAAAACAAGGAATTTAAAGATGCCACGTTGGTTTCTGGCATTTTTTGATTTTTGGATAAATCAAGAAAATAATCTTCAGATTAATCAAGTAAGAAAATGAGTGTAAATTACAGGCCTACTTTGAAATGTCACCCAATTATTGTGGAGTCAACTTAACTTTGACTCAAAATCTTAACATGTCCTGATGTGAGAAAAGGCACAGCAGTGTGCGACACCTGTAGTACCTACACTTTCTTATGTAATATCTTATTGCTGATATCTTGAATTGAGTGGTTGATAAGGCCACGCAAATACTACACAAGCTATTATTTTCCACTAGATCTCATCTCGCGTCGACCCTTGTCCAATTTTAAATGTATTTATTATCTCCTGGGGAAAATATCTGCCTAAAAATGTACATTGTTTTACTGTAATATTGTTTATGGGTGTTGTCTCAGATTTTATTACAAATAAAAAAGGGAACTTTGCTTACCATTGCCTTTGGTCTCCCCCATCAGCCAGTGGTGTTGTGTTTAGTGTATGGCTGCATTATTAAAGTCTTTTTATTGAGTGTTTTATCCTTCTCTTGTGTCTGGAGATTGCCTGCACGTAGTTTTGCTGTTGCTGCAACTCTATTATGACATGCTGTAATTGCTACCAACACGATGATGAGAAATAAAGGCCCAAGGATTGGTGTGGTGGTGAAAAGTCAAGCGCGGCAGATAGAATACATCAGCAACTCTAAAGTACTTCTGCACATCCAGGTAGAAACCCCCTCCCTCTGAGATATACTGTAATTTTATCACAAGTCCCATTATTCATTGTTCAATTATGCATATAAAGGCCTTTAAAGGGAGGCACCTAGAAGTATGCCTCCTTGACTTCCATCTGATATAATGGTAGAAGGTCAGAGGATACAATTTATATAGAGTTAGATTACCATGCCCCACAGACTCCTGCAGAGACAGAGTAAGGAATTACTCCCCTTGAGATCCTCCTGACAGGAGAGTGAGTGCCACACTGGGGGCGATCACATCAGGATGATGAAATCTCTTGCAGGTAAATGGCGATTGTGATGGAGGTTGTCTGTGATAAGAGTGAAGTGGAAATTGATTTATTTGTACCGTGAGATTGGTCATTGAAAGTTGGTACCAAACACTTTTGACATTTGGTCGCCGTCTTCGAAAAGCCTTTGGATTTCTAAAATGCAGATGTTAGTCTGTTGACTGTGATTGTTATATCACGTTCAGAAAGGGACTGAAAGAACATTAAAACAAATCCCAGACTAACATTCGTTTGAATACGTAGGAATTGTCATTAAAACGTGCTTTGCCTCAGAGCAGAATAAGTCACATTTGTTGTCTCTGACAGCAGCATTGTGCAAGCATTATTAAAACATTTTTTATTTTGCATCGTTATTAGTCGTCACAGGGGACATTGTGGGTGCATGTTTCTTTGTGTGGGCATTTTCTTGGGTGTAGAAAGTGGAGCATGAATGTTGTGGGTGTTGGTGGTGGTGGGAACGGGGGCTGATGAGCGGGGGCTGGGGGTGATTCTGGGGCAGGGATGAATTAGCGGGAGCTGGTGGGGCAAATTTGAGGGCAAGGGCCATTGCTACATCCACAAACAAAGAGCTGGTTTTGTCCTTTCCAAAGATCAAATGAAATTATGTCAACTTCACTTAACGTATCGCAAGCAAATTAATGGAACAAAAGTGCCAGAGTGTATGTGTGTTCACAGTCCATGCAGTTATTAATGGACATAATAAAAGAAAACATCTTCACTCCTGCAAGACTTTATGAGCAAATAAATCTGATTATTGTAACGCCTTTGGCCTTTTTATATGCACATGAAAATTGTAAACACAGCATGATGAAGCATTGCCACTCCACTGACTGAGAATGCCATATGAGATAATTTACCCTTGATGCACTAAATTAGTATTTACTGTTTGTATTAACTGTCTAACAGTTCACAATGAAATCCCAGTCCTCCTATTATTTGATTTGTACCAGGAAGTGTTGATTGAGCTCACAATTATGCTTCTCTGCAATGTCCAGTTTAGGTAGTTAGAGGGTGGTGCGGATGTGCAGTGCAATAGCATTCTCTTGCAATTCCACTGGAGCAGCATAGCCTTGATATGCCTTGATTTAGTGGAAAAGTACTTCCCATTAATTTCTTTGCCTTAACCATGTGCCATCCTTGCTTTAAACTGCCTGTTCTGCATGTCTATGGAATGAAACCAGCCTGCCTGCTGGAAGGTAGACAACAGATACAGAACGAACATGCAAATTCCACAAAGAAAGGGAACCTGCCTTCTATTTGCAAGTTAATTCTCACTAATGCCAGGTGGTAACATAGATCACAACACCTTCAACCAGGAAGAGGAAACGAAGCGATGACATTTTTCAAGAGAAGTGTGTCAAGAACAATGTCTTCCAGTTGGCGAGTGGCATTCCAAAACTGAGGGGTCAATCATGGGTCAAGGGTCAAATTTGTTCAAAGACGGGGAAAAGAATAGAGTGAGTGTAGGCCTTTTATTTTTATGTATTGTTTTGTGCACAGCAAGCAAGGCTACTGAACTTTGTCAAACAATACTTTTGGCTGCCTCAGTCAGTATTATGACCCTTACCTTGTACACTGTAATGATCTCTAGAGGTTTTTTTGTTTGTTCTCTTCGGTGCAGTGGAAACACGTTTTGAACACAATGATGACGTCTCATCAGCTTGAAAGTTGATATGTTGAACTTTTCTGCAAACAGCCACTTATTTACAGCATTAACTAAGCAACATTGCCATTAAGTAACAGTTGGGATTGTGTCCAGTTGGTACATTTTAGCTCTGTTTTTGGTCTCTACCAACTCCTGAAGGAAATATCTGACTTCTTAGAGGATAAATGCTGGCAGGCACTGTACAGTTGGTTTTTCGTGCTTTATTGCAGAAAATAGCGGCCTGTTGCGCTGAAAACTACGCTATGAGAGCCCAGGGAGTGAATCAAAACAGTGAAGTTGTTTTCCTAATGATGTAGAGTGTAGCTGCAAGGTAAAATTTAGGTAAAAAAATGACAGAAATGTTGTATCCAGCAAAGCGCTGGCAAAAAAAACAGCATAAGCCTGAATGAGTTTGGTCTAATTGTTGTTGCAACGCCTTTAATGTCATTGTTTTCTAAGGCCCAATGGCATTTTTCTTCTTGCTATGCATTGAGTTTTATTGGGTATGAAGCCCAAATTACATCTTTTTTAGTTTAATTGTCTTGTTGTGAAATTAAATTGAGGAAAATTGAAAAGCCTGTGTGGATCTTAATGACATTGACCCTGAGGCTAGAAAAGTCAGGATGTATACCGTCTTGTATACAGTCTACTACAATGTAGCTAATTTGCTCTTTGTATTAATCTATAAATAAATGTATATGTACGGGTATATATTTGAACACACTGTAACCCAGTTAAGCTAAGTGAATACTATGATGACTTTCATTCAAATGAAAGGATTTGCTCACATGCTCTTGACATACTGCGTGAGCAAGCCCATTATTATCACAATACTGTTGATTTTGTTTGCTTTGAAACCACCTTAGACTACCTGCATGTTATTTCAGCTGTAGGAGGAATTCAATTACATTATTTTATTGGGAAATTGATGGATAACTCTACAACCCAACAAATAGTTTTATGAAGAAAAAAAAACCCACAATCATTTCTCCAATATGGGCAGGTCAGACGTGGTCATCTCAACAGCTTGTTTCGTACAAAGTTAATATTTCGAATGAACATTAGCTGTAGGAGATATACCGCTGAGGTGACCCTGTGCAATGTGAGGCATGGTGGTGGGAGTGAAATGTTTTTTTGAGTCAACCATTTATTCCACACACTGCAACCGGGTACTGTCGAGCAAAGTCCATTCTCCAGCTTAAATATCGTGGAGATGTAAAGTTACACAAGGGCTTACATTTTTCCGGCTTGGCATAGTGTCAGAGGAAGATATTTTGGATCTAGTGAGGTTGCTGTGTTACAAACATTGTATTATTAAAAAAAAATTTAAAAAGTCTGAAGGTTATTTGTTCGGGAAATTTGAAGTTTAGGCTTTCCCACAAAAATAGCACAGCATCAGAGTATCACTCTCGCAAAAGTTGCATCCTGACTGCAATAAAGCTGAATGGCATTCTGCATGACAGTCAAACCTGTGCCACATACTGCAGTACCAGCAAATTGAAACCAAAGTTGTTGTTGTTGTTGTTGTTATTGTTTTTTTTAATGTTCTTCTGCTCCTGTGTTCATTTCCATTGTGTTGCCTTCAAGCTAGAGGTGTCACAACAATTCTGGCTCAGAAATGTAAGTTTTGTGGAGAGCTTGGTTTTGGTTTCTGGCACTAGTTCGCTCCCTGCTGACTGCTTCCGTCTAATGAACTGATTCTGTTGCACCAGTCCATGAGGCATCAGTACACCAGTGATCTAGTGGTATTTTTTGGAGGTTATCCTTCATTCGACATCAGAGTCAAGTTTTTCAGCCAAGTATGCCTGTACACAAAAGGAGTTGTCGGTGGCTCTCAATATACAGACTAACAAAGAAAGATAAAGCTGCAATGTGCACGACAAATAGGTGTCGAAACAGCCACAAAAAAAGATTGCCATATAGAAGTGAATAAACAGCCCCTTTGGTAAATTGAACTTCCTTATCCGCTGCAGGAAGGTGGAGTCAACGTTGGTCTCCACCTTTAGGTCCCCTAACAGCTGAGGTCCATGTTTTTTTTCTGAACTCATTTGTAATGTTTAGAGTCTGTTCAGCTCCAGTTTGTTTTGTCTACACCGAAGGGCCAGCTGTTCAACCTCCCGTATAGTGGCAACTACAGTATATTAAACATTGAGAGGGATGTATGCTGTCTGTAGAACCACATGCATGGGCCTTTGTTACTGCTCAACTGTCTCATCATGTCTCTGAGATCACCCAGAAATATTTCTGTGCAGGTTGGATTTGTGGTTCTTATTCTGATCGGTGAGTGCAGTGTGTAAATGTGGAGAAAAATACATTATAGCCACCTTCCATTCTTCCATGTCCTGTCGCAGATTAAGACCCCCGCCTCCATAATGACTTCATGTAATTGCATTTCTAAATGAAGTGATGTATAAATGATGTACTTATGTAAATTGTACTTTTAATGACTATGTTCTAGTCGTTAGCCTTGTTTGAACTTTGGGCCAAAACTTATCGCACTCTTCCAGTATTTTTCGTGAACATACATACACGGATCTCTTGAGACTTAAAAGCAGAGCTTGTTGGACAGCAGTGCCTGTGTAGAATAGCTCATTGCACATTAGCAGAAAATTAAGTATCTACATGTGTGTGTGTGTGTGTGTGTGTATTTGCTGAGGTACATTCACCCCGTGTGCCTGTCTGCTTGCTCGTGTGTAAGCGTGGGTGTGTCAGCTGCGATTTGTGAGTGCATCTTGATCCCCTCCCCAGAGAGTCCGTACTAAATTAGGATGCATATTATTTAAAGATGCCCTGGGCTGAGTTTCAGCTGGATATATTTGTGCAGTGAATATGTTGATTTTTATGGTGCCCCGTGTGCGCCTATTCATGCTGCCAGGGAGGCTATCTAAAGCACAGAAGTGCTCGTATGAAAGGAGAGGAAGTCTTGAGCTTGATTTTTGTCTGCAATGAATTCAAATGATTTGCTCTCTCGGGATGTTCAAAGCACTGTGTTGAATTTATTTTGTTGGTGATTCTTTTGCAGTGGTGAATAGAAAAGCCTTTTAGTAATATGTGAACACGTGAGCTAATGAGGGTTCAATTCTGCACAAGTATAAGCGTACGTGTTTGTATTTATGACTAGTCTGGGTTGAATCTTTGGTAAAAGAAAATAAGACCCCCCCACCCCCATCTAAAACTTTTGACAGAGGTTATGATAGTAGAATGAGCCAAACCAAAATGTTTAGAGATCATAAATCATTTTTTTTTTCTTCTTTTATTTGTTCATTTTCTGGCTTTTTGTATACCAATATGATGTCATTTTATATAACAACCATTTTCAGGGACATTACAGGGTATTTACCTGCTAAAATAATGGCGTTTTGGCATTGACATGTGGGTCTCAGTGATGAAAAAAAAGCATTTTCATTCATGACAGGAGCAATGGTATTTGGAATTTGGCCCATGAGAAACGCCAGGTGCCAAGGTGAGAGATTGTTTATTGCAATGTGCTGCTTAGCTGTCTTGCCATCTGAAGGACATCTGTTTTCTAATTTGGCCATCACAGCAATTTACAACCATTTTTCTAAGAGTAGTGTTGCTTGAATAGCTCACAACATTGTACACACAAATGTCCCAGGTAAGAGCACTGCAATGAGTGTGTCTTTACCAGCAATGTTACTGCTCCCTTACGGCAGTTTTTGCACCGTGTTGCCCCGCTATTGCATACAGAGATCAAATATTTCCAAGTCTTTGGTAATCTGTTAATACTTTGATCCCAGGAGCACAAACAGATATTATTGCTGCATTGATGCAACTCAGATGGATTGTGATATTTCATCCTGTCGGCTTACTAGGCCATTGAGGTTTGCCACATAGTGTAATTGAAAACATTACACAATGTGATTCGAGCCGATGCTCGGAGAAGGATCACAGCCGCACCGAGAGTGGTATACAGTATTTTATCCGAGCGAGCCATCACTATGCTCAATCAAAGGCAGTCCTATCCTTATTTGAAACCTAGCTCTTGTTCTATCCATAGACCCAACTCCACTGGCAGGGGTGGCATTACTGTATGGAACTTCATCTTCATGCTGAAGCTGCAGCAATATTTTGTGTAATGAGGTTACCGATACCTCAAAGGGAGGTAGTCAACCAGCTCCTTATAGTAGTGGTTATTGTGTAATTCCATAAATTACCTTTCGGGATTTTGGGGGATTTTTTTGAAGATAGCATTCGGTCTCTAATAAGTCAATTTATCACAGTGGTAAGCTCTATATACTTTGATTTCTCACGGACATTTTGTTTTCAATACATGGCTTTTATTCTACCAGTGTAGCTTTTTACTGTGTGTGTGTGTGTGTGTGTGTGTGTGTGTGCTTTTCTGAGAGAAGCAGCAGTCTAGCGGCGCTCACTTTGGTCAACTAACCTGCATTCACATTCCTTCCATTCCTCCCCGCAGTCTACTTGGTCACATGAGAGCGGAGCAGTTACACCGAACGTGGCCATGCAGGTGGGAAGATGCCGGTCAATATAGATAAACATACCAATGCCGTCCCCCAAGTTTAGGTTTAGCTTTAGAGTTGTGGTATGTAGATTAAAATGTGCTGCGGAGGGAAAGGCAGGAAAAGAAAAGGAGGATTGGAAGTTTTTAGTGCAAGTGCAACAGTAGACAGTAGACTTTCATTGCTGGATTACTCATATTATAACATGGAAGCATCATACGCTGCACACATTAAGGAATCTTGGGAATTCTCCGTGCATTGACACTGCGTATCGCCCTTTAGTTTTCATTCAGATGCAGTATATTACGCAAAGATAACTCTCTCACATCAGTGAGTGGTGTAAACATCTCAAATGTTATTTTGTTGCCGGATATCTTAGTCTTCTATGATAATAAAGAAGAGCGTAACAATATGTGAAGCTCGCTCGGTGCATTGTGCCCTTTCTCAGTACCAGGTAGTGTCACAGAGCAGTCTCATTCATCATTCTGACCTTGTGCGAGATGCTCAACCCTGATCCTGGCACACAAGCATTATAATGCACATGTGCCTCACTTCGAAGAGCAGAGTTGAGTAAGAGTACAGTGTTTTTCCATATAAGATCTTCCAGTGTTCGCCATTGTCTCGCGTTTCTCACACTACACACTGGGAACCGTTACATTACCAGTATACTGTCTCGTGTCGCTGGTTTCACCACCGGCACACATTCCTGTACATTCACTGTGCTGCTGCGTGAACAAACAGTTTCTGATTTGGATCTCCCGTGCTACTCCCATGTTGGTGTTATTGCTCGCTTTGTTGACTCGTGCAAGTGGGCCTGGCACTTGACATGGCCATGTGGAGGCCCCATGCTGCTGGGAGGCCCTGCATACAGGAACTCGGGCTCTGTGATTGGAGGAAGCCAGACTGGGATGAATGAGCACTGGACACAGAGCAGGAGGCGTGGGGGACTGCTCTGGTACGCCCCCCTCTCTCATTCTCTGTCCCTCGTTGCTCTGCTCTGCTCCCTTTCTCCCTCTTGCACACACACATTCAGAGGGACACAGGAGCCATGTTTGTCTCTCCACAAACTTTTTTTTTTCCAGGCCATTTGTTGTTTCACCGGCTTCGAGAAGAGAGTCACTGTATGAAGTGTCAACTTTAGGGTTCTTCGCTGTATGCAAAACATGGACACTTTTCATATTAGATGTTGGACATTAGAGCTATTGTACATCTAAGTACATAGTGACAGGTGCAAAGGCAGGTTGACAAATAATGATCATTCTTTTTAAGCAAAAATGCCCCAAATTCACTGGTGTAAACTTCTCAAATGTTATTTTTTTGCTGGATATCTTAGTCTTCTATGATGATAAATGAAACAACTTTTTTTTTGTTTTTTTACTCGTTGGACAATGTGATCAATTTGAATATGTCGACTTGGGCTTAGGGAAATGGTGATGGACATTTTTCACTATGTTCTGATATTTTATAGACCTAGACATAGACTTAGAACTAATTGATTAATCAAACAAAATAATCATAATGAAAACAACATTTTCTTTTTTTCATCTTAAAATGTCAATAATGTGCTTTTGGGAGGTAATTAGATGGTAATGATTTAGATTTCTTTGTTTTAAAGAGATTTCCAATATGCCGCTTGCTCTGGAGGCCAGGGGTCCCCGACGAGCAGTGACAGAATACTTAATTTAGAAAGATGCTTGAAACTGTTTTCCATCAGCGAAAAAAAAGCGAGTTCTATTAATACATCAGCCCTGTCAGTATGCGTAAACTCAGTTGACTCTCGGATGCATAAAGTCAGAGCGCAAACTTTGATTCATTGTATCAGCTTTCTGACAGTGAGGGTGAGTGAATGTGTGTGTGTGTGTGTTTGTGGTTAAGATGACGGGGTGTGAGAAGAGCCCTACTGTATCGTCATGGGAGGATACACAGCTTGAACGGTTAACACCTGACACGACAGCTGTTCAGATTGTGGAGTGACTCACAGCCTCACTGTTGATACAGTGAAATGCTGAGCCCTCTGTATGCAGCGTTGCTTAACTAGTAAACAGAACGTTTTATTTGCCATCGGAGCAATATAAGACGCTTAAAGACAGTTGAATGTGTTGCAATGCTATAGACTTCTGACAGGGCTTTACACTAAGGCCCAAGGCAACCTTTTTAACATGGAAAGCCAGAGATGAAGCCTACTTGGTGAAAGCCTAAATATTTAGACAGGAGTGTGGTTCTTCTGTCAGTGAGAATTTCTGTTTCTTATTATTACCGAGGTATTTCCATCTGCCATAGCGAAACCCGAGCCTCCCTCTCCCGGCAGGGTTTGTCGCTACCTGCCTCCTCTCCTCAGATTATCACAACTGTGGCTCCGAAATATCGATTTATTCACAGGTCGGATAGTTTTCGGCAAGGTGATTGAATTAGCAAACAAAAGGCTGCACTGAAAACAACAGGTGGAAACTAGTTGAGCTGGATTTGGGGTTTGGTTTGTGGCATCCAGACCTACCACACACACACACACACGCACACACACACACACACACACACACACACACACAAGAGTTGTCCTGCTGTAAACGGCCCAGTGCTATCAATCAGACCATCTGTCCCTGTCCACCCAGCCCGTATTTAGGTTTCAGTGCAGTGATGTCGTACAACACTGTTTCACAGAGGCAAGTTATACCTACATGTACAATACAATACATTGCTAACATCATTCAGGAACAAATCATAGCAATTATCTACTAGTGCTGTGTCAATTTAGTAGGAGGCACAAGGCAATCTGGTTTTCTCTGCTTTTGAGTGCTTTAGTGGTCCTTCTTCGCAAAAGCGTCTGTAATCACATTTCGCTGCTCTCTGTCAAATGAGTCTCAAGGCTGCCCTAATCTTATCTGCGCTGTTCAGTCCTGTACTTCCTTCTTTAATTCTGGGTTTCTTTCTTTGTCTCATACCCTGTGTTTATATTTCTTCCCCATGACCTTTTACAGCCAACTTGGCTGGGTAAAACTTGGTAAATGCAACTTGGTAAATGCAACGCTATAGTACTTGTGGCAGTTTTTTAGCTCTGCTCGCAGTGAAATATTTCCACAACTATTGGATGGATTGCCATGATGTTTGGTACATATATCCATGTTACCCTCAGTGTGAATTGTAATAACTTTGGCTATCCCTTAACTTTTCATCTAGCGCCAAATTTGAAATGTGTCCAATTCTTTGAATTTAATGCCAAATGGCTGCTAAACAAATGACATTCCAGCCTCAGCCGTACTTTATGTTTAGCGCTAATTTTCTAATGTTAGCATGCTAACACACTAAATTAACTTAAGATGGTGAACATGGTAAACAATATACCAGCTAAACATCAGCATGCTAGTATTTTCATTCTGATGCATCTTAGCATGCCAACGTTAGCATTTAGCATAAGTATACAGATGCCAACATGATGTATTTTAAGTAGGGCTGTCAAGCGATTAAAAAAATGCATCTAATTAATTACATGCTTTGTGATTAATTAATCTAAATGAGCATCATATCAATATTTGCTGTGAGAAGCATTTCAAAATATTCAAATGTATTTTGGAAGATGAGATGAGTGGGCATTATAAACTTAAAGGTCAACGTGTCTTTTATTTCAATACTATTTCTCCAATATCTTGCCGCAATTATCTTAGGCAACACAGACCACCAGTTTGACATAAAGTGCAATTTCAGATCGGCCATAACATCTTTCATTGCACAATAAACAATATCTTGTACCACAAAATGAACAAAACCAAGCAAAAGTCTCAGTGGCAACATAGGCCATAACAGTTTCATGTAACAACATGTAGAGTAACGATTAATCTGGGTTCATTTTTTTGTCGCATTATTTTTTCTGTGATTAATGAATCGAAATGAACTAATTTGACAGCCCTAATTTTAAGGTAACTGTGCAAAACAGATAACAAAATACTCTTATGTTATACTGGCCTATCAGCATCAGGTAAAAAAGAACATTCAATCCATTACATGAAGCACCAGTTTTTTGACTCTTTTAGCCGAGGTTCCTGAAAGGCCTGAGGTATTGTATAGCTTCACTTTAGAAACTGTGGAAACCTGAGCTGTGACCTCCGAGTCATGGGTTGTCTAGTCTCTGTTGACAGTGAGCTGGGCCGAGGTGAAATATTCACTGTGTTGGGTCACTCTCCTCCTCCTACGCCTCCTCTTTTTCCTTCTGTTCTCCCAAACATTTTGTGAATAGGTGATCCATTAACAGAAATGGACCAGCGGACTAGTTGATGGTATCGAGAGCACTGGCCTCCTAACCTCTCCATTTCCTCTGCCTTCTCTCTCTTCTTCTCTGTCTGAGTGACAGACAGAGACAGTCTGTTTCTTTGTCTCTCTGTCTGTCTGTCTGTCTGTCTGTCTGTCTGTTTGTCTGTGTGTGTGTGGGTTTTGTTTCTCTCCTGTATTTCTTTCTATATTTCATTGTGAATAGGACTACAAATCTAGTCTATCCATTTCTTAATTCATCCACCTGATGTATGGCAGTATATGCAGGTACACCAAACATCTGTTTTAATCTTACACAATCTTGGGAATCATACCACCCCTGTATTCCTACTTTATCCATATGACTGTTGTTGGCAGTTGTTATTTAAATAGCTATTACAAATACAGATTAGGTGGCAAAATGTGTACTGCTTGGTTTAAGGGGCACTGTATCATTTGTGTGTGGCTTCTTTCTTTTTTTTTTTCTTCGTTTTTGATTCTCTCCTGTTGTTTGTCGGGCTCTATTTCATCCTCTCTCCCTTTTGTAAACCACTGTCCTCTCTCTACTTAGAGTAAGCTATGAACCTCTTGGCGCAGTGCCATCACAATCCATTCACTACAGCTCAGTGAGACCGCACAGCCGCTACTATATCCCAGAGTGCACCCTGTCCATTCCAGCAGCTCCCATTTGTACAGTAAAATGGTGAAATGGCCACTTCACAGCTCCCCCCCTTCACCACATTGTGTCCTCATGAGACACTGACGGTTACTCTTCGGGGTGTGCATGTGTCCGTGTGTTGTAATGGATGTGTGGGTAATGCGTGTGAATATGTGTGTGTGTGTGCTGCACTTGGCCACAAATCTAGGGCATGTCGAGGTTTCCGGTGCGAAAATCTGTGCCTCAGTATTAAGTGTTTTATTCCCAGATGAAATAGCCACTACTTGAAATATGTCGATTACGATGCCTACGTTTTTAAAGGAAAGCCTGTCACCCTAGTCCTGAAACATGAGTTTGCTGTGACAGTAACTTTTTTTTT
This sequence comes from Bovichtus variegatus, assembly GCA_943593645.1. Lineage (NCBI taxonomy): Eukaryota > Metazoa > Chordata > Actinopteri > Perciformes > Bovichtidae > Bovichtus > Bovichtus variegatus. The sequence goes on from CALSCE010010649.1 coordinate 6,516,793, forward strand.
TAGGTTGGACACCTATGTTTTATTTCATCTTAATACACTATTATTTTCCCACAGTTTAAGATTTATATAATAAAATGTGTGTTTACCTGCTTAATTTCCCTCATCACACTTCCACTACACATTTGGGAGGCTTCCTTATCCAACGCAGAATGATCCCCACCTCTCGCCAAGGAAAACTATTGGCAGTGAACTGGGAAATGGCTGCTAACGTGTTAATGACTTAATGAGACCTAATTAGTTGAAATGGGAGCGAAGAAGAGAAGAGCCGTGGAGGTGATCAGTGAATGTGTGTTGCTGTTCCCACTGCGTGTTTTACTGTTTACATGTGTGTCTCTGTTTGTATGGGTTTTCTGGTGTGAACATGCATGTTTATGTTGTCTCTGTGGCAGGTCTGTGTGTGTGTGTGTGTGTGTGTGTGTGTGTGTGTGTGTTAGTGTGTGTGTGTGTGTGTGTGTGTGTGTGTGTGTGCGTGTGTGTGCCAGAGCGGCTGTGAAGCCTTTCTCAGCATTACCCAGCCTCTTCATCAGGAAGTGATGGTGGGGGGTCAGGCCTCATTTAATCAAGGAAAAAATTCCATCTCCCATTAACTTAATTAATCCAACGCTGGAGAAAGAGAAGCTGAAAGAAACCTGCCTGTGTGTGTACGCGTGTGTGTGTGTGTGTGTGTTAATGTACGTTTGTGAGAAAATAATGTTTAAAAGCTGGATTCGTGAGGAGATTTGTCAAATGATCTCTAAAAGGGAAATATTAAATTGTATTACTTGCACAGGTACAGTAATGACTTAATGTAAAAGACATTAGAAGTGACTTAACCTTCATTTGTATAATATTCGTCACCTATAGATGAATCCGGGTTGTAGGCGGAAGTAAACAATCCACCATCACTGTGGTGGCACCTCACTGTTATGCATGCGAAGGATTTCACTTTTTCCCCCAATTAATCTATCCAAGAGATCCAGTAGAACCTTTTACATGTTGAAAATATAGTCATCAAATTCATTTTTCATTAAATTAAAATAAAGGTTATTTGAAAAGTCAGTTTTTAACAGATGGCTGGATGTCTTTTCTCATCTGTTGTTATCCACTGCTCCACCAACAAACTGAGTCATCTTTTGATGAATTGTGTCATTTAAATGATTAGCCAGCAAGTCATTCATTTTGGGTTCAGTTTCTGCACTGCACTTTTACATCCAGACTGTGGAGGTCGGACAAAAGTGGATAATGTTGTTCTTTTTCTCCAAAGGCCGTGTCAAAGCTAATTTCAAACTGGTGAAAGTTGAGACTGGAAAACCTTCGCTTTCACACAGACTACTTTGATCCGACAGAGGGGCAACTGGCTACAACCCAAACATCTCTGCTTTCACTGTCAGTGTAAATGTGTTTTTGACATTGAAAGAATTGCGGCCGCATTTGAGAATGCGACACATAAATAAGCCGCTGGGGTTGTCTATAGAGGAGGTCAAATAATAAGAGTCTAAAAGTTTTAAAAGCAATTTGAAGCAACTCATTCCAAAGCTCTTAAGAAGCTAAAGTGTTGCAGGTAATTCTGACGAGATACAGTACATCAAATACCAGCACCCAAAAAGGTCTATGATGGACACATACTTTATGTCCTTCAAAGTGAATTCCTTATTCGTTATATATTTACATCATGCATGTTCCCCTCTTTCCTGACAATTGGAGCTTTTTCTAATATGGAGATGCTCAAGACAAGCGATTACAAGAAAATGTAGTTTCAGTTATTCAGATTTAATTATTACTAGAAGCAGTACTGGACTGAAGGCATATTTTGCAATGTTTTATCACAATTCCTACTTTCTGGACCTAAGCGTCCGATCATAGACAATATGTAAAGTCTACTGAGAATAGTGCAATGTAAAGGTACTTGACCCTTACTTTTCATGGCTTTACCGTATCTGTCTAACGCCATCCAGCCTGTTCATAAAAGATAATTAACTGTTGAGGAGTCAGTCAAGGTTTGAAGTCTTCAGTTCCGTTTAACTCCCATCTACAAATCCCTCTTGATCTTTCCCCTCTTCTTTTTATATGAACTCTCTTTCCTCCCAAAATCTTTTACCCTTTTCTCCTTCCATCTCCTTCCAAAGAACTGAATTGAAACTGTGTTTTTTTTTTTCTTCACTGTCGTAAAACAGAAATCTGCAGGTAGTGTGTTCAAACATACGCAAACATGAACACGGATGCGTTCATTTTAATTCTGAATCATTTGCAACTTTCTTTCAAAATGATGTTTAACATATATATATATATATATATATAAAATATATAAAAATATATAAAAAAATTTTTAGCATAATAAAATGACTGTGGCTGAACAACATCTCCTTTGAATGCAGTTTGTGCAGCTCAGTCTGCTGCTCATCTCACACCAGCTCATCAACCTCGCACTCCAGGACTTCCCCTCTCTCTCACCGACTTTAATGTCCTGCTGCTGACATACAAATCCCTTCATGCCGCTGCACCCATTTAATTTGAAGAGCTCCTCCTCCTCTTTCTCTGAGTCTGGCCTCTTCTCTGTCCCCGAATCACCCTGCCTCTGGAATGCACTACCCCTATCCATCTGTGCTGCCAACGCTATCGATCGTATTGAACTTATGCTATAACATGACAAATTGCCAAATGTTAAAATTGATAGAGTAAACAAAAATTGCCAAAAATGACAAATGACACACATGTGTGAATAATTGCATCAATGAAGAATAAAAGTGCTATTATTTAATTTATGGTTGAGCTGTGATAGTGTTCACAGAGCAATAAAAAGGTTCCTACAAAGCGTTGCAGCGAGGCTCTGTATATATTGTTTGTGCAATTTATACTGACAAATGCATCGGTGAACATTTAAGGACATAATTGAATAAAGATAAAAAATCCCCTCCATTCGAAAATGTGTCTTTCTTATGTTTATGTCCCCTAAAACGTCTGACCTTGACTATACTGACGTGTATCTGGTTTGTCACTAGAGAAGTGTTTTCACAGTCACAAGTGGGAGACGTCCCTCAAGTCTGAGCTAGTTTTGATACGTCACAAATTCAAAACAGCCAATCGTTGTCTAATACGCAAATGCCGACTCATGTCGAGGGAAACAGTCTTTCACACAACACCGGCAAAAAAAACCCTGAAAACTTCAGCGCAGAGCGGACTTGTCAAAGTTTGCATTAACATGGTGAAAGTTTTGAACTCGAACATGTAGAGTGGTCGGTTTTTTGGATGTAAACCGCACCCTGGAGCTTCCTTACACCATCTACCAAAACGTCCCCAAATGTCATTGTACGTTTCACAACCACTAACACTGTGTCAGCCACTGCCAGTTACAAGCTAACAAGCTAACAAGCTAACAAATGGCATTAACCAATACAAGATGCTCACTACGCTTACCATTCTGATACGATTTTGGTGCACAACAGACTCCTGATCTGAGTCAAACCTTTATGGCTGATATATTTATGTGCATCCAGCACCATGTCAGAGTTTTGCAGACTTTAACTTAGCTTAACTGTAGATTGTTGCAGGTTAACAAAATTGCCTATTTTCTTTCCCCACACAGAAAAGCCTGTTTCGGTGGAGCTGAGCTGCGGTGCCGGGCCCAGCCATGTAGTGTTGGAGCCAGGTTTGCCCCTCTTGCTGGACTGCAACCTTGGGGCCAGCGAAACACCTTTCAATGTCACCTGGCTTCAGGATGGCCAGCCTCTGCCTCTTGAGGGGGGTGACTTCCTGCAGTATTTGGCCAACGGATCCCTCCTCGTGCTGCCGACTTCTAAGGATGGCGAGTCATCCCAGGGTGTGGAGGGGGGCTACAGCTGTGTGAGTGCCAGCGCCCTTGGAGCCCTGACCAGCCGGACTGTAAATGTTCTCCTAGCAAGTAGGTTTTCAGCAGATACATTTGCAAGTCCTGCAGCGCTATCACATGCTCATGTATGACACAAATATGGCGTTTGTTTTGATTAGTGAAATGTAGCAAAAATAATGCAAATCAAAGCTTTCACGCTGCAAATGTAAGGCCCGTATTAGCAGGAAATATGAGTAATATGAGTTTATTCTGTTTTACTGTAGCCCTGATAAACTGCTTATTTGTCCAGAGTGTAAACTGCCTTTTGCCAAATGCATGCTTGGATAGGCTCCAATGCCCAAGTGTAGAAAGTTCATGGATAGATGGATGGAAAGTTTAACAAACTCTCTTAGCAGAGCAGCTGTTTTGAAAGGAAACTATTAGTAAATGAATCGATTACTTCATCAACAGAAAATTAATCCACAACAATTCCGATAACGGATTATTCACTTTTTTAAAATTAAAATGCCCCGAATTTGCGTTGGAATCAGGTTGCACTGGGACTCTTGGTCGGGCAAAACAAGACATATAGAGACGCCACCTTGGGCTCTGGGAAATTGTGATGGACATGTTTCACTATTTTCTGACATTTTATTGAAAGAAAACTTCAAATGAAGGCTACAAAAGTGATGTTCTTGAGGTTAGATTGTAGCAAGAAAACAATGCTAAGGGACAAGAGAGGAATTAGCTAATGTTATGATTACTGCAGACACTTTACTGTCATTAGACATGTAGTGTTGTGTGTCTGGGCAGTCAAAATGCTTGAAATTGCAGGAAGAGGTAATTTGCACCGTCACTGATGTAATGGAAGAATATTGCTTTGATTCATTCATCCATTTAAAGCGTACAGTTGGGTATGCACGCACACACACACACACGCACAGAGCAATGTGATTTGTCAGATTTGTCAAGGGAATTTCCTCGCATGGATGGAGATGAACTTGGTTCTACTCTACCTCAGACAGCAGACTTATCCTCTGATGGCGCGCTAACAAGTGTCCTGGGAGTAGGTACACCTTTAAACAACGGTCTGTTAAAAGGCACAAGGTGGAAGAGTGGATGGAAATGAAAGAAATTAACAGGAAGATGCGGGTGTGAGAGACGAGAAGAAAGGCTGTAGCTCTTTAATCGCCCCTCTGAGGAGGCCTCTTTCTCTCACACTCTTAAGTGGCAGTCTTTATTTAGTCATTAGCTTTGTGTAAAATGAGACAGTATCCTTTGTGGATGCCCCTGCTTTTGTCAGCTGTCACATGCCTATTTATGAGGATCTCTTGTTTGAGAGACAATAAGGAGTAAAGGAGGGAGAAGGGGGGAATGTGGGATGAATGGTGGGAAGGCGGAAAAGGCTTCAGAGAGTTTGCGGTGATGGTGAAAGGAAAAAGCTTCAGAGACCATTAAGAACGACCTTCGTCATTGCGCGCGCGCGCGCGTGTGTGTGTGTACATGCGCTTGTATTAGTGTGTGGCTTTTGAATTAAATCGGCAGCGAGAGGCTATGAGATAGATGTGACCAGTGTGCAGGAGGTCGGAGCAGAACTGCCTCAACATTGACATTGAGCAGACGTTCTCATTTCCTACTGCGTCTTCGCCAGCAGAAATGAGACTGAAGAGAGAACGTAGCAGAGATCACATCTGTGAAAACACATTACGAAACCCACCTGCTCCAGTTTCCCTGTCGCAGTATATGGCGGCCTTGTCAAAAAAGCATGTGAATGTGTGGGGAAGAGAGAGACACAGTGAAAGAGACCGGCTCCCTCTTTAGATACAGACAAACACCATCTCGGTCTCTAACTCACTCTCCCCTCGGCAAAATGCCAGAGGAGGCATATAGGCACATTACATTTCCCGAACACATCCACGGGGAAATAATGATGCAGAAAAAAAAAAATCAGCTTTTAATGTTAATTAGACCAATTAACCTTTCTCATTATGAGACTGCTGAGGTGAATGTCAATATTTCCTAATTCCTACCAGCTTTTGCAAGTCATTACAGTCAAATAGCTGATGTCATAATCAACAAATGTGTGCTGTCTCCTCCATAATATACAAGCTGTGTGTACTTTATACGTTCAGGCATTTTCGGTGTATTCATCACAGTGTACCTCTGCCTCTTTTGTTTTTGTTAACTCACATGAGAGTCACATGATTTTAGTACATTCTAATTTGGAGGCGGCCTAGTATTAATGCACACACTCTTCATCAGCTATGCCTTTGAAAAGATGAAAAGGGAATGAGGAATGCCAATCTCAAGATGAGAAATGGTAGTTCAAGTACATCTTACAATATAATAACAATGTCCAGGCTGAAACATTTGACTTTTTTACAACATAATTATTAGAAATAGCTTTCATTTTTCAATGTTTTCTATGTGAATGCCAAAACTGAACTCAACAAAACTGTTGAGCACCTTTATAAAGCTAAAAAAGAGCCGTGTACGGTAAATAGGAAATTAAAATTTCATACAGCACATATTCCGCAGTTGCTATTAAGAATATCTGTTGAGGCTGGGGGCACGCTTGATGGGTTTTCACACAGTTAGTCATTCTGAAAGCTGGGTAGCAGAGAGGTCACGGGTGGAATTATCTGCTTGCACAAGGGGAGGGGAAAAACGCTGCAATCTGATAGCTGTGGGGCCAAAGAGTGGGGCATAGATAGAGGGACGGACAAAGACAGAGAAAGAGTCCGGGGTAAGTCAAGGGCAGGGGAGAGAGAGAAGCAAAGTAAAAAAAGACAAATGAGAGTGAGCAAAGAGAGACGAGTTGGGGACTTTTTAAGTCGTGCATGGAAGCACGTCTCATAGAGCAGTGTCCAAGGAGCTCCCTGAAAATGATTTTTTTTAATTTATTTTAAATATAGAAAGACCTTGTTGCTAGGAAACAATTGGACATGTGTTTTGACCCTGTGGCTTGATATGTCACCCTCTGTTGGGAGTGTTACTCTGAAAAAACGGCATGGTGCCGGGGCACTTCTGTCATGGAATTTCATTGCGGGGACACTCATAGATTCCTGGTAAAAGACTAATATGATTATGCTTTGACAGAAAGGAGGTGGAAGCCCAGCCAGTCGCAATTGTTCCATCGCAGCATGGGCAAAGTGTCTTCTCATACTCCTCGCCCCCTTTGCATTAAAGTGTGCTCATGTGCACTTTTGCTGATCAGCTGTTGTTAACCACTCACATACAGACACCCCCCCCACTCCCCGCCACCCCCCTCCTGGGTTACTTGTGCACATAGAGGCACACAGTGATCCAGTAATGCAATCACATGCAGTCCATGTACAGGCATCAAGGCATACACTTGAGTAAACACTGAGGTACAAGTAGCTCAGCACACATGCACTCAAGTTTACACACACACACACACACACACACACACACACACACACACACACACA
>CALSCE010010649.1:6524038-6543541 GCA_943593645.1 Bovichtus variegatus
ACACACACACACACACACACACACACACACACACACACACACACACAGCAGTGAGCCTGGCACCCTGTCACCCTATCAGGCAGTCTCTGGCAGTGTGTTACATGTGGTGTGTTTACATGAGGGCATCATGCTGTGTAATGGCTAAAAGTAGCAGGGGTTAATCATCAACTCTTCCTGCAAAGTTTGCAACGCAACAATCATTGCGAGTGTTTCTGAAATGAATCAAATGCTTTCTGCTACTATGGCCAGCCTCTGTGTACTCATTGAGAAACTTTGTTCCCTTGGCGCAGTAGGAAAACACAGATGGCCAGTTTGTTGCCATGACTAGCAGTTGGTGTGATAGGGGTTGGGGTAATCTTGGAAAGTCCGCCCTGTGTCTCCTCGAGCTTACAGTGGTTGGGAGGAAATCTTGTCCCAAGAAATTGGGATAGCTTGAAATCTTGAGGCAGCAATGTGATTGGCTGCAAGTTTGAAAACACCCAGGTTGAACATTTTGAGTAAAAACAACTTTTTACTATGTTGCCATGAGATTTGTTACAGACATTCATGTCACTCTCAAGATGAACTGTAACAAGGTCACATCTTTTTTTTTTTTTCCATGTTTCAGTTTATGACCATATGTCCATATAATATATAAAACATTGGCGGTGTCTTGGGATACCGACGTTAGCATTTAGCACATAACACCGCTGTGCCTGAGTTCAGTCTCGCTGCCACACTTTGCAGACTCTTAGCTTTGAACACTTGAATTTCACTGGACTGCTTGAACATTTCATGGCTAATTTATGTACATGGCTCGGTACAAACTAGGCTAACACAAAATAAAGAGCATCCAGGACTGTCCTGTTAGAATCAGGATGGATTCAGTGCAGCACAGTTTCTTATGAAATTGTAATCGTAAATAATAATTATTGAAATTGAAAGCAATTTACTTGTTATTAAAAGTAAGACCTAAACTATCGTGAAAATATATTGTAAAGAAGCTGTGTAATTTGTTCACACTTAATCACTTAAGTAGCACAACAGTATCTATGCTACAAGCAGCTCTTTGACATGCATGAATCAAATCTGTCCTTCCTGCAAGGTAGAGTTCTATATGTGACAATGCTGGATAATCTTTACATGGTTTCATGCTGTGCAAATGTGGTCTGAATCAGTTCTGCCATTAACCTCGCTTGAAGAAAATGTGTTACAGAACAGGATAAAGAAACCAAGAAGAATGACCGTTTTGTGTTAAGATGCATTTATTAATTCAGACGCCTCACCATTTATTTTTTTTGCTACATTTTACTGAACACAAAATGTCTGTGATACAGTGCTTTACGATCTATTACGTTGCCAATGTTGGTTTTCTGCCATTGCTACATATAAACTATACTTTCTAGCCTAGTTATATCAGCTGGGATTTGGAGTCTCTTTCTGTTACCTTCCTGCTTTCTTCCTGCCTCTGGTTGCCTTCTCTGTCTTCTTTCTCTGCTCTCTCTTTTGATCCACCCCCCACTCTCTACTCCTCAGTCAGAGCTGCAGGCGAAGTGGCTGGGACAGCCAACCAGTTTTTGTTCTCTTCTCCAACAGCCTGTTGGGGTCAGAGGTCAGAGGCCTTCAGACAGTGCTCACTGCCGCCCCCTGGTGCTCAGTATTGTCTACAGGAGGAAGAGTTCCCGTGCTTGTGAATGTGTTGAGGCTATGAGAGTTGGAGCTCTGCCAAGACTCAACCTGGAGAGAGAAATAATCTAGCCAAGCCTGATCAAATCCCCAAATTTCTGCTAATCATGACATTCAAGGGTATTTGAAATTTAAAGTCTTTCAAGAAATTACTAAATTGAAAACGGTACCTTTTTAAAATCCTTAAAATGGCCTGATAACCGGCAGTCTGTTTGGACAGATTCTGAACTTAAGAGGAAGAATCTCCTTTATCCCACAATTAGTATAGGACCCTTCCCCCCACATTGGTTTTGCAGCCCATTTAATGTACTAGTGTGTGTGGGTGTGTGTGTATTCTAATGCCACATTGACGCTGATGGAAAGGGGAGCTGTCGACCAACTGTGGACCGGGGCCTTCAAGATAATTGCACAGTGTGTCTCATCATGTGTGACCTACATTCCAAAAACTGTCCAAGAGGTAGATGACATGACTGTCGTGGAATTTAACCGATACAAACTATCATAAGAGATGGTGAGATTTTACACTGAAATAAAGATACTTAAGTGAATAAGTAATATTTGACTTCTTTATTCTTGCAAGAAGGAACAACGACGCAGAGTGTCAAGCAGTCTGCAGCGAAGTACAAAGTACGGAGACTTCTTCGCAACATTTATAGTCTTGATGACCACATTCCTCAGAGAGAGAACAGAGCACAACAGAGATGGGAAGACAGGTGTGATTGAAACCAGCTCTCTTTCGGTGGCTCATAAAATGTGAAGCTATCGGTGGTAAAGAGTAATGTGTAGAAAGAGGAGTGGTGGTTGGGACCAGTCGTCCGGTTGTCCAGAGTTCCGTTGTCGAAGGTTAAAGTAGTAAAAGAGAAGATTAGTTAGAGTAGGGGTCCCTCTGAGGAAGAGGGAGAGACAACTCTTCTCTGGATAAACAGATAACATTCCTAAAGTTGCTGTACTGACTATACGAATAGAAAACATACAGAGTACATATTCAAAACTAAATGCACACATTGGAAGGTTATTATAGAATCATGAAATGTACCATTACATGCCACATGCTTTTCAGATCATTAAAAGAATGTCACTTGCACACGCAGCAGTTTAGATATGGGTTACTTTTTGTCTGTCATCTGGGAAATCACCAAGTCTGCTTTGATAGATACCCCCGCCCTCCCCCTCCCTCCCCCTGACCTCTATCACCTCTCTACCCCCAGGTCTGTCTAAGTTCCATCAGGAGCCATCACCCCAAACAGTGCCCGCTGGGGGAGCTGCTCGCTTCGAGTGCCAGATTGAGGGAGTACCCACACCCGTTATTACCTGGGAAAAGGACACAGTGGCTGTCCCCGAGGAGACAAGGTGACCTTCTATTTGCTGTTTTATCCTTTCCCTTCTTATTCCATCTTCTCTTCTTGTGTTTTCATTTTCTTACAACATATCAATGAATATGAAACAAGGTGATTACTCAGGTTTGTTTCAGTTATTGTGAGTGCATATTATTTTTTGTCATTGTTCAGTTTTTACCTGATGCTTTTACTCTTTATGCGTTCCCTCATTAAAATCGTAGTGCTGCCCATTACATCATGACATCAAGTCGTTTAAATGATTGATATGATAAGTCATATGGGACATGACTTTCTAGTTTGATTACCTCCTATAAAAGTAAACTAAACCATAGTTTAGTGAAATACTTAATGTGGGAATCACTTAGTCTGTCTAAGTGGTCATTTTTATGCAACTAACCTCAGGGAGTATGATGTGTAGACTACTGTACTGTATAACTCAAGACGGCTGTAGCCCTGCACATTTGGGTTTGTCAGTTCCAATCTGGTGCAGATAAAAGGCAGTCATTGTAACAAATATAGTGTCATACAGTTTGCAGGTTTTTTTTTTTTTTTTTTTTAAACTTCCACAATGCAATACTAAAGTGACCTTGTTTATCAGGCGAATTTAGCTCTGCGGTTTTATATTTGTTCCATGCAAAAAAAAGTTCTACATAAAAATATGCTTTTCACTGGAATACGTTGCTTTGGATTTTCAAGGTGAAAACTTAAAAGTATTTTCTTTTCATCCCTCAACACTACACTGATGTTAGTAGGAAGTTTGAGCTTGTCACTCACCCATAAAGGCAGAGTAGTTGTCCCCTTTTTTGGGAAACTTTATCCTCCATGACATGGTAGTAAAATATTTCAGAACAACCTGTTTGCACCAGGTAAAACTAAGAAGTTACTTGTTGAATACTTTCAATATTTTCAGTTTCCTTTGGTTTGAATTGAACGATTGCAATTGGCTACTACATGCCGCATTTACAAAGTGAACCTAGAAAAATCTGAAAACCTAAAAATATTCCCTCTATGTTAATGGGATATATGAAACATACACGTACATGCAAATGCTTTGAGTGTAGATTAATTACAGAGTTCATCATTACCTCATCATTTCTTTGTGTATTCCCCGGAGCATACTGTATTCAATTACAAGCTTCAGCAAAGGGGACAGAGTGCAAAGCTTGTTAAGTGCTCAGCCTAATTCAGCCTTGGCAAGACTTACAGATAATACTAACAGTTAACATGTTTTTATTATCATATCACAGTAATTGTGTAGGTGAAAAGTGTAACAGAACTATTTTCAAAGCGGACCTCTCGCCATTGGAGTGCACAGCTTTCAACCAACAGCAGCATTTAATAAATGGGGTTTCACCACGAGTGACGACTGTCGGCATGTTGTTTCGCTGACGGCGCATCATATAACGTTGTCGAGATGTGAGTCACTATGTTGCAGTGGCATTATGAAAGTGTTTTGCTCAAAAGTGTAATCAAGTCTAATTAATTTCAATAACTAGGAGACGGCCTTGAGCTTATAACACACTACTGTTACAGCTGCAGAAAAAACATTTTCTAAACGTATGTCTGCTTCCACATCCTCTCTGTCAGCTCTCTCTCACAAATAGTCTCATTTACGGGGCCACTTAACGATATTGACATTTCAGTGTGACTCTACTGGCTCCGCCGCCTTGGAATTTGTCTCCAGCCTTATTTCACAGGACTGAGTGCTAATGGCTGCTTTGGCCTGCATGACCCGCAAACAGCTCGCTGCTTATGAGGTCTTATTGGTTGGATGTGGTTCTCCAACCTCAGGCGCTGTTAATGGCCTCTCACAAAGATGAGCCAAGGGAAGGCTGATATCAGCTACCAGCTCTTTTTCTCTCTCTGTTCTCTCTCGCTCTAATGTGCCTTTTTCTCTCTTTTGGCCCTTCTGCCATTTCTTGCTCTTTCTCGTCGCTATCATCCCCTTTACATTTCTGTTTCTGTTACTCCTCTATCCTCGTTTTCTCTTCAATCATGGCTCCCTGTCAACCTCTCTTAATCTATTTATTTTCTTATTCTTAGTTTTCCCCTTCCACTGCCTCTTTTTTCTCCCCCTCTCTCTCTTTTTTTTCTCACCTCCTCTCCATTCCACTACCTCCCTTCTGAACAGGCTACCACTGGTCACATTATGGTGGGATTAATAGACTGTGATAAAGACGATAAGAGCTTGTGAGATGGCATTACATTGCCAGGGCCCTGGGGGCCTGGAGTCTGGAACATGACCTCCATAAGAGAGGGAGAAGTAGAGACATGTATGATTAAAGTAGAACTAGTAAATATCAACAGCACAAATAAACATTGTACCCCAAAAGATAATATACACAAATGTAAGCCTTATTTTTATATATTGATTTTTGGGGTATTCTGAGAATAAAAAGAGAAACAGAAAAACAACTAGAAAACAACTCTCATCTTTATATCCCTGTATTTCAGTCACTGTTTGAGTTGCATGACTTGTAATTGCGACCCCTTGTTGCAGTTGTTGCACACAAAAGCCTCTCTCCTGAATAAAGAAGGATGGAGTCCTGTGAGGACCCAGCAGGGTCTTTGCAGAGTTGATCAGCAGGACGTTTCTTATGCTTCGGGGCACTAAGCCATATATACAGCTGTTTTTCTCTTTCTTACTCTTTCTCCCTCTGCCACCTCTCCTTTGTTTTGCCCTGTGTACGACAGGTTAATTTCCCTTCTTAACGGGGTGCTCCAGATTCTGGAGGTGACCAAGGAGGATGAGGGTGCCTACCGCTGTGTCGTGTCCAACTCTGCCAGGAAGGACATCAGTCATGAAGCCAGGCTCACTGTCACCCCAGGTGAGGTCTGTTGCAGTGCTTTATAGTGTTTGAAAAGGCAGCCAGGCCCCGCTGGGAGCTGCCAGGCCAACCTCAAACAAATCTAATGTGAGTTTTAGGACTAGATGCTCAAAATGTATTAGGTCTCTCCTGTGTTAACAAAATGGCACTCTCTCACCGTGTGCAGTGTGTAACCCAGTGTTTTCATTGTGCGCTGGAAACTACAGTTACAAACTTAATCCAAATCAAAAAAAAATATTTTCTCTGGCAAATATATGTTGTAGACTGAACGAGCAAAACAGTTTTGCCTAAAGTTGCCGACACATGATCAGCAGTGACTGCGCTTCGCTTTGATAATAACAGGTTTCTAAAATACTTAAAGGTTCTATTTATGGCATTAAGAACATTAATATAGTAGGAAACAACTATCTAAAAATATCATGGAGTAATGTCGTCCTAAGCAGAGAATGAATTCACACTCACTGTATGTGTGTGTTGTAATCCAAGCTTCTCTGTGCTTCGTTTACGTCTCTGTTTGGGTGCTCCACTCCCTAGCTAATGGCTGAGACTCTGCGCTTATACGCCGGCTACCGCTTATAACCCCAGGTTAACACTGTTAGCTCTGTCAGTTAGCAGTTAGCTGGAGTTCAGCCACAGCACCGAGGAACTGCAGACTCCCTGTTGCTGGTGTTACTCAATGTCCAGCAGCCCGCTGTGGCTGCAGGCTGGGGCTTGTTCTGGCTGAGCTCAAGCCTCTTCGGCCGCTGACGGAGGCTCCGTCTGACGGAGGCGGCTGCAGAGTGCCGGCTCTGCCGACCTCTCCCCTCCCCAGGCGGGCTGCTCTCCTGGCTGCGCCGCCGCCGGGAAGACGAGACGGACATGCGGGTCGTTTCCTAGTTTCTGACACTTTGTATTTAGTCCAATAAACAAACTAACATATCGTTACACAGACTACAGCCCCCGGTTAACATTAGTGCCCAGTAAACACAGATGGATGAGCCTCAGGTGAAGATTATAAGACAGCAGAGTTTTTTGCTCTCAGAGTTTCAGCAGTTTGGTTGATTTTTGGTGTTCTTGCCCACTGACTGAGTGACAGGCATTACACAGGAATACATGCAAAACACAATATAAAGAATAAATTAGAATAAAAATAGATATGGCAAACTACTACAACTAAGATATAAACATTAGAGATTGTGTGGACCCAGTTTAGAGGTGAAATACTGCCCCCTATTTCTGTGGAGGTGGTGGCTCGGAATTACACATTGAACCTTTAAACGTTTTTACATCACACTTGTGTAAGTTGCATTTTGAACCATTATTGTCTTCCAAACTAGTTGTGATGCTCGTGCACAGACGGCTTAAACTTAGATTTAAGGTGAGGACAGACAAACGTTCCCTCTTCAGCATATGTGAATGTGAAAGCAGAATGCTAGTGTTAAACTCTGCTCGTACTGTACATCATTCTGCACAATGAAGGTCAAACATTCAAGTGAAGTAACAATAAGCAAAACACATTTGTTTGAGTAGAGGATGCATTATTAGGGAATACAGTGGCTTTGTTCTCGTTGATATTACGTTTCTAGACCAATCTCTCTATTCATTCCCTTATAATATAACTAGAAAGGAGCGAATGGATATGAATGTAATGTGATGAAAAATTACTTTTTCATAATAATTCAGCCTACTAAAATTTCACAGACCTTTGCCATTTGTCGTTGATGCTATGCTATTTCTATACATGTCCCTCTCATTTCTCATTAAAAGCATTTCTATTATGCAAAGCACTTTAAGCTGATGATGCTTTGTATAAAAAGCTGCTAAGTGCTGTGCATCGTTCTTGCCTGTCCTTCAGACTTAATTTGCTGAAACACAGATATCAAGAAACTAATGTTGACAGACAGTAGTCATCGTCTGTGCTTGCTGGCATTGACACTCAATTAAGCCTCCCTAAGCATTTGACATCATTTCTTTGTGCATCTTTTCATCCGCAGGACTCATTCTCCCTGTTTAGTAGAAGTATTGCGCATTTTTCAATGTTTCAATTCTGTGACTCAATATGAGCACAACACATCCCAAGCTATGCAATTCAGATACAAACGTTGTTAAGTCATAAGTAAGTTAGAACTGTGGGGAAACTAACGTTTATATTTTTGGAGGAATCACTTTATCAAATGTCATCTTGTTCCGCTTCACTGATCTTTTATACAAACCACAGCAACTTATCTCGGAAGGCTGACTCTACAGAGCGCTTGTTTTATGCAATTTACTTCAAATTTACTTTGATCAAAATTCTTGATATCACAGACAAGAATAATATGGAAAAAAAACAAACAAAGGATAAATGTTACATTGTGGTGTAATTATGCCCCAATGAATGAAACTGTCAATGAAATGAAATGATTAATGCTGTTTACAGAATAAAGGCACATCTTTCAGTATTCTCTATCTGCAGTATTTGCACTTCTTTTACATCAGTATAGATCCTTCTCCTTCTTTCCGTGCCTGCATCCTACAAGGACTTGCATTAGTGGATTACATGGTGCAGTGAATCAGTGAAGAGTATTGTGAGGTGTGATTTCACCATTAGGCAGCCCACATTAAAGCCGTGTCGTATTATCTGCCTCTGTAGCTACAGATCAATCAACTTGTAATTGGCTTCTCTGTGGGGACCATTGGGTCCTTTTTGAATCACAGCCTTTGTGTCCTTTCAAAGAAAGACAAAAAGAAAGTGGGAGGGAGACAGACAGATGAGGCCAAAGGAAGTGAGTGAGATACTGCAGTAGGACTAGGACACGTTTTTTACACCACCTTTACACCACCTTTCGAGCACTCAATTTGTGTTTGCTTTTTCTCGCGCCTTGATCGTCATTTGGGACAAATATGCGATCGAGGGTAAAGTATCCTCATTTGATTTTTTTTTTTGCACAACAGGTGCTCTACTCTTTGGATAGTCAAAGTGCTTCTTTTTTTTTTTGAGTTCAAATGAGTTCATGGAAATAGATACAGTATGCTTTATGGATTCTCGCACCCGTAATGACAAGGGAGGAAACTACTTGAGGCTCTATTGAGAGCCATTACCTGTAACAGATGTCAGATCTCTCGCTTCACTTCCTTACACTTCAGAGTTCTATGAATAAGACTTCTTAACACCCATAGCTTTGCTGCGGAGGTGCTTGAGTCCACGTACTTAACACATGATGTACTCCATCTGCCTTAAACATCCATATATATATATATATATATTTATAGATATAGTTTCATCCATTTCTTCCTTACATTAGCATGCTTTACGCTGCACCCTCACCCATCATAAGACCCCTATGAAGGCGCACCCTGCAGTGCAGTCCTTTTAAAGGCAGACTGACCCACTTAAAGCCTTATGCATAACCAAGGATTGCTGTATGCAATCTCAATGATTAATTTATAATGTGTTTACAGAATGCCAGGCTTCTCTCTGGATGTCATTAGCATTATATGCTTCTGAGCCTGGGCTGAGCAGAATTGCAGGGAAGTAAGGCCCTACCGCACCAGCTGTACCTCGGGGATTGATACACACTCGAAAAATGAGTTTCCTTCAACCCATAAACTACGCTTTGAATAACATCTTTAGTCGCTGAAGAGCAGAGATGTGCCTCAAATCCGTAACTGAGGTCATTCTATCATACTGACTTTAATGGTTTATCTTTTACTTTTCTCTCACGGAAATATTCTTTCTTCTCTTCTCCCCCCCCCCCTCGTTCTCATGTCCCGATCCTCTCTGTGCTTTATTCCGTCTCTCTTGCCACATCATCCTCTTTCTCTGTCACACCATCTCCTCTCAGTCAACCCTTTTGTTTGTAGATAATTCCTGCTTTTGTTCAGTCTGTCTACAGTCTGAGATGAGCACTGCTACCTGTAAAGAAAATGTGCTACAAAGGGCTTCCCTTCTCTCTCAGCATAACCTCTCTGATCAAGATTACCTATTCAGGTCGTACTCATATTCACCATCCTCTATGAATTGATACAAGATACTAATCAGCCAACTACAGGTGCTCTTGTTATGATGAAATGACTTGCTGTGTTAGAAAGGAACGCTGTCTCATGCAAATGCTCAGAGTCACTGAAAACTCCTTCAAAGTCATCCTCCAAAGCTCTCAAAATCTTGCCCTGTCTCCCGCCTGAACTACTCTGTAATATTAGCTGCTGATCGGACGGGTAGGCTAGCAAACTGCTACCACAAATCAGTATTTGGGTCATCACCTACAATTCCCTTTCTAGGTCATAAAGGCGGTTGTTTCATAGGCGGCTCGATCAGGATGTAGAGTGGTCGTCCACCAGTCAGCGGTTCGATCCCCGGCCGGTCGACATGTCGAAGTGTCCTTGGGCAAGATACTGAACCCTAAATTGCTCCCGATATCGGTGTGTGTGTGTGTGAATGTGTGTGAATGTTTACCTACGTACTGATGAGCATGTGGCACCTTGTATGGCGGCGTGTGACTCTGTATGAATGTGTGTGAATGCTGACATGTGTTGTAAAGCGCTTTGAGTGATGGCTAAGATTGGAAAAGTGTTATATAAATGCAGTCCATTTATCAGCTATGTGTCCAAAATCATTGTTTCCATGCTGGCAGCTAATAGCAAACACGTGTGCATACTGCCAGCCAAGCCGTTGTAATTGGGCTACCCAGTGTCATAAGTAAGTAAGTGTGTGTGTACAGAAGGGGTGAGAAGCCCTCACCAGAACTCAGTGAGGAGAGCAAAAGTTTTGAAACAGAATTGTAAGGGTGACCACCTTCTTATCTTTTGTAACCGCATTTTTTAAAATCAGGCTTTGTTGAGAAGGCAACCTTAAGCTTAGTTCACGTAACAATTGCACTGTAGTTACACACAGGAGGGCCTGGAAGTGTCTGGTAGCGTCGACACGCTGGGGTTGGACAAGGAATAGTTAGAGAAACTTCAACAGTAACTGGTGAGAGATGGGACAGCACTGTAGCCCGGTAATCAGACTACATTTCCAATTTGTTTCACTTCATTGGTGAAGAATGAAGTACTTGATTTGATGAAAAAACTGATTCTGAAGTCGAGACCAGGCTGATAGCATCTGTCATTCAGTCAGTGGATCCGAACAATGACAAACACATGTAATATTTACTGGCACATAATACCAAAGTATGCGTTTATTTATTTTTGTTATAGGCTCTACTGAAGCCCTGAACGGAGTTGCGATCGTTGCGCCACCTCAGAATGCAACAGTCGTGCTCGGCCGTCCCGCTGTGATGGAGTGTATGGCACAGGGCCAGCCGAAGCCACTGGTGTCCTGGAGCAGACAAGGTAACGCTCGCACTCCCTCTTTCTTCTTTCTCTGTGGAGTTCTCGTCCTGTTTGTCTTTTTTGCTTTTTTACGGCATCTGTCGCACTTCCATTATGTGTGTCTCTCTAACTATCCGTCTCTCACACACAAAGAAGAAACATCTACTTGCAGGGACACAGATTTGCTCACCTTGTTGTTTTAGGGGCGATGGCGGTCTCCTCTCAACTAGTCCTGTGTTGTTCTACTGTATTGTGCACTGTGAGTCATGCTTTACATAAGATGATTTGTCAAGTTAATTGATTCACAGCTGCAGTTTTGACGCGCACACACACAAACACAGACACGCACACACACACACACACACAGTCACGCACACACGTAGTCTTGAATGATGTCATTTCGAATTCCTTTGTGCTGTGATTTGGCAACATCTCTGAAATTTGTTTTGAGACTAGTGCTGCATCCGAAAATCTTCCCTCATTTACATTCAACATTTATCCATACAGGGAATTCTATATCTTGTATCAGTTGGCAGAAATGACAAAAAAAAACAACTATTCAGGTCGTGTACAATCCAAAGTTTTAGCTGGTTCTTAGTCACTACTTTTAATGTATCATTGCATGTAAGTAAAGTTCATTTAATATAGCCCCTGTCATAGAACAAGATCACAAAGTGTTTCACAAGAATACAAATTATTTAAGACCATAAAAACATTTTGAGATAATTCACTATCTAGGACTAGGTGATGATCATTCTCTGTATTGCATTCAACAACATCACAAAATGGAGGACAAACTAAATAGAGGTCTGTATAGTGAATGGTGAAGTGTTTTACACACAGCCTCAGAGTGTGCCAATGCAGACACCTCAGTGAACCCAGACTAAAAAGTCACAGAGCCACCTGTTGGTCAGCCTGTGGGATTACAGGTCAAATCCTCTACTCCTCAAGTGCTGCCTCTCTGTTTTTTTTTTTTTTTTTTTTTTGCTGTTACTCAGGCAACTGAACGCCTGGAAAATTATCTCTTCTTTCTTTTGCCGATCTCTTGTTGTTTTCACCTTAATGATTTGAGACTGTCCCGTTGTTCTTTGTTGCTTTCTTCTTTCATCAGATGGAAAGCCCATTTCCACTGACGTGGTTGTCCTCGCAACAAACCTGGTAATTAGGGACACAAGACGTCTCCACGCTGGCGTCTACGTCTGCCGGGCCAACAAGCCCAAGACCAGAGAATTTGTCATTGCTGCTGCTGAGCTGCATGTGCCTGGTAGGTGACATGTTTTGACCGTATATAATGACAGATTATACATTTATGTGAGCTGCTTCTTTGAGACTAGTCTTTGCCACAAGCTTCCCCTTAAGTCACCAAATAATTGAAGGTCTGATGGCACCAGAAAAGTCAAACTGTTTAACTGTTTTTCAATCCTATCTATGGAGTAAGTCCCCTAACTTTGTCGGAAGGCAATACAAAATCTTTGGGCTGTCCCTTTAATTTTTATAGTGCACATAATCAGTGTCCCCTGTAAGTCAGAGCTTTGTTTCCTACTTCCACCAGCCCCTCCAGTGATTCTGCAGCCCCCAGAGACAGTGTCCCTCTCCCGGGGAAACACAGCCAGATTTGTGTGCAACAGCTCTGGGGAACCTCCTCCAGTGTTGCACTGGCTGAAGGACGGTCATCCCATTAAGTCATTCAGACGGGTGAAGACCCAAAGCCCTGGAGTCCTTCTCATCAACCAGCTGGCACTGGAGGATGAGGGCTACTACCAGTGCATAGCAGACAACGGTCTGGGCACGGCCTGTGCCACTGCCAAGCTGACGGTCATTGTGAGGGAGGGTCTGCCCAGCCCTCCTCGCCACTTGTCTGCCACGCCCTACTCCAGCACAACTGCCCTGCTTATCTGGGAGAAACCGGAGTACAACTCGGACCAAATCATCGGCTACTCTGTGCACTGCCAACGCACCGCAGGTGCGTCTCTACTCGTATGTGTGTGCACGTTATCCTTGAAAAAATATTTGATTTGAATATTTGCATCCTTTTTTTTTAGGCTCAGATAACGTGGAGTACCAGTTTGCGATGAATAACGACACCACAGAGTATCACGTCAAAGACCTTCTCCCCCATACTGCCTACACATTCTTCGTGGTGGCTTACTCTCCCATGGGTGCCAGTCGGCCATCCCTGCCTGTTACGGTGGAGATGCTGGAGGACGGTGAGTAATCAAACCGACACACGGGTAAAATAAGGCCGGCCTTGGATGTTTCATAGACTCACAGAGCAAAATCAATAGCATGCCAACCTTGTAACTCCATCATTAAGTGTCAGTTCATGCAGTTATTTAAACTGTAGTAATAGTAGCTCACCGGAGACTCAACCAAGAGTTTTTTACTTTAAAATCCAATTGACATTTGATCCATGGCCAATTCTTCACTTAAGAAAACTTGGTTACTTGGTCCACACTTTTAAAGGATTACTGAGTAAAGATTAGTTCTAGATGTAGTGTGTTAGTGCAGATCTATAGGATACGCCTTCAATGTGCATCATCAAACAGTTCAGTACGTACTTTTATTTCCTCCTGCAGTGCCAAGTGCACCTCCTCAGCTGTCTATAGCCAGCACCTCCCCCACAGACATCAGGCTGATGTGGCATCCATTGTCCTCGCAGCTCAGTCGAGGAGCTGTTACCCACTACCGCATTGAGTACAGCACTGTGGATCAGGGTGAGTAACCCCTGCTGGAAAACAAGTTGACCTTAACTGGCCGTGAAAGCTCAATGTGGTGACACACTGAGTATAATTGAGGAGATTTACCCCATTTGGTTTCTTTACATACATTATTCATAGAAAAGGAAAAGTACTGACAGCCTACTTTACTAATTTCATATGCAAAAAGTGTATGTTTTATTATTGTTACTATTATTTCAGCTTTCTTGAAAACTGCTAATCCAAACAACTTGACAGCCCAACACCACGCTTCCTTCGATCCTGAGCGATACACCTGCCATGACATAGTCGCATCCCCCAGCAATGCTGAAGTATCGGCATCATTTAGGCGCAGAAGCTCGATATAACAGTCAATACAGGTCCCCTCTCAATAGACTGTGCAGCGTGCACATACGCACTACAAATACATATTTCACGTAGATCTCAAGAGGTTGCAATGCTGCAGACAGACAGACAGAGAGACAGACAGACAGACAGAGAGACAGACAGACAGACAGACAGACAGACAGACAGACAGAGAGACAGACAGACAGACAGACAGACAGACAGACAGACAGACAGATGAACCATTTTCATAACAGACTATCCTTGAGAGACAGCAATATATTTGAATGACTGCAGACACAACACAATACAGAACATGTATGTTATATACGTATGTTATGCTATCATATATGTTTTGCATATATATTATCTGTGGAATCATCAATTCAAAAAAGGTTGGCATTTGCTTTTTTTTTTTTTTCTGAAATCCCATAATCATAATAATTAGATGCTCCATTAGTAGATGCATAACAGTGAGTGTGTTCATCGTGTGCTCCCACAGTGGAAACTGTGTTCTCAGTGGAAGTGGGGGGTAATGAGACTCAGTTCACACTAAGAGAGCTGCAGCCCAACCATGCCTACCGACTGAGGATAGCAGCTGGGACAGGCGTTGGTTTTGGGGTTCCCTCTGAGTGGGCCCAGCACCAAACATTAGCCCACTTCAACCACAGCGACCACAGCATGGGTAAGGAAGTACAGTCATTTTTGGAAAGACATGGTATTTTGAGAGCTATAATCTATTTGGGGAACATAACATGTCAGGGTGAAACTGTGAAACACAGATACTTAGAAACTTATCACATGATTTCATTCCAGAAATGATTGCAATGCAATGCAATGCGGCAAAAAATAATGCTATCAGATACTCTTGAAATTTTTGTTTCACTCCACATTTTCCCCCTGGTCGCTTGCACTCACCCTTCAATGGCTCTGTGCCTTCCTGTTGATCATGTGGAATTTATTTTCTGCTCCTTTTCCAAAACGTTTTTCAGTGATCTTTGCCCCCACTGAGCTGAAAGTCAGAGCCAGAGTGAACACACTCAATGTGACCTGGCATCCCTCACCCAATCACACGCTGGTCTCTGGTTACAAGCTGTCCTGTCGAGAGGTGGAGGCTGACGAGTCAGCCAATGGAGAAAGGACAACACCGACGCACACCATCAGGCTCCGTAAGAAGGCCAGGTATCATCTCCTCACCGGGCTGGGTAAGTTGTTGAAAAAGGCCTCTCCAAGTGTAATGTCCTTTCTAAGTGTATTCTACTTTCCTATTTTCATGGTCATTTTTTTTCAACTTTGCAGTCAGCTACCTTTCACTAAATATTAAATCATATGCTGCTCACTTTGCTTTGGAAATTAGTCAGATGTTTTTTGCTTTCACAAGCAATAAAGAATAAAGAAGAGAAATAGACAGGCACTTCTTGTGAAAAGCAGTTATTAATTCAGCGTAAAAAAGCATTTGGATCGCAGGTTGTAGCTCAGTTGGCATTTGTGTTAGTTGCAGTATATCAGAACACAAATGGATCGACTGCATTTAGATTGCATCGAGGGCCTAATCTCTATACCTAAATGTCCTATATTTGTAATAGGCTGCTTAGGTTTACCTGTAACATAAGGCATGAATGGCTGGAAAAAAAGATTTTTCAGTTTTCATTTTTGTCTTTCTCCCTCTCGCTCTCACTGTATGTGTGTGTGTCAGTCCCTGACAGGCAGTACGAGGTGAGAGTTTGGGCATTCAACAAGCAGATAGATGGAGCAGCTGCTATGTGGAATGGAAGGACAGACAAGGCGCATGACAGAAGTAAGATTTATCTTACTACATGTGCGCATGTATACATAACTGTCTTGTAAAAAAAAAAAGATCACTTTTATTGGATAATAAATAATGAGAAATTATATCAAGGCAAATTATGTGTGTGTGTGTGTGTGTGTGTGTTATAGCATCGTTGCCGCCGATGCGTCCCCCTCCATTGCCCCCGAGCAGCATCCAAGCAATGACCAACAGCTCTACCTCCATCTGGCTGCGCTGGGAGAAACCACGGTTCAGCAACGTACGCATCATCAACTACACAGTGCGCTGCAGCCCAGCGGGAACCACCAACGCCTCCCTGGTCTCCTATTACACCAGGTCAGAAACATGGTTGAACAACAGACGCTTTATCAATGTCTGTAATGTTTAAGAGGTAATGGCCCTGGATATCTCAAAACTTTTAGAAGTACCATGATATTATTCATTCACTTTCCTTTTTTCTTTTTTTTTTACACCTATGCCTTCGGGAGCAATTTGGGGTTCAGTATCTTGCCCAAGGACATTTTGACATGCGGACTGGGATCAAACCGTATTGGTTGCCTAAAAATGTCTTGTTCGGGGTTCAGTTTCACTTCTGCCGACGGCCAAACCACAAACCAATGGATTCCGTCATGTTGACTTCGTCCACTTCTCGCTTCTATAGTAGCTCCATTATTAACAATCATTTATACAGTAATCAAACTGAAGCACATACTATTGTCCTTGCACCCTCTACGCCTAAATTGGTACCTCCTGTCTTCATCATTTATGGTATGTCATGTGTATTCAAGATTTATCTTAAGGAAGGATATGGAGTTGTTGTTAACGAGATGCATAAATACTTCATAAATATATTCAGTAAATGATTGTCAGGCAGAAGGCAGATAATAAGAGTTAACAATATAAAGGTAATAAATATTGTAGCCGAGAGTGGTCCAACAGGTCGTACAAACTAACAAGACTAAATTGAACAAAGTCAATTATTTGTTCCGTCAGACAGAATACAGATCATATACCACACTCTCTGAACTTTCCCGTGTTTGTGTGTTGCAGCTCTGCTCAGGAGATACTGCTCGGGGCGCTGAGGCCCTTCACACGTTATGAGCTGGCGGTGCAGTCTAATGGAGTGGACGTGGTGGGACCCTTCAGCGGCACAGTGGAGGAGTCCACCCTGTCTGACCGTGAGTCTCTGCCGCGCTCCTATCAGTGTAGTCAGTTTGTATTCTGCTTTAGTTTTTAAAGACCCAAACTGAAGATTTTCCCGTAGTATTTAGTGGCCTTTAAAACATTATTGAAAATCAGCCTTATACTTACAATACTTACAATTATTTTTTTATAGTATATTCATTGTATATACTAAATATTCTTTGTTTTTTTTGTTTGTGAAAACGTTGTCTTTGGAAGGTGCTATTTAAAGATATTACGGGGAGAAATGCATTTCTTTCATTTGCATTTACTTGGTTAGGAAATGTGTATGTAAACTCACTCAAGTGTGCAAGTCTTTTTCCACTCACTTGATATTGATGAATGAAAACACTCCTTGCCCTCACAACTTTTGCAGTGCCCTTGAGCAAGTCACTTAACCCGAAACAGCTTAAGGGAAACTAAACTGTGCCAAAAAAAAAAAATAGAAGAATGTTGTTCTACTGGGCAGCTACAATACTAGGTGTACATGTGTCAATGTGTGGGAATACGTTTCTGGAAGAGGATGCAGGGTCAGTGAGCATTTTCTGTTTGTGTCTGCTAAAAATATATTCCCTCATGGCCCCCATAAATAATTTATTTCATCTTGTTCTTGAAGTGCACATTCATGCTTCCAGAGGTTTTTTCTGAGAAGCTGCACTTCCTAACCTTGGTCTACGGTTAGCAAGCTAAAGTTGTTGCACTTTTGCGCCCTCGCAGATACTCCCAATATAATGTATGCATGTGCCTGTGCATGCAAGTGAGTGTGTGCTCACTCCTGTGTGGATCAGAGTGTCGGCTGGCCAGTGGCCAGTGGACATGGGAATAAGTAGTTGGCATTGGTGGCTGATAACTGGCTGTAATAAAATAACCAGGTGCAGTAGTGGCTCTCATGTTGGCCTGAAGCTCTGTCTGCAAGCCAAGTCAAGGTGGAGAGTGCAGAGCGGGCTGCCTTTAATGACATTATTACCACCAGTCACCCTGTCACGCTCTCCACGCTCTCCACTGCCATGTATCATCACCTGAGCACCAGCCCATTCCCCCATTGCCCTTCTCGACCCCCTCGTCCCCTCTCCTGTACCCAGGTGGCGGGGACACAAGGACACAGATGGTTGTCACACAACATGTCAAATCCCCCACCAAGACAATATACATTCCGCAGCTGTGAGGCCTCATTTCTGGGCTCTAATTACTGACCCAGTCCTCCTCTTTCCTTCAGGGCCCTCCACACCTCCCGAGGAGCTGCAGCTGAGTGCTCTGGACTCCTCCTCTGTGCTGGCGAGCTGGCGCCCTCCACTGGAGCCGAACGGTATCATCATCAGCTACAGGATCTTGTTCAGTGGCAACCTCAGCCAGCCTGAGCACTTGTGGGAAAACCTCTCTCAGGAGGGTGGGTGTTGACTGGCATGACACAACTCACTGCACTGAAAACAGTTAATTACATATTTGTATTCAAAATCAAAAATTCCAAAAGTCTAAGTTTAAGCGCAACCCACCACTTCATTTTTATCAACTCGTTTAATATTTAATAGAATTCCATGCCGGAGTGAAACTGTATGATTTACGATGGGCCTGCCCTTGACATTACATTACATTTGATTTAGCTGACACTTTTGTCTAAAGCGACTTACAATAAGTGCACATGTTTGACAATGTTTCTCTGTCTGTCTGTCTGTCTGTCTCTTTCTCAGGGAGCATTACCAGTGTGGAGGTCCAGGGTTTGTCCAGTGGTACCCGTTACTTTTTTAAACTGGGAGCGTCTACTGAGGTGGGATCAGGGCCTTATTCACCTGTAAAGGATGTTCACACCCCCCTTCAAAAATATGGTACGTGTCTAATATAGGCATATAGGTGACAGTACTAATGGGAAATAAAGTCATTGTAGTTTCAAGAGCAATGGAAGCAGTAATCATGGTTGTGGTAGTAGTAATAGTATTAGTATTATTAGTATTAGTATTAATAGTAGTACTGTTAGTATTAATAGTAGTAGTATTAATAGTAGTAGTATTAGTATTACTAGTAGTAGTATTAGTATTACTAGTAGTAGTAATAATAGTAGTAGTAGTATTAGTATTAATAGTAATAGTAGTAGTAGTAGTAGTAGTAGTAATAATAGTAGTAGTATTATTGGTAGTAGTAGTAATAGTAGTAGTAGTAGTAGTATTAGTATTGATAGTAGTAGTAGTAGTAGTAGTAATAATAATAGTAGTAGTAGTAGTATTAATATTATTAGTAGTATTAGTATTAATGGTAGCAGTAGTAGTATTAGTGTTGATAGTAGCAGTAGTAGTATTAGTGTTGATAGTAGCAGTAGTAGTATTAATGTTAATAATAGCAGTAGTAATGGTATTAGTGTTGATAGTAGTAGTGGTAGTAGTAATAGTAGTTGTATA
>CALSCE010010649.1:6543551-6630300 GCA_943593645.1 Bovichtus variegatus
AGTATTAGTGTTGATAGTAGCAGTAGTAGTATTAGTGTTGATAGTAGTAGTGGTAGTAGTAATAGTAGTAGTATAGTAGTGGCAGTAGTATTGATAGTTAAATGTGTGAATGGAAACAGGAGTGAGAAAGAGGAAGGTTGCAGCCTCAGTGTCAGGACATATAGGACATTCAGTACCACTAGAAGTCATGCTATAGAATTTCTGTGGTTGGATTTACGGGAATTGTTCCATAAGTAATTTTATGTAGTACAAGTTTCTCAACTTCTAAAGAGCATTGAAAATCAAACGTATGAACTACCCATGATACTTCTTCATCTTGTGTTTTTGGTTACTGAGATGCCGATCATATGACGGACAGAACATAACCAGATTCTATTCAGGCTGCATCGCCTCTCCTTGGTTGTCCAGATGTTCAAGTTTAGATTCAAACCTTGATTTTTGGCCTCTGAATTTCACAAATCTAACTTGAGCAACAAATATAACTATAAATATAAATATAAGTTTTTTAGATCAGAATTTGACAACTGCAACTTCTATACAGATTTTTTAGAATATAGTACTGGACACTGAAATGTTCTATCTGACTCTGAAAACAAAACATTTAAAAATTAAGTTTTTACCTTTTGAACCTTCTGTAAATGTCATAGAGGAGAATCCAAACCTGCCGATTTCAGATAATTAGTGATGTGGTATTCAGAATAAACTTGAATTATTCAGTATTGGTTCAATTTCACAATTAAGTATTCAGTTGCTTCTAAGATTCAAATAAGTATGGCTATTTTCGCTTCCATAAGCAGACACAAGCACACAACATGCATTGGCGCACACACACAGACACACGCACACACTTTCACACCCATTCTAATCCACACACAGCCTTTTTCTATTAAAGTGGGTAATTTGTCCCTGCCAGCAGAGAAAGCGTAGCTCGGCAGGACGCTGGTATTTTGCTTCTCCTAATCTGGTGAATTTTGAGGAGAATATTAAGTGTGGATATCAAAGGGGCGGCCTCATCTGCGACCCCCAGGGGAGATCTTTGAATTACTGTTTTCTGTGTCTAGGAGAATTGCTGTAAAAAGCACTTTCTTTACTTTCATGTCACTTTTTGTTTAAGCACGCAATCTCATTATACACTTTCTAATTCCATCAGTCAGCATTTTCGCTGCACTTGTACTTATTAAATGCCCCTTTTGTCTTCAACAGAGGGAGCCATAAATACAGAACTATTCTGTGAACTATTATCCAACATGAGCCCGTTAAACTCAATAAAGTTCCACCAACAGTTAAAATATCACTATTCATTTTTAGTTTTGACCATTCAAGCATTTTCTTGTCTCTCGCATACACACCTTAGAGGAAAATGGTTGGTGTAAATCCTTTACACCAACCTGTAGTACTTATAAATACAGTACTTTGTTTTGTTTGTTCAGCCGTGGGTGAGAATTGATTGTGAAAAGAATCATATATCTTGAATATCTAAACATTAAAACTTCCTGATGCAAAAAAAAAAAAAAAAAAAAAGTGAGAATGTATTTTCGTTGAATTCCAATCCAAAAATTTATAAAACAGAGTAACAGGTTTATTTTGTTCACATAGGCGGCAGTGTTGCCAGTATGCAGTGTGAATGGGAGGGAGGTGGCTGGTGGGTGAGAGCTCCCGCCATCTGTTTCCTCTCCTCTCAATGTCCAGACTGCCAAAGATACCCCGCATAAATGAATATCAATGAAGTGCTGTTGTCCGTAGTTGAATGTTGCCTCTTATCTCTTTACTACTGTAAGTTTATGTAATGTAATGAAGGAATCAATATGCAGCATCTCTTACATCCGAAACTATATTTCAAACTGGATATGCTGTTATAATTCTTAGTATTTATTTAAGATGGAGTTCTAGATGTGAGCCAAATATAGCTACTGGCAATAGATCACATATAAAAAGAACAATATGGCATATATTTCTGGGACGGGCAACATTTCTGCCATCTGTCAACTCTGATTGTGTGTTGCCCTGGTTGTTGTTTGCATTAATTCTTACTTTCTTTTGTTCTCCTATTCCATGTCTGTCTGATATTTGAACAGAGCTGGACATCCATGCAGTGACAGGCATCATAGTCGGTGTGTGTCTGGGACTGATATGCATCCTCCTCTGCATGTGTTTCAGCTTTCGTAATGGAAAATCCAGGTGTGGTAACTCTACAGTGCCAGTACTCGTACAGTACGCACATTTTACTTGTTTTACTTGCATGGAACAACTGTTGTCTTTCAAACTAAAAGCTACCAAAAACAAACCAGGCAACAGCATTAACATTCAGTCCTCTATAGTGCTCGACTCCTATACTATCCCTCTCATCTCTGATCCAAACAGGGAGGTGTCTGGGGGACTGGACTCCACAGCTGTGACCCTTCAGTACAGGCGAGGAGGCTGCCCCGTTCCCACCAACCTGCCAGAATGCAGCGATAGCCACGAGCTGGAGACACTGATGCCCTCAGGCAGCCAAGAGTCTGGTCCGCCGCTAGAAGAGGCCACAGAGGAGCAGAGCCTGATGGCAAGTGCTAATCCAGGGGACGGGGAGGATGCCCCTGCACCTGAACCCAAGGTCAAAACCTACTAGGGGGAGCCCTTCTCCAGATGGGCCTTGGATGTGATTTTTTTTCACGTGTTGATAGTGGGATCATAGTTGTAACTTTGGTGCATCCACTGTCTTGCAGGCTGCTTGGAATGGCTCTGTGAGTCATAACTGGGCCAACAGAATCACTAGATACAGAGACACCATAACAGAAGACTCTCCAACACTCATTAATGGAGCTCTCAACATGCTAATTACTGATAACGGCACGGTAAATGAATGAACTAAATTCAATGGCTAATCTACTGTAGCTAGCAACCTGTCTCCGACAAGCAACTTTAGCTGTAACATTATTGGTTCAAATGGCATTTCTAATTGACTGTTTGCTAAACCACGCCCCCATGTGCATGTCAAGCTTTCTGCTCTTACATGGCACATATGCAGTTTACAATGAGGGGCATTGGGGCAGATTAACCATTTGTCATCTTTGAAACAATGGCTCCTTTATTTCAGAAAGAGGTTAACAAAAGTTCTTATTTCTGACTGCTGAATATCAATTCTGCTGGACAAAAACGCCATCTCTGACTGACTTTTTAATGTTTCCAGCTTACTGGTTCAAAACAAAAGCTCTGGAAAATATGCTCTAGTTGGCTACATTATATGATGAGGATAGATGCCAAAGCCTGTCCCAGGAAAAAAGTCAGCAAACATGATGCTTTCTCAGTTAACAATCCTAAGGTTGCTTGCCCAAATCCAATAAAGAGCAGGATAGAACTACTACCTTACCCTAAACTCTGATGGCAGACCGGCTTTACCACATAACCTCCAAGCCCACCCAACCCACAAACTAATGGGACCTTAGTTAGATGTGTGCTCCACTATCCTGGCAGTAAGCAAGTCAGTCGGACATGTTTAAACTGAGAGTTAGAGTAGATTAAAAAAAACAAAAAAACACTGTTCCATTCCTCCCACTTGTTCTCCTTGTTTTTGAAAGGGGAAAATACACAACATTTAGCTACCACGTATACTTAGATTGGCCCATCACGGTTCGGGGGAAGGGTTTAGCCAACAGTCCATTTTGATCATTGCTGATATGTATGTAACATGTTCATCATGTTTGCACCAAGGTGTAGCCATAACAGACTGTGCATTATACATTTACTTAAGCAAAGAACATGGAACGTTTGTTTGACAGCTTTTCAGGTCAGCTAATAGAACAACCTAAACTAACAGTGACGTTGTTTTGTTGCAGGACTTAGAAGATCGTCTGTGCATATCTGTGTGCAGTAACCAGGTGGAGGCCGAAGTCATTGTTCACTCAGAGCTCTCAGACCCAGGGAGGGAGAAAGAGGAGCAGGGCAGCGAAAGGGAGACAGATTCTAACACCACCCGAGGACCCTCATTATCAGAGGACAGATATTCCCCTTTGAGTCAGCCAAGCCCACCAGGAGGGATGGACGCTCTCGAAAAACTATCACTGGCCCAAAGCCCCTCGAGTCTTCATTTGATAAAGTTGGTGGCTAATCACAATGGGGAGCTACAAGGCACGGGAGACCAGCCAAGCGCAGACATGGCGCCACAGCAGGGCATGAGGCTAACCAATGGCTTCCACTCCCCAAAGACCGTGCGTTCTGTGCTGAGGGCAGAACATCTTGAGAACGGGGACGCTAGACACTGCCACTCGGCACAAGGAAAGGCCATCTCTACCGGGCTGTCCCCTGCCCCCTTTGTCAGCTCCGGCCTTGTCCACTCTACCTCAGCAGCACACAGTTATCTGTGCCCGTAGCCCCTGCATGTAGGGCGTCGACCCTTACTTTCACATACAGACATCAGACTGATGTTCTTTCTTTTGCGTACCCAGGAAGAATCCCTAAGGATTATTTTTATGCACCTCATTCTTGGATTCCTTTCTCTTCTCTTCAAAGTTTTTATAGGTACTTTGAATCCATTGTTTCACACGTGTGTATATACAGTATACATATACAGTATATTTTTAGTGGTAGAGTACTCTATATGGGTATGCATTCTTTAGAATTGCAACCGTATTTTCCTCTGGGTTTTTTTTTTTTCTTCCTGTCTTAAGGAAAGAAAAAAAAGATTTAACTTTACCAAGCAGATGGAAGTGGATTGAAGGAGGCTATTCCCACTGTCTCGCACATGGCTTTGTTCCACTCAGGAATGAGAAGCCTGGAATGTTCTGTGAGTGAGAGAGACAGGCTGTCATCATGAACGGGAGGATCGGAAATGCAGGCGATAGGTCTCCCCACGCTTTGTCGTGTGGATGCTTTACCGTGGCACTGAGGGTTAAGCCTTAAACAGCAGCACTCGTGTCTCTCTCCAGCCTCCTGCTGTCTCAGGGTCCACACACACATACATAGAAAGCTAAAGTACAGCTGATTCCATGGTATCTCGCATTAACTCAAACAGTCACCCTTAAACACACATTTACACACATTTCCTGACTGGTGTGTTGGGGGGGTCTCAGGTGCCTAATTATTGTAGGTGCATTTATAACCTCTGTATATTTCTATAGATGATTCTATTCAGTACAAGTACAAAAACACCTGTCGACATGAAGGAAAGAGACACTCAAAATGTAGATATGGACTATACAGATTTGGTACACATGAAGTATTCTCTTCCAAAATGCCATATATCCACGTGGTGTGATTTTGTGAAACCAGGGACACTCAGTTGAAAAGTAAAAAAGTGTTTGTTGCTGTATTTCAGATGGTGGATATCTCATTTTGGAATCAAAGTATTTACATGTTCGTGTTAGTTCTGGTTTGATTATGTTGGTGGGAGGAGAACTAGAGAAGATGTTCAAACAACCCTTCTGATTTGGCTCACAAATTAGGGATGCACCAATGTGATACTGTGCCACTGGTTGTCTTTTAAACTTGGTATAATCAATTCCTTTTCTAATGTGAAACGCTTGCCATGTTTTTAATTCAACTTGACTCTACAAGCGTATCTGATTCCAGTTGTATGAGAACGTTTCCACGATGCTTCGGTACCAGAAATAAGCATCAGTTGATACATTTCTGCATTTATCATACAAAAAAGGAGTGTCTTGAGAAAAAATAAACAAATGTGTTGCAATTTTTTTTTTACATCGACCCCACACCGTTAAACGTATTCTTTAAGTATTCGATTGCTTTTTCATAATTGACTAATTTGAGAAGCTGAGTAAGTCAGTTTTGGTTTCGGCAGTGTAAGCGGTGAACTGGTACATCCCTACTCCTTATCAACAACACTACCTCATTTCTTTTCGGTACGGTTTCCAGTGTGGTTCTATTAGTTTTATGTAACTAGCACCTTTTTAAGATCTTTTTCTTAACTTGTCTGATTTCACAGCCTTTGGTATTTGAAGTAATCGTCCGACACTGACTGTACATTCTTCTCTTACGTCAAAAGGAATTTATGTCGCTTTAGTGCATTGCAGCTCCCTCTCAGATCTGTGAAAGATTGCGTCGTTCAGTATTATGTTACTTTTAAATCCCTACAGAAAACTCAAAAAAACTGTTTCTTTTGATACGAAGCACCTGAAACTAAGTCCAGCCAATTCATCCAATTGCAATTTTGGACCTGAAGTTCCAGTCAAAGTAGCGCCGACTATGGGCAAGGAAAGTAACAGCTCCTGCAATTTGACATTTGTGCCACCTGCTCGCTAGCTATAAGAATTCACCAACTTAGCTCTCAAAGTAGTCACTACATCACCAGCCTTCCAGCTCCACCTATTTGGCTTGAGCGAGTGAAAGTCATTGTGTGGTGTGGCCCCGGCTGCACACTCATTGCCTCCAGCTTTAACATTCTTTGCCCGTAGAAGGCGATAATTGACTCGTCTTCACAGATGAGAAAGAGTGAGTTTGCGAATTTGCTGATTCCACTAGGTCCTTCACATCAAATCGACTGTTTCAAAGTCGCTAACACTATAATTAAGATCATTTTATTTGTGGTGGACAGAAAGGACCAGGTTTACTATGTATCAGTGCGACAGATAAAATTATGTCGTACGACGGTGTGAATCAGAGATAAGTTTGCCAAGGTTAGGGATCAGTTAAAAATAATAATCTCAATAATAATGTCAGCTCCAAGATTGACCGAAATATTCGGAACATTGAGCCCTGTTGAACACGATGCCTCATCTTCTCTCAGGTGGCTTTCTTCTAGTCATCCAGCGCTGAAAAGTGAGCTAAAGTGAGAGGCGAAACCTCTGCTATCCTGCCCATGTGTCTACCCATGTCCATGCAACTGTCAAAATCTTACCAGCTCAGCTCAATCACATCAGCAACAGAAATGTAAATGGTTCTTTGTAACATGGCATACAGCCTTACCATGTTTCTCATCAACATAATACTGTATTCTCTAAAAACGTATATAGTTCTTGATTTTATGAACACAACGCATGGTTGGTACCTCAAAGAGAGTTATTTTTTTAGCCTTGCCATCTATGTAACTAACATCACAACAAGATGAATATGTTGTTGTTGTTTTTTTTTTTGCTGCAGTAGCGGTGATATAGGGACAAGTGAATGTTATCTTAGCAAACCTGGGTCAAACATTAATTGCAAGATATTTTGGAGGTGTGGAGTGGGTGGGGTTTGCCACATCGGGTGATTTCCGATCCTATCAACTGTCAGTTACAGAAATGTTTATTAAATACCTTCCTATCGGACTTTGAAAGTGCATGCCGCTGGTTTTACTGTGATATTTGGCAAACCACACTCGAATGGCACACAAGGAGCAAGTCAACAGCAAGCTCACCTATGGCAGGAAACTGATTCCAATTAGTGATGCCAGTGCAGGTTTCTATCAGCTGTTAAAAGTACAACGCCTGCTGTGACGTCATTGATTTGGGTGACGATTTAAATGTATAAAAAGCAGCGCAGTCGCCCTGTGGTTCGATTATCATTTGCCCTTTATATGCAGTAATCCAAAGCAAACCACCAAAACTGTGTGTGTATTTTTGATCCAGGTTCTTTACTGATTCTATATTGATGCTGTTTCTCATCATCCTAAAAAGCCTGTATATCCTGAGTCCAGAAAACAGAATATTCTAAAAAAGCATTCCAGTTTGATACCTTAAACATACCCGTCTCAGTCTTCAGAGATTATTAGTATTCAGCCTAAGCTGTAGTGTTTGCAAAACTGCTTGGACTACGACCACGTGTATTGCGGTCACTGACTCAGAGCCTTTAAGGTAGTGTTTCGAGTGAGTTTTCGGTCACTGTGACAAAAAAAATTTAATTGACCTTTACTTTTTATTTTGTATATTTCTAAGTGGATGCGAAGCAAGCAGCCGTTCCACAATTCTACTCTAGAAAGTATTCAAAAAACATTCTGTGAACAAGGTCTCCAGATTTTGACGTAGAATCTTAGTTGGAAATTGTATACAGATTTTAGTAACAGACAGTATTTCAATTGCGGGGTTTTGCAAAACATTCAGTCAATTGCTTGTGTTTTAAGTCTCGATGCAGCAGTGGATCATTATAGTATGTGGAGCCGACACAGAGGGTATGAAATAGAGATTAGCGTAAAACCTGCCTCCAGCATAAAGGATGTATGCTCTGCTCATAGGAGCTCTACTAACTCTTTTAACTACCGTCTTTTAAATACATGTAACTTTCTTCATTTTGTTCAACTTTCTGTTGGCTAAAACAATCCGATTATTGGGGAGGAAAATGACTCATGATCCCATTTCGTAGAGATGAAAATAACTAACAATTTTGTTTATTTCATCCTCTTTTCTAAGGGTTTTATTAAACAGTATACCTCATGCTGGTAACTTGATGATTTGATCCTGATCAGTTTCGTGATACTGCACATTTCGTAACGAGTAGAACACGTAAGCATCCTGTTTTTTTTTTTTGTGAGCCAAGAGAGGACAGGATCGACTGTTTCATTTTACCTCAGTGAGAGATCTACTCGTTACAGTGGCCTGGATGGTCCAGTCTAGTGGTGAAGTGGAGGGGAGGAGGGGTCAGTAGAAGACATTTAAATTGACTTTTACATTGTTATTCTGCAAAAGTAGTAATATGAGCTTTTTAAAGAGTTTAAAGCTTTGGTTCACTCAAATGGTACTCATGCTTTAAACAAAAAATCACAGGAGGAATAAAAGCAACGATACGTCTGCTTCCGCTGAATAACATCCTAATAGTCACTTTTTGGTAAAACACCACTTTATCACAACCAAGGTGACTGAAGTGTTAAGCAGGGAGAAGGGCTAAAGGTACATCCTCCCCAGGCAGGTCAGACCTTTCGGCCATTTCAAAAAAAGAATTGTCTCTTCTCTACTCAGGTGCCCCATCTTTGCATAAAATTGTAGAGGATCATGCCAGCATATCCAACTCAGATACATGTAATTTGTCGTCAAACAACGCCCGATAGTGTTCTTTTGGAAAGTAAATCAAGGAAACTCTTATGCATAAATTATATTTTGTTTTGTACAAATCGCTCAGTGTATATCTGTCTCTCTGGCTTTTCTCTGTACATTCTGGTGCTTTGGTGGTGAGCTGCTTTGTCCAGTGATGTCACATTGTTGTGCATTTTTTTTTTTTTGTTGTAAGTCTTCTCTAGTTTTGTGTGTACCAGCCCAGTCGTGCTTTGCAGAATGCGTAAGCACAGACTCAGACTCTGTGGCCATTTGCCACCAGCGACGTTCTGCAGCTACTCAGACACCTTTGCAATCATTGTGTGCTGAACAAGACCTCATCCATGACAAAAGACGCTACTGTAGGAGCAAATTGTACACTTAATAGATTAGCACTTCTTCTTGGGCCATGAGCAACTTTGGACCGTCATCTTTACATTTCTAGAAGTGCAATTTTCTTACTCTGTAAAACGACAGATGGATTACTCAGTGTTAGTCATGGCGACCGTATTCATGATTTGTGATAGAAACATTGCTTGTTCAGAGGTATCGTCACCGGATAGGTAGTACTTGTGGTTTGTAGAAATATTTCCACTGTGTTACCATATGTGATCATGTCAAAACTCACAGCAACTCTTAAGATGTCTGTGGAAACTACTCTTCTGTAAATAAACATCAAAGAAAGAAGAAAGTTAGTCTCAGTGTGATGCTTTTAAAAATCTAAACCAAACTCTGCTTTCTTCAGCCTAACTTCAATCTCACTTTACTTTTCTTTTCTATCACTTTTGTCTCATTTATCAGTCAATTTAACTCCCTGTGCTTTTCCTGGCATTTCCGTTCCCCAAAAATGACATTTAAGATACCAGGGAGCTTGGATTTATGGGTTATTTCTTGTCATATTCCAATCATTTTGACCTTTATGTTATAACAGCGTATGCAATATTGTGTTGTGCTGGTTTGCATTCATGATAGCAATTAATCTCCCCTTCTTAACTGTGGGTAGAGCCCTGCAGATGATTTAGTGTACAAATATTGCAATGGACAAAAAGAACATGTATGTAGTTAAAAGCAAATGTAAATTGTATACAGTATGTTATGTAACACATGTTATGTTAGACAGTTTTTTAGTTAGTAGGCAGCATTGTTATGTTAGCCTTGTGTTATTTTGTTACTTTGTACTCATATTTTGTTTTCTTACTAAGTTACATATACATAACTGCAATGCCACAGTTTCTATAGTTTGTGAAATATGCTAATTCGCTTTCTGGCCGAGAAAAAAGAACGATACTTCACACACATGGCCTACTGTAAGTATTAAGCTACAGCTAGCAGCGGTTAGCTTAGCTTAGCAGACTCCAGGAAGTCACTGCTCCTGTTAAAGAAATAGTCTGGACAGCCGAAACACAAGATGATGTTTGTACGCTTTTCTACGGATTGAAGAAACACATATAATTATTGTGCTTGTTACCTTTAGTTCAGACAGAGGACACTGTTACAGACTAGCTGTCCCCACTGTTTCCAGTCTTTATGCTAAGCTATTAAGCTCACTAGCTGCTGGCTGTAGCTTCATATTTAATGCACAAAAATGAGACTGGTATTGATCTTCTAGTATATTGTTGAATGCTGTGACTTGTTGATCTTTCGTGTGTTAACTGAGTCAAGAACATTTACTTTTATGATTATACTATGTGTAAATCAGAAAATGTTTGGCTAAGGGGATACATTATACTTGGTCTCCAGGGCCTAGGCTACAGTTAAATAAATCCTGCATAGTAATACTCCCAGCCACACATCAGTCAGGTAACATGCCCTCAGTTGCTTTGTGCCCCACCCTTTTCACTACAGCACTGCCTCTGGGTAATAATCAGTCATACTTAAAGATGTCATGCTTATATAAACCACCAGGTGTCAGTGTGATCCTGCCCAGTGATTCTTGAGAAGATAGTAACCTGGTGCCACTCCCATTAGGAGAAATTGTTGTACATCATGTGCTGAGCTCACCTTACCTGACTTAACTGCAGGTTTGTGTAAATGTATTGAATACTGTATGTTCCTTCCTTCCTCATTACTATGCATTACCCCGAGCAGAAGTGAAAAAAAAAGAAGAAATTTCTCCATCACACCAATTTCCCCTTCAAAAAACTCAATCCTAATGTCATCAAATGCAAAAGGTGTGAGGAATATTCATGCATGGGTCTGAATGACTGAGTGTATGAGTGCATGCATTTGTGTCTTCTCGTCCGTTGGTCTCTGCTTCTGTCTGTGTGTGCATGTTGGGGTGGGCTGGTCTGAGAATGCTTGTGTACACAGGCGAGGCAGACAGACTGACTGAAAAAAAAAAAAAAAAAAAGACAGGACAGGCAGGTGATAGAGATAAGAAGGTGGGATGAGGCCACAGAGTTAAGACAGGAGCAGTGAGGTGGCATCACGTGGCAGAATCCCCAGAAGAGTTCGATAAAAGCCCTCGCTGAGCGACAGAGGGGTCGGGCTCACTATCTTCAGCCACTCATCACCGTTAATCAGAGGGCGAGGCTCCTCTGCAGAGGTCTGAGAGGGGACACGCATGCACAAACCCACATATGAACACCCAACATCACACACAAGCATAGACAAATACAAACACGCATGCATGCATTCACATACATTACTTTACTCGCCAATGCATCTGCATCTGAGTGTGTAATGCGTATATTGTAAGTGTGTACATTGTGTTTGCATCCTCCAGCAGCGGAGTGGTCTCTGGGCTAGTTCAGCATGCCTCATATTTCACCAGAGAGGCTGGTAAAGTAGAGCACAGCGAGTTAGGTGAGGGCTGGACTCAAGAGGTACAGCTCACTGCCTGTGGGGAAATAAGTGTTGCGAAGCTCTTGAATCAGCCCATTCATTCTGCCTCTTCCTGCTTCTGCTATGTCAGCTTTGCTTGTTTCACCGCCGAACTGCATGTGCTCTCTGACAGTTCAAAGCATACAGTAGAAGACCCCCTGGGTTGGCAAGTGTTTGTAAATCGTGTTTTCTGCTTGTGGAAACTGGGGATTCTACTATCCAGTTAGCCACTCTCTCTATATATATATATATATATAAAATAAAAATAAAAAAATCAAGTTCAATACTCCAAGAGCAGAAATGCCACCACAAAAGTATCTATAAGTAAAAAATAAATGGATGTTTACTTATTTATAACATTTTCCTACTTTATTAGATCCCAATGATGATGGTCGTCTATTTTTTATGAAATATTGCATAACATGACCATCCAGTTTGTACATCTTAAAACTGTCTTCCCTGGATGGTTAAATCAATCTTGTCCTCTGTGTAGGTTGAAACAAAGTCTTATGTGTGCATTTTAGTCACGTTTATTTATTTTTGGATATTGGCTCGTTCAATTTAAACACTCTCACACTAAAAGCATTATATTGACTGTATTTCTTTTTCTTATTTGACTATTCCTGCTTCACATCACAATATAAAGGCTGCTGGTGTCATAGTGGGTGTAGGTGTACGACATGTGGGGATGACATTGTGGTTACAGGTCTGGCGCATGACCTAAGCTGAATGTCACTTCATCTCTGCTGTCTTTCCTACTGTTTGTCTTCAAATAAAGCAAAGCAACCAGAAGAAAAAAAAAATACCTAAGAGTGTGTCCTTTGTAGAATGTGCTTGGGGACATACTGTATGTCCTGCTGTGTGTGTACTTGATATTAAAGCCATTTTCTTCTCTTCATGTGAAAACTTTAATAATATTCAGAAATATTTCACAACCACACGCATGTCCTCGTTTCTGTCAAAATCTACATTTGTGTCCGCTCTCTTTCCCTGCATTCAGTGGGCTATTCTCTGCAACTCCTATAAGAAGAAATGCTACTTACAGATAAGACATTTTCTCAATGTCAGCCTTACTGTGGGTTATTACCTGCCAATCAACAATTCCCTAAACCAAACACAGACAGCCTGAAGAGAAAGAGAATGAAGGAGGATGAGGCGGAAGATAAATGACTGAAGTCAGGGAGTGGGGGATTTCAGAGGAGGATGAATGCGAGGGAAGTCATCTGCTTTATTTGAACTACATATCTTTGGTATTATATTAAATCCTGTGTGCTTTACAATAAGCTGTACTACACCCTATAAAGAAGTAGCTGTAAAAGGTGAACTCACAGGGGCATGGCTGGCAGAGAAAACCAGGAAGCTGTCAGTAATGGCTGTGGACTGTTTACCCCAGCTTCTTCTCTCCCCTGGGTTCTGTGTGCTGCTCTCCATTCACTGTTGGCTGGCCACAATAAGACCCCAGAGAGGGAGCAGCTTTAAAACTCACTGTATACCAATGTTATATGCTACAAGCACGGGGCAAGTGTGACACTGTTATTTGAAGTGCATCCCTGGCTCCGTTGTCCAGACAAGTGAGAGGATTGGATGAAGGACGCAGGAGTTTGACGTATGTAATTCCTAAGATACAAGCGCAAATGCAGGATTGAATATTAATTGTGTTTTTTGATATTTCACTTTTACATCTACCTGCCTTATCCTTAATTTTCCCTCTCCTTCTTACCGTCTGAGCCACACAGATCCATGGCTATTAGGGGGGGGGGGGGGGTGCCTTGAATGTGACTGACAGCAAGCCTGTCTCCCTGGCCAACAGTGAGTTGATCCAAGAATAGTTGTAAGCCAACCATAGCAATGAAAACCTTCCGCTTTGGGCAATGCATGTGGATTAAAGCCTGCATGTCGCCTGCCAGGGAGTAAAGTGCTGGCTCCTGGCCATCAGACAAGGCTTTTACTTGCCCTTACATTATATCCAACTCTGACCTGATGTCAAAGCTTCAAGAACTCAAATCTCTGCTTACATTACACCAGGCCTGGCAGAGTCATATAAACACACAGGCTCTCTAAACTCGAAGGATATAATTCGAGCAGTGCCTGTTCACAATACAAACGTATGCATTTCTGTTGCTTAACAGTCTGTCAGCAGCAGTGACAGCCACGTTTATGTGGCTAACTATGTCTGAAATATGTGACTTGTATGAGAATATATGAGGTACAATGCACCGTCTTTGTATTTTTCTCCTGCTTTTGTTGTTTGCTTTGCCGCATGAAGGCAGAGGAAATACAACAGATAACTTGGGTTGTTTCATTGCCAATGACAAATTGCAATGGCAAAAAGTCATAAAGCAATTCCTTCGACAAATAATAGCATTCATGGGGATGTGTCGCATCCGGTGATGATAACCTCAATGTTAAACACTCACATTAAAAAAACAGATTACATTTCGAGTGCACAAATTGAGCCTGTCATCCATGAAAGGTATCCAGAGTAAGCCAACTAAATCTCATAGTATAGTGTTATTTAGCTATATTGTGATAATAACGTGCAGGTTTATAATTATTTAAGGAGGGAATTTCTTTCATGAGGATAAATCTAGAAAAAGCCATTTTGAACCTATCCATGTACGCAGTTTGGAGCAGCATATTTTTCTCAACGCAACACATTATCCTCTCAGCACGTGTTGAAGATTACCTAACCATGGCTGTAGTTCTGCCTTCTAAACAGAGATGTGGTGAGAATGACTCAATCTTTGTCGAGCTTTGTGTAGTACAAAGCTGGCTGCTGACTGTGGCAGTGTTTGGTAGTGCAGCCTTGCTATAGCTGGGCCTGATGCAGGAGATTTATTTCCACATCAGTGAATGGTACAGGCTGAATCTCAGTGGGCTGGGTGACCCACTTTTCAGCTCTCCAAGTGTATGTAAGCGCTGCACGCTGCACATCACACAGCGCTTTGCTGTTATCTAGATTCACTCAAATATCTCTGCCAGCTTCTCG
This sequence comes from Bovichtus variegatus, assembly GCA_943593645.1. NCBI lineage: Eukaryota > Metazoa > Chordata > Actinopteri > Perciformes > Bovichtidae > Bovichtus > Bovichtus variegatus. The sequence goes on from CALSCE010010649.1 coordinate 6,558,300, forward strand.
TGGCTAAAGGCAGGGACAACAGCAAGGCGTGCCAGCCACTAACGTCACATGCTAAGGAACAATTATTTGTTGGATATCTTAAGATTTAGTGTGACCATCGCAGCCCTGATGAAGAAGCTTTGTCAGTGTTGTACACTTGGGTGAATTTGAAATTAAAGAACAATGTCAGAAGTTGGCTCATTGGCCTCATGTTATTCTAGTTGGGCCATCAATATAAACTAATGGATCTCCATTAGCTGTTTAGAAAGTGCTTTAGAAAGTAATAGGACAAATAGGGAACAGTTTGGAGTAGCTGGCAGCAGGAAGGATATGAGCAGGTTGGCAACTAAACACAAAAAAAACTATACATCGCCTTCCGATGTGATCATATCAACCATGTTGCCAAACTGGGCCAGGGGCGTAAAGTGAGGGGGCAAATGGCCCCTTTCCAAATTTCTACACCCCCCATTTTTGAACTCGACCTTCATTTTGATCTCCACTACACATCTGTAAAGTTTCATGACTACGTTTTGCATGGTTACAACGATAACGCGGTAAAGAAAAATTCCACTGACAGACAGACGGAAAGAATTATAAAGACCTGGCAAAGTTTTCAAAACCTCCTCTGTGGTAATTCCCGCTACAGTAGGTGTCTCCAGGATGTTGCCATAATGACACACACAGACTCAGTCAAAGTAAAGTATGTCAGAAAAAAATCATAAAGAAATTATAGAAAAAGTATGCCTCAGAAAAAATGTCACTAGTATGCCAAGTAACATTTTATAGTACAGTGAGCCATACAAATTTCATAATATAGTATGTCGGCAAAAATTTTATAACAAAAGTCATGGTATAGTATCCTATAAAAATTCATAATGAAGTGTCATAAAAAAGTCAAAGTATGCCATAAAAATTACACTTAATTTTAGCTGCGGGGAATGGCTCCTAATTAAGAATTGAAGGCACCTTTGTGCATTTTCACTCTAGGGCCAACATTTTTTTTATCAAAACCCCCTTCATACACATTTTCTTATCTAATATATAAGCTCTTTATTATTGTATAGCCTTTTCTTTATTATTAAAGAGGCATTTTTTCATAATTAAAGAGGCATTAATTATTATTATTATTTAGGGAGGCTTTTTTTCATTGTAAAGGCATAACTTTTTTAAGGCTGGTCAAAATTGAAACAGAAGTTTGAACATTAGAGATGCAAAATCCAGTGTCACCAGCAAGCCCTCCAAACCTAGCGTACCAGCAGTGACACACAGGCTTGTTCTTCCACCTATCGCACAGAAGAAAAGCAGAGCTGAACACGTACCTAGTAAAGACGTGTTCCCAAAATCCAGGGAAGTGACCACCAGCAGGTCTCCAGCACGCAGAGCACTGCAGCCAACAAAACCAAAGCGTGAAGCAGGCAGTGTACCGAAGCCAGGAAGCACCAAAGCGCCAAGGAAACCCGGAACAGTCCTCGCCAAGACGAAACCTACAATTCTAAATCTCCACGAGCTGGAGAAGAATTGGATCCAGCCGACCCAATCACTTGAGAATAACAGAGGAGGGAGGGTTCTTTGGGCAGACAGAGCCAGAGTAAAGCCAGTAATAGAGAGGGAAGTTCAAGAATTTCATAGTAGAGATCTATGCGTAAGAAAGTTTAGGTGCCCTAACCAGGAGAATGCTACTCATGTCATAATTACAGGAATAATCAGGCCAGATCCCTACTTTTAGACCACAGTAGAGCATCACTGTGTATTTTATTGAGGACTCCAAATAATAATACTAGTAACTAACCTAACCCTAACCAAAGACTCAAAAAACGAACGAATCTGATCTTAACCAAAGCCTGTAAAAACTAACTACCCTCACCCTAATTGCATGGTTTGTCATGCAGCCCACCAGGTACCCACCAGCCTTGGAAGGGGGTCCCCTCTTGTGTGTTCCTTCTCAAGGTTTCTCCCTTTTTCACCTGTTAAAGGGTTTTGGGAGTTTTTACCTTGCCCACTTGAGGGGGGGACCTGTATAACGTGGGTTAAAATTAGCATTCCCTCCAATATCATGAATAAAAGTCCAAATAATTCTAATTAGATATTTCTTTCCAAGTGTTTCCTACTCTGAACTGTATAAAATGAATAAAATGTGAATATATATAAATAAAATCCTGTTGTTATTTTATTCATAGTTAGGACCTTTTGAAAAACATTTTAGTTTAGGGAAATAACACAATCAGGGATATGAATGTCCAACAACAATGTTCATCATGCAGCCCACCAGGTATCCATCAGCCTTGAAAGAAAAATAAATACAATAAAATAAATCACTCGGTTAGAAAATTGTCATTCATTTTGAAATGTTTAAATATTCACACTCAACATTACTGTTTACTCTTAACATTTTTGTTTTCTTTTGTATTTCATTTACATTTTCATAAACATCATATTTGCACTAAGAAATAAATGAAGACATAATTATTAAAAATATAAGTCTATCACTAACCTTTCAGCTAATCAAATCTAGTAAAGGAAACCAAGCCTGATAAACAAGCAAGACAGAGACAAAAAGAGTCACTGCCCTGTATCATGGCTCAAGGATTATTTTGTAGTCTTGAGGTTTAATAAACAAAGAACTATTCCTGCAAGTTCGAGGACTTTTAAAGACACCCAAGGTCCACCTATACATGTGTTTCCACTTATGTCACCTGATTAGACCTCTTCTCACTCCTGCATAACTAGGTTTGATTGACAGCTCCCCTCATTTACCTTGATATCATTCTTTTTGGCCCTATAGCTTTTTGTGACATCACATATTTTTCCCAGCGTAGCTCCCTCCAGCTTCACAAGTGACTTGAGGAGTAATCAGCCAGTGTAATTGTAAACACCTGTGTGAGTGTGCCGGGCCTTTATGTGCTGAGATTGATTTGTCTTTATTGGTTAATCACTGTGTGCAATGTGCACTAAATATCAGTGACAATCTAGTGAAGGTCCTAAAATACGAACAACATATTTGTTCAAATCTTTTACACATTTACACAGTAATATACAGCTGTGATTTGAAATGAAAAGTCAAGCTGTGCACCTAAAGGGAAACTCTTGAAATACAGTTAAACAGCATAGTTGCTGCCATTGGAACACAAGCTTGTGTAAAAACTTAATTTTTTAATTCAGTGCTTGGTTTTTGGACTCCATACTAAAAATATCCCACGTGTTATCATAACATATGCATCCTTGCCTCCAGTTACAAAATCCAATAACTGTGAAATCAGACCAATAAGACCTACAGGTGATTTATAGGTCGTATTGGTCTGATTTCACAGTTATTGGTTGCAGGTGGGATACCTGTGTGTCTTACTGTATGATAAGTACTAAGTGTCTACAGCGCACAGCTGCACATCCTGCTGTCTCAGAGGTGTGTTTGTCTGGGTCTTCCAATCACAGACACACGCATACATTGTGAATACACAAAGCACACATTCTCTAAACATACACACGAAAGAGTAGTACAATATTTTGCACTGGTAAAAACACATGTTTGGTTCAATTTTAATCAAATACATAATAGTTATTATTAGTAGTAGTAGTTAGAGAACTACTCATGAGTGAAAATAGCTCATCTAAAGATCAGACAAGTACTAACATTACACAATAAAATTGCAAACGTCAATTACATTTTGTGTTAAAATAACAATGGCCAGTTGCTGCTTTGTAATTTTTGAAAAATAAAAAACACTCAGATACACTGACATTGTGGAGCCGTTTTAATTTAGCTATGGGACATGTAACTAAGTCTGCTAACAAACAATATTTTTCAAAGATTTGCTCCTTTTTTCACCCACTCTGGAATATCCAATTAATTCTGCACTGCAGTACTTTTTACTGCTAACTGTACCTTTTAGGAGATGTTGCCTAATCCATGATGCACACCCCAGAGGACTTTCACATTTTAACTGATTTTAAAGATGTGATTTTTTTTTATGATAAGGACCAAGGCAGGAATTTCACAAAGGTCTTGAGGGTCTTGGGGGCTCCTTCAGTTTGGCTCTTCTGCCTCTTTCCTGTCAATATGTTTTTAAACACCAGCATCTTTTGTTGAGATTCTGAATTCTTATTGGGCAACATCCAGTGAAACGCTGCGCACATAACCAGTGGTGGCTTCGATTTTGTGCCTGGTATGAACCGCTGGCGATAGTTTGACACTGGATAGATTTCACTTTGCACAGTTGCACCACTTTCCAGCTGTAACATTTTTTTTTTTTTGTGAAATACTATACCATGCTTTTTTATGACATTTTTATGACATACTATACTACAACTTTTCTTATGACTTTTTTTGACATACTGTACTAAGACATTTTTTATGACATTTTTTATGATAGACTATGCTATTAAACCTTTTATGACATACATGTCATACTATATTGTACCATGACATTTTTTGTGATATACTACAATATAACTTTTTTTTTATGATTTATAGTGACATTATGTCCTATGACTTTTAAATACTTTTCTATGACATACTATACTATGAAATGTTTATATGACATACTATATTATACATTTGTCTATTTATGCATTTTTTGTGACATATTACACTGACATTTTTATGACATACTATTCTATGATATTTTATGACATGTTTTGTGACAGTATATTATGAATTTTTTTTTACATTTGTTTGCATTATTATACCATGATTTAAATTATATTTTTTATAACCGTGACATTTTTATGACATAATATATCATGAATGTTTTCATGACATACTATACTAAGACATTTGTATTGCATATTATACTTTGACTATTTTTATGACACTATATCATAAATGTTTTTATGACCTACTATACTATGACATTTTTTAATGCCACACTGTTATGAATGTTTTTATGGAATACTATATTTTGTCATTTTTATGGAATGTTTTTTGACCTACTATACAATGACTTTTTTATGACATGTTTTATGCAATATTGTACAATGACTTATGACTATGACTATGAAATTATTTGTTGACACATATTAAGATTCATATATGATTTTTGCTATAATATACTGACTTTTTTTATGACTTTGTTATGACATACTATACAATGACATTTTTTATGACACTTTATCATGAATGTTTTTATGGGATACTAAATTATGAAATTTTTTTGTGACAGTATTTGAGTATACTATGAATTTGAATGAAGCTCAATGTAAGTTCAATCAGTGGGACTACCTTTATGCCTCATTCTCAAATCTCTGTCACTCCTCCAGCTGCTTATAATCAGCTGATCGGGCGTTCACTCTTTTAGTTAACCAACTAGATTTCGTTGTATGGGTATGGGTGACATTTTATATAAGTCGATAACATTAGGATTATGTCTGTAAACCCCTCACACTACAGGATCATTTCAACGGATAATTGCTTGAGAACAGCCACAAATAGGGAACACCCTTGCCATTATCGGACCCCAAAACCTGCCCAATCATCCTCTAGTGTTGGAGCAGCATTAGTGACAGAGCAGGAGGTACAGTAGTACAGCAGCGACAACACAGCCTGTTGAACACATAACCCTAAGTCTCTGCAGAGATCAACTTTACCCCTGCATCATCCATTTAGAACCAGTTTATGCATAGCATGTTTATTTCTGGGCTCATTTAAACGACATGCCCGCGAGGTGCTTTTAGGGCCACGTGCCTGTAAAATGTGTTATGGAATACCAGTGTTATCTACCCCATTATTATTATTAGTATAGCCATATCATTCACACATGGGGCTAAAGTGTGGCGATAGTGGAAGGAATAATGGAGGAGAGGAGTCTCATTACTTGGCAACCTCTGTGTGTCATTGCATCAGTCATTAGGGGTAATGGCACACATGATGGGTATAGTAAAAAAAAAACAAAACATGACTCTTGATGTATGTGATGCAAAGTGCTGCTATAAAAACAGCTCCTTAGTGCGATCTGCGCTGTGCATATCTTATCTGGTTTACACCGCTAATGCAAAAACACTGTCTGGGTGGAGGATGATGTATCCTTGCTGACTAGGGGCTTACCGATCATCGACAGGGTCCATGTGTAGCGCCCACGTTGGAATGTTTACACCAGAGCCTCGCAACACTGCAGTCATGAAACGATTTTCATTCATCATTCTTCCCTTAGCTTAGCTTCACCAGTACTTCACTTCTGAGGAGTCATTTCAACATGCTTGATAGACAGACTTAAATATGTACTATACTGTTCTGTTTGGTTCTAAATGAATAAAATACATGCATGTAAAATACTTCTAAATATGGAAAATCCTATTACCCCACTAAGTGGAGGCATGTGGAATTCCGAGCTCCGGCAATAATAGGATGCTTTGCACATTCCCTTTCCTGACAAGAACAGCTGGTACATTGTGCGGAGAGATACCTGGAACGAGAAGCAGAGGTTAATTACATATTTGAGGTGCATTGCCTGTTTTGCATCATTCTGCATCTCTTCAAGGGCTTTTAGATTTGAGAGAACTTAGGAAACCTTCAGAAGAGTCTGGGACTGTTTGGAAGTTCATTTTCATTGTTTCTCTTCCAATTCAGAAGGAGCTAATAGGCTGTTTGCTATTGGGTCTAACCTTAGAGCATCTGAAATGCAAAACAATTAGAACACAAGATTAAACACAGGCTGGGTAATTCGAATCATGATTCTGGGCAGTGGTTTTCTATTCATCAGCTTTCAACTGTTGGCAATCTAACTGAGGCTTGATGCAGGAATGGCCTGGTCTTGACCCTCATTTTCTGTTTTATTGTAAAGCTAAGGTTTGGCTCCAGCCCAGCACCCTGGAGAAATCCCCTGCACCTTGTCTGCAAGGGAGGTAGAAAGACACAGGTATTTTACATGCACTACATCAGGAATATTCAGATCAGATGTGTCTCTATCGCTGGAAAATAACATACTGCTTCCCTTTTTTTTCTTAATTCAGTAAAAAATGGTGGTGCATTAAACCTCCTGATTGAAAGCGTTAGTAGTGGTGGATATATGGCATTCTGTTTGTCCGCTTTTAGTAACCGTAAGAGAAAAAATATGCTCCTTTGTGTGTTGTGGGCTATTTGGAACCCTGTTGTGTGTACATAAATCACTGCCTCTGCTGGTTTTCACTATTGGTTTCACCCCTGACATACCCAGCAAACTAGAGCAAGCATATCTCAAAAGGAGGCTGCAAAAGATTGCACACCATTGAGAGGAAACATCATTCAACCAGAAACGGTTGCACCGCTGAAAGCACTATGAGTAATGTGTCAGTGGTATGTAGGTACTGCAAGTTGTCAATCATAGAATCTTTTATTAAATTGACTTTCAAATACTATAATGGCTGAACCTTCTCTCTGGCCTGTGCGGCAACTCCTGCTCATCTAGCGGGAGAAACAAAGTCATATAAAGCGTTAAGAAAACACTACTTGACTTGAGTCACAACAATAATGACACAATGACATATTGAAAGGCTGTATTCATTTTACAAGTGTCCCATCTCCGACTGATTTTTCAGACGGGGACATTAACGGAGTACCGTTGTCCGAAATGAAAGGCTCTGAGACACTCCCGGCCAAACAGATGAGCTGTGCCACGAGGACACTAGCTCAGCCCGAGCGTACTCAGCTGATTTATGATTTCAGCGCTCTGCCCGAGCTGAGATGATTATGCAGGCAGCTCCCTTGGCCCCGAGCCGCTCTGTAGAGGTTATTAGAGGGTCTCCACCACTCCACACACAGCCATATGGAGCGACTGTGGACAGATGAGTCTTTAACTGCCGCATCGTGGATCCGAAACCTCAAAGGGGTAGGGATCACTCCTTTGCAGCCGGTCAGCTGAATTCAATACAAGACAAACACTTTTACTTTCTCTTATACAAGTTTATAATCTCAGGCTGAGCTTGGCCTTTTAACAGCTGTGCTATCTATGTGGTTTCCACCAAGAACATGACTGGGTCTTGCTAAAGGACTGCGTGCAGGACCTCTGGGGAGAGAGGGAAATCAATACGGGATTGACACTCAATCCTTTGCGCTGATCCTCCCGGGCTGCGTCATGGAAAGTCATTTTCTTTGCCATGTGTGTGTTTATTGGGACTGCAGCTTATGCTAGTCAGCCTGCACCAATATCCCCCGGTTTAGGAGAGATCGCCACAGGTACTCTCTATGGCTCATTAAAGGAGTCTCCACTTGGAAGACAACACAGCACAGATTGGAAGGTCAGCAGTTCAATCCCCAGCCTCTGCGGCCAGCCTGTCGAAGTGTCCTTGGACAAGATACTGAATCCCAAATTGCTCCCGATGGCCAATGGTGTGTGTGTGTGACTGGTTATCACTGATGAGCATGTGGCACCTTATACGGTAGCCTCTGACTCTGTGTGAATGCTGATGTGTTGTAAAGCGCTTTGAGTGATCACAAAGATTGGAAAAGTGCTATATAAGTGCAGTCCATTTAACATTGGACTAGCACTTCAGAGGAATAGGACTTTGAGTAAGACTGGATTATCATATTTTTCATAATTAAATTTTGATTGACATTTTCTCTAGTTTGTAATAAATTATACATTTGAATGTAATTATAGTGCTTACTTGCATCTTTGTAATAGACTCAGGTGGTCTGGCAGCTCAGTTGTTGACACTATGAACTCACAGAAGAACATTTTGAAAGTTTGGCTTTGGTTAACTGTGAATTTTGAATGTTGATATTTGATTTTCTTAGTGATCCAGTTTTATGTATATATATATATATATATATATATATATAGGTGTGTGTATTTTAGCCCTGGCTGGTGATTTTTCCTGCATTCCTTCCACCCAGTACTTCAAATAACCTCTCGCCCTTGTGACCCCTGAATTGAAATATGTGAGAATTCTTTTTGGATTTGCATACTTCGAATGATCCGATCAATTTATTACCAATAAACATGGTGGATAATCAATAACTAAACACTCACCAGTGAGATTTATTTTGACAGCAGCTCTTCTGAAAAGCACACTGATAGAAGTGTGAGTTTCTCCAGCTGCCCTCTCTTGGGTTTACCTTTTTCAACTCATTACGGCCTCATTCCAAAGCATTTCATTACCGCCCAGCAGTAGCAGCCCCGGCTGAATACAACCAATATCTCTTAACGACATTGTAATGTGCCATCACTTCACCAGCGGAAACAAACAAATCAGCCATGCTGTCATTAACAATTCACCATAACATTATTATATTGCCTGCCCCTGGGTTAATTTTCACTGTGAACCAAGGAGCGCTTCTTTTCATGATTTAAAATAGAAATGTCTTAAGAGCAGTATATCGGATTTGTATTTCTGATACTGATGGTGCGGGCGGCTTATTCTCTTTATGGCTTCAGCTAGGTAACACTTTACAATGATACACAGAGTCAAATGTGGTTACTAAGGAATGAGTGAGGAACAAATCAGGATCGACCTGATGATTGATGAATCGTTAATGAGTAGTTCCTGAAAAATGCATACTGAATATATGTAATGTATGATTCCAAGAGCAACAGTAGATAATGATAAGTTACTAGAGAACAGACTGGGACATGCTATATTAATGAATCATTAGATAATGATTAGTTCATAAATATCCGTGAACCAGCACACTGACTACTTTCTCCATTAGTAGTTGACTATTATGAATCAGCCACTGAGCGCCACAAAACTAGCTGACTCATTAATTAATCCTCACAAAATCATTAGTTACTTTTTTTTGTTGCCTCCTCAACGAAAGTGGTACATTATACAGAGTTTTATCATCCCTCATTACTTTCTGATTATTAGAAGAAGCCAGAGAATTTTTATTGGGAAATTCATAATTACTTCCTTAATGATAAACCAGAAACAGCAGGGTCCTCAAAAAAAGTTGTATTTCTTTATATTCAGACCACTTATATATTGATATTAACATCCAAGTCATATTATGTAGCATTAGGGATATCGATGTCATAAACAGAGTATGTACCAGTGTAAGTAAGCTTACAAATACACACTTTTTTCTCGCAAATTCAATCCAATAAAAACATTCTCTTAATAGATTTATGTGGTCTGTATTCAGTGTCTATGGGCACAACAAAACAGTCCAACCACGTCGGGACAGATGGATAGAAAAAGAGCACAGACTTTACACTTTTACTGTTCCCCAACACCAGCAGGAATAATGTTTAATTCCAGCAAAGTATCACATCTCTTGTCACTTTAGTTCCAGGACTCTTTAACAGATGATGACAGTTAGCGTCATGCTACGTTATATCCAGTATGAGTTATTTGGGAATTACTTATTAACGGTTCTTTAATTATCAGGTTGTTCCTGATTCGTTCCTCACTAGATACTTAGTAGCTACTCACAATGGTGTGCACCAGATGGTAAAGTGTTACTCTTCAGCTGTTTAGAAATTGACACGGAAAGGTTTTCCTTTTCACAGTAATCACCACTGGCGAGTACTGGAAGGACTTGCATTTAAATTGAGTCAGAAATAGTTTAGGTTATATTAACAACGAGTATCCTACTTAGTGCTACTAGCAACATTACAGGGCCTAAATGTATTTGACTGATCTGCGGCGCGACATTGCTGCCATTATCATGCCATTATCATGTCATTATCATGCCATTATCGTGTCATTATCATGTCATTATCATGTCATTAACCACTGTTTTATCTAAGCCCTGTTTGCTCAAATCCAACCCAAACTTGTTGAAGGCCTTATACCTTCAAAGCACAGCCAGTGTGTTCAAATTAAACATGTGCAAATCTGACACTTGATGATGAGGAGTCACCATCATTAAGCAGCCAGAGTTGTCATTTTTGTAACACCAGAGCACAGGCTACATTTCGGGACGGTCTCTACCTAATATGCAATTAAAATATAATTTTTATCCACCTCAAACAATTTCAAACAACCCTGATATATTCTAAATCATTGTCAATGGCTTAGCTGTCAAAAGGATATAATTAAGAGGTAAAGAGTCTATCTAAGCATTTAGCTTGTGGATTAACAACCAATCATTTGCTTGTATATTACAGCTCACATGGTCTTTAATTGCCTTGCATCATCAGACTCCTGTTTTATCTGCAAGACTATGGGGACATTTTTTTTGCTATTGTGTCGGTCAGTAAGTTAGAGTTAAACAGACAGAAATGTGGACTTTTAAAAAGGCCATCCTAACCTTTCTCCTTGTAAGGCCGAACAGCCAGGTCACTCCCCATTTCCCATTTATCTTCCATCATTGAAAACTCATCTCTGCACCTGGTGATGTCTCTGTCTCCCCAGTGGATGCCTTCACAACACTCTACCCTCTGTTCTCTAAAAACAATAGATGGATCCCTGCTCCACTCAACTATTCCATTTACTTCTCTTGCACCTTTAACCCAGGAATAATCAGCAAACATGATTAAGACCCAGACGTTTAAATGCTTCCTTCTCACCGTCTGTGATTTGGGTGATTTAGAAATGAAAGGTAATTGTGAGTGTAAGTGTGAGGTGATTGAACATGACTATAATTATTAGTCTTTACAGTGCAGATTTTAAAAGAGGTAGTTAGTGACTTATATCCTCATATTAGCCAACAAGTCACTGCTTAACATCTTATGTCACGCGTTGAAACTCTTAATTCGCTCAATTATAAGTCTTACTAAATAAGTCAATCAAATTAGCTCATAAATTAATGCCTTAGATAGAATTGGTAAAAGACCAATTTATTAGAGAAAGACACAGGATTTTACAGGGACTGAACCTTTTGTTGAAGAAAAAAATGTCTGTTACAAAAAGGTCATTCTGAAGTAATGTGTCTTTGCAATTCCGTCTTGCAAATCGATAATACAAGCACTTAGAATTTTTTTTTTTGTTTGTATTGTTAAGCCTATGCATTACCTTCAAAATGACTTGAACTGTTTGACATCTTTGGAACTGCGTGTGATTGCCTTTTGCGATTGTTAGATGAGAAGATAAATACAGTACGGACACTCTCATGTCTTTAAACTACTAAATATGAAGCTACTGCGAGCAGCCGACACAAAGAGCCTAAACAGGTAGAAACAGCTTGATTGGCTCTGTCCAAAGGTAACAACATCAGCTTAACAGCCCCTTTAAAGCTCACAAAATAACAAGTTGTATTTCAAACTGAGCTGTAAAAAATGACACATGTGGTTTTACAGGGCATTATGTTCCCTGTTTGCAGTCTTTATGCTGAGGTAAACTGGCCTAGCTTCATATTTCCCATACTAACAGTAGAGTGGTATCCAAGAAGACTGTTTATAAGCATATATTATAAACATATATTAACGCAACCAGAGAAAACAATGTCAGCTTTGGATTCAGTTTTGCTCTTCTGTTATCGTTTTATATAGTGGCAGCGTTTTTCTCGATCCTTTATTTTTCAGTCCAAAATCTATTCAGCAAAACAGAAGAAAGCAACCTCATAATCATTTGAAGACCATTTCCCTGTCTACCTCTTGGAGATATTATTATATATGCAATAAAAATGTAAGATCAGGGCACTCGTCATCTGTATTCACAAGAGTTAGTAAGCCAGAGAGTGACTTTAGCGTCGTCTTACTGCAATTTACACTGCTTCTGGCTTTCTGAGGCTCTGTGGGATTTAAAGGGATTCTGTCGGATGTTGAAACAAAGACGAGTGTGCAAAGAGGTAGACTGCTGGTGATGATGCATCATCTGAGGGGGGCCTGCCTTAACATGGCCTCTATACCTGTGCCATCTCCTCTCCTTATAGAGATTAATGACCCAGATATCCATTAACCCTATGGACGAACCTGAACTACAGCATCCCACAAATCATCGAGTCTTTCAATGCACATAAAGGCAACAAATCCTCATTCTTTAGACAATGCAATGGGATCAACCCAATGAGCTGTGACCCCTAAACCATGTGGGCTGCCTGGCTGGGGAACCCTGAGTATACACCGAATGGTTATCTAATACAGGTAAGGATTTGTTTCTATTTTTATTTACAGTGTTGAGGCCCACATTTAACATACAGTTCATTTATTTATATTCATAAATGCCTTGCCTTACTTAATATATGACTACTCACAATCACAGATTTTTTTGCATTTATTGAGAACTATTTATAGTTTAGTTCAGTTCACCTTTATTGTCAGACTTAAAGACCATTAGAAAAACATGCAGCACAAACGACAATACAAACATTACAATAAAAACATTGGCAACTATATATTTAATAGTTTAAGAAACCAAGACTTGGGTCATAAAGGATGTTCAGTCAGGGTTCTGTTAGGCTGACAAACCTGACCTTTTTTTTCTACAAAAAGCTGAACCTGAAACCTGAGGAGATGCCTCAGAAAAAAAGCTTTGGTGCCGCACAGGTTGCTGAGCTAATGCAGGCATTTGCCAAATATGAGCAGAAACATACCCTGGACAATGAGGTGGACTCAAAATCACATTAGCTGCATAAAATAACGGACTCTAAAAAAAAATTGCAAAACCTCTACCTGTAAGCAATTCCTCTGCCGCTCAGGAAGCTCACTTGACTAGCCTAGAGGAATCGACAAACTTACACTCCAACAGAGTAGTGGACTGAGACCCACAAGCTCTACTTAAAATAAACAGAAACAGAAACAGAAAAGTTGGAAGGAATACAGCGCTGGTAAAGGGATCGAAGAAAAATTCAAGACTCTTGTCACTCGGTGGCCAAACTTCTTCAAGACACCCCTCAGGTCTGTGCACACCAGCTACATCGGGGCTTAAGTTAAGCAGCAGGTTTAAGATAACCCCACATTTTATTGATTCCCCTCGGGAAATGAGGTCATTACTGCAGGTAAATTATACAGCAGGAGAAATTAAATGGAATATAAGGACTGACACTTATGGAATATAAAATTGAGCAAAGCCAAAAGTTCGGGAAAAGCATGGAAATAGTGTTATGTCTTTCTCTCAAGAACAATCGATAACAAACCTTATTAACAGTGAAAGGTAACACTGTTTGGCTCCAGGCCTATAGAGGATTACTGGAGGGAAAATCCAGATAGTGTAAATAGGTTTGTTGCTACCCAGGCACTAAGGCACAGCAGAGGTGCTTCTCATTGATAAAATGCTATGCTATCATATTAGGACTGACATTATTTCGAGTTGGCCACAGGCTCCCCAGAGCTGCGGTGACTGGGTATACTCTATTGCATCAGTTATTCTTGGAAATTGCATGAATTTCAGAGCACAGCATACAGTAAAAGTCAAATCATCATGAAAACTATGGTCGATGTAACCGATAAGTTGTGTACGGTTGGTGTTTTAGGAGCCAGTGTGCCAACAGCTAGTAAGTAGTGAACACATTCATTGTACGGTATCTGATATAATGAATCATTAGGGAAAGAGGAGAACGTTCATTGAGCATAAAAATGGACCAGAGGGAGTTGATTAGTTTGGATTCATGCTTCTATACATCTGGATCTGACAGCCTGAAGATAATCTGCTGTCGAGTAGGTTAGCTGTGCGGCTTGAGTCTCCATGGAGGCGTACCTAACGTAAAAAATTAAGTTTCTTAATAATCTTGCTTCCTGAGGCAGTTGTGTGAACTCAACCCGAGAAGTGAACAAAAGGAGCGATAAGCCTACGAGCGGAAGCGAGAAAAGAATCATATCACTGCATCTATTTTTCTAGTTCCCTTACTATGATTTCATAATCTCTTTGGTGATCTAATATTCTAAATATATCTACACTGTATAACTATTTCAGATGTAATATAATATATTTAAACCCTACAGTTATTTATGATCACATACAGTAATATACGGACAGTACGTTACTATAAAACAAGACTAATCCAGCCATGCTAGCAGCTCTGTGAGGCCATATTTAGGCACGGCCGTGCTTTGAACTAAATGCTAAACTCAGCAGGCTAAGATCCCCACAATGGCAGTTTTATCTACTCTTTAGACACAAGTTCAAAAGAAAACCACCAAAATGTGTAAGCAATTTACAGAATCACAAGCCCAAAGTCACTTATAATAAGTGAACTCTGCAACTGTAGCTGGGGACACTGTAGTGCCACATGTCCGTTTAGAGGGCCATAGACATTAAAACAGTTTGGTGGAAAGCTATGAAACCCCTCTCTGGCCATCTGCCACGAGGCTTTCCTCTGTACTCTGCAGTCTGGACAGAAACAGGAGCAGACTGTGGTGACCTAATGTTGAAAATGAAACACAGGCAACTGGGCAGCACATCCCTGCCTGGTTATACATCGTCAGAGTGGGAGATGTAGCCACAAAGAAGTTATACAATTTAAACTGTCACTGCTGATATTTGCAGTGAGACAACCTGCCCTAATCCCAAATGTCATGCTGCACAAACACACACACACACACACACACACACACACACACACACGCACAAACTCATGCATATACAAATATACACTTAACCCTCTACACATATGCAAAAAAAAAAAAACAATAGCCATTGAACAAATTGGCAATTTGCATAAAGTGTGTGAAGGAAATGTGAAAGGTGGTGCTATTCCAGTGATTATGATTAATCGCAAAAGTGTCACCGTGCAACAGCTATGGCTGAGTGCCCGCATTTAAGATTACGTTGCACTCTATGAAGCTTTGTCACACTGGTGGTGGATTTACGAGGCAGCACATGCACACAAGCATCTCCACAAGTCATTTACATTTAACATGTTTGACAGCCCTCATGCTACACATAATTATATGTGGCATTACAAACATGATAGGCTGGTCATTCATGACACCTTAGCCTGGACAGAAATGAGGGAAAGGGGATCTCAATGGTTGTTGGGTAGAAACAACTGTAAATTAACTATTTTGTAATATATATTATCAGGTAAAATAGCTCATAAATCCACCTGTAAGGATATTAGCTCTTGTCTTAAATAATTTCCTCAAGCTCAAATCCAGTCAGCTAGAGAGGTATTCAACAGCTCATTGCTGACTTAAAACCATCCAAGCTGCAGTGCAGGAGACAGAGCCAGCATTTACCTCTCAGCCAGGCTATAGGTTGGTCAGGGGACTCGGATTCAGACTCAGCAGAGAGCGATCCAACTGCGGCCCCACGCTGTAATTACACATGAACAGATGGCCTTGCTGGAGGAGTCTCCTCCCTCAATCCTGCCTTCTATCAGACCTGTTACTTACAGCACACCGAGCTCTCTTTGCCATCAAAGCGTTGTAACACATCGATTATTGTCCACAGTAAACGGGGGGCTGGCAGGTTGGCTTTGCAGTAGGAAAGATGGCTGCGGCACCCGGGAGACATCATCACTGAAAACAGTCAAACCATCATGCCCTCTATGGCTTACCACCTTTGGGCAGTATTTAAAACATTGTGAGTCCTAGAGCTGTATATTGTGTTATTGCTCCTATGCAGATACTGCCGAGAGGTCTTAAAATCTCCTAAGAGAAGACCTCCCTGAACCTGAATACGTGTTTGACAGCTTTTTTTGTTTACGAGATGCCTATTGGGCATAACATGAAGATTTAAATGAATGCGTTTACTGACAGCAGCAACAGTAGGAACAAATGAATGGAAGTTGCCATTCAATAAAAGTCTTTCTGTGGACACTCATGAGGTGAAGACGGAGTTGGATGGATGCTTGCTGCGCTAGACATGTCCTTTGTGCTCTCTTTGAAATCAAGGGGACGATTCACGAGTGAAGAATACAAATAAAGCCTTTGTTGTGTTTTGCTGTGTATCAGTGGCCACGGTGCAGAGAGAAGCAAATACATATTCCAGTACAACTCTGCTTATTCGTTAGGCAAAGTCAATGTATAGAAAGGAAAAAAAGAAAAGCGCTTATTTACCTGTTAACTAAAGCTTCATGCAAACTACTTTGAGCCCCAGAGATCTGGAGCAAACAGGAAATTGTACATATTTACTGTTTCAGGGGCCCAATTGAGCTGTTTTCAAGGGCCCAAAAATAAGACAGCTGCAGGCTTTAAAATGTAATGATTTGTCAAATCAAAGTGATATACTTGCCGTTGAGCGATTTGGTGACCGGATTCTATTTGCACTCGCTTCCTTTTAATCAAAAGCTGCGAAATGAAACCGTGCGCAGTCAACCGAAAACTACACCCAGATGACTGTATCACGGAAGGAAATAAATTATGTCTCCCCCTCCCTTGTCATCATGTGTGTTTGCTATAAAACTGTCAACCAGCAGAAGCAATTACAGCACTGTTTGCGGCAACTACACGCTAACGGTTGGCCGCTCAGTGTCATGGTTCAGCTCAACATCTCATCTATCAGGGTCAGAAGCGGCAGCTCTGTATTCCCGCGCACCATTACAGAGGTCGCCGCAGCAATCCCTCGCCATGTGTAATCACCATTAGACCACCTCTGGTGTGTTGCTTGGTGCTCAACAAGTGTAGCATCCAACTCAGTGCTTTAATGGCTGGTTCCTTCTTCCCTACTGTTACTGTAAACCTCCTTTTTTTTTTTTTCTGTTTAATTGGCAGGAGGAGGAGCAGGCTCCCTGTACCCTCGGAGACACAGAGCTGTGATTACAGTCAGCCAGATTGGTAAGGGAGAGAGGGCAGGTGTGCACCCACAGGACACACTCAAAACACATAATCAAGCACATACTTTATATATATATATTATATATATATGTATATATATAATATATATACATATATATTATATATATACATATATATAATATATATATGTATATATATTTCATGGGGACACAACACGTGCTCAGTGCATCCACATGCAGGTCACACAATGTTACAATGTTATCTTCTTGGTGCATACTGTATATATCAGGGGTCCCCAACCACCGGGCCGTGGACCAGTACCGGGCCACACACAGACACACACACACACACACACCCACACACACACACACACACACACACACACACACACACACACACACGCACACACGCACACACACACACCTCCAGAAACATGATGATGTCCTGGTGATTTATTAAAGCAGTGAGAGGAGAGAAGGAGCAACACTAGAGTTCAGTGATGGAGACGGAGGGGGGGAGGGGGCGCTGTGGGGAAATGAAATGGGGGCGGAGACCAGGACAACTTGTCACAATGATCCAGTATCAGTGTGTGAGTGGATCCAGAGTTAACTAGTTTTAAAGGGGAATATTCTTATTATTATCTGCAGCAACGTCAGATTGTTTCCAGGTAAATTGATCTGAAGAATCACACAGTGTGATGGAGTAACAAACTATGCCATTCGTATGGTAATGAATCCCGGGAACTCTCTTGCAGGGACTGAAATATTACACTTTCGCACAGCAGAGATTTTTACTTGTCAAACACAGGAGTGATAAATAACAACGATAATGTCTGAATTGTATTAAGGTGTGTCTGTGTCATTGACCCAGAATGGTCCTTGCTTGCTCACTGGCCTGGCTTAATAGCGCCCCTAAATGAAACTGTTGTATGAAACATTCCGAGCACTACTTCATATGAGGCCTTTTTTCACGGAAGAAATAGCACAGGTGTAAATAATAAGACGAATGATGGCTGAATTCCATTTGGCTGCTTTGATTTCAGGCTGCTGGTATCACGCATTCTTGCTCGCTGTCACTCTTACTGGGATCCTTGAAGCCATCACCAGCAGCACACAGCCATTGCTAGTGTTGTTAGTAACACCTGTGCTTTTCCTACTGTGACAGCTCCGAATGTATGGTGTGAGAAAGGCCTACTGTGGGACGCTTTTGAGTGCACTATGTAGTGACACAAATTGACGGAGGGTGAATGCAGTGCACCGTATAGTAAAGAGTGGCCCAATTCCATTATTTAGTATTTTTCTTTCTGGCAGATGCTCATACGTAACTATGGTTACGAACACGTCAGAGAGTTCCTGTTTCTGCCGGAGTGAGGGAAGCTCGTCCCGAGGCTTGCCGCTTTATTTACACCCTACACCTTAAAGAGGGGAGCCTCATTCAGCAGCGAGTGTGGACTACAAGTGGAGTTCACTCAGTCACGGAGGGGTAGGGTGGAAGAGCCGGATTGGAATTGTGCCAGTGTGCAGGCATACTGTAGCCTGAGGGACCTTTTTTCTTCACGGCAGACATTTTGACTCATCTTAGAAGGAAAGGCACAGGTGTAACTAATGACATTCAGGTGTGTCGCTGAGACAGCTTGCACAGCCTTTAACAACCAGTGTTGGGGAGTAGTTTCATTCATGCAATTAAACTAACAGTTTAACTACATTTTGCACGGGCGCCTAAGAGCTGATGATGAAAATACAGTCAAGTCGTGTCTATCTTGAAGGTCATAAAATGTTTGAAACTGACAATAAAAACAACATTCATATGCATTCCATCAGTAACAATATATTACATTAAGTTTGCATTCATTGAGAAATATATAAATTGATAAATATGTGAATAATAATTAGTTCTTTCAAAACGTGCTTCCTTTATAACGCCTGAAGGAATAAAATGCAGTAGAATATGTATTATGTGTTGCATTATATTTTATTTTGAGTTTTAATATAGCATTAAGTGTTTCGCTGTAGTCTAATTGCGTTTGATGAAGCTATTTTATACTCTATAGAACTAGATCAAGTTGCATTCTCTTGCCTCATGTCGTATCATATAAGGTGGTGATATGCATAATTTGTTAAGGAAGTTTATACCTTTTATAACAAATTCCGGTTTGGATACTCGGCCTGTCTTGAAAAACTTCCTGCTGTGAATGACTTATCCCTCCCTTGAGGAGAGCTTCATCAATCTTGCCCTGAAGAATAAACAGCCCTCTGCTTTGAAGGACACAGAAAAGTCCAGGTTGGATGCTTCATGTATGTTACGCATACATAACAGCTGGCTGCATCACATTATCACGCAGATGGACACGTTCCTTTGCCTCCTCTTGTTTAGCTTCACTGCTATTTTATCTTCCTGTCATATGCTCAATTAGCTGCCCCTGGAATTGATCTAGTCTTTGTTTTATTCAAGTAGCCTATCATCAGTAAGAAAAATCAGCTGCCTAGGTCGGCAGCTTGCCAGCTGCTTGTGCGCACACACACGCATGCACACGCACACACACACACACACACACACACACAAGCACACGCACACGCACACACACACACAGCAGATAGGGCCGTGAGGTTAACGACATGGACGTCATTTTACCATAAATTATATCAACCAGCTCATCCTCAGAGATAATTTTTTGCTCAGCATCAGTTTGTCCTTTGAAATGTGTTGCATATGATGATTCAAAATTCCTGAAGGAGTTGACAATATGCAAATGCAAGGTCAAGGTTGAGGAAGTTAAAGTTGATGTAATTTTGCATCTTGGCAGCTCTACGGCGGGATGGGTCAGGTTAGTTTTACTCTATTTTTCCTCCCTTCTGGGAGTACATGACAGTCCCCCCCCCCCTCTTTCACTTTCTTCTTCCACAATCTCTGATAACATGGTGAGGTAACGAGCTGGTGTGACTGGCATACTTGGCTCAGGAAAAGACAAAAGAATAGGAAATTAAAATTAATTTCAGGTATGGTGGGGGGATTGGAGCATTCTGGGATTTAAAAAAGACAAAACAATGATGCAATTTCCTGTAATATAATTCAATCTAAATTTAGACACATTCAACTGCACCTAATGTTGCTGTGACTCAGTAATGTCACACTCACATTATTACCACTTGTAATATTTAATGAACTATAGAATCATGTTCATGTTGATTTCCCTGTAATGGCTTTAATTTGACTAATCTGTCCTATAAACTACATCAGCCATTCAGATTAAGTTTATTATCCTGAAGAAGGCAATGTGTGAACATGTCAGTTTATGCACAAAAACATAGCATTTACCATATCTTAAACCATATTGAATTGCCATACGCAGTTGCTGTCGGGAAAAAACAAAACATGTGGTATGCACAATTTTAATGTTTCATATGTTATACAAAACATAATTATCAGGTCGTTGGTGGAAGCTCTCCTTAAAAGTTTGACCACCAGAAAAGAAACTGTTAAATGTTATTCCAGGAATAGTTAGACATTTTAGAACATACACTTGTTTGCTTTCTTGTCGAGTTTATTTGAAGCTAATGGTTGCATTTTTATTCTATTGTTTCTGTATGTAGCGCTTACATTGGTTGACTTATTTGAAACTATTGTACTGTTTGAGGCGGCTATTTAAAGCTAATGTACTTGCCTGATTCTTGCTGTTCGGAGTTGTATCCGCATGATTGTTTGCACTTATTGTAAGGCGCTTTGGACAAAGCATCAGTTCTATGAACTGTAAAATAACATAATATAATCCTATAAATTAAAGGATATTATAATTATGTTTAACAAGGCAGAAAAACGTGATTAAAGGACTCTGTATGTTCATACATCAAATTATGACAAATAATAGACATACACACCACAACTGTGTCATGATTAATCAGTAATTATATCCAGAAACATGAGCAGTGCCATCATGTCAGTGTGAAATAATTGTATTGATCTCCCTGTGTATTATAACACAGGACTATAAATAAATCCCACATATCCAATCCTTTTATCTGAAGTTCTTTACTGTCTGTATCACTTTTCATTTTATTTTTTATAGTTTTCCATATCTTGATTGGGCTCTCACACTTCGGTGTTTTCTGTCGATCTCTTGGTATCTCTAGTAGTACTTTTCTTGCTTTCTCCATCTCTCTTCAAAATTGGACTACAGCAGTAAAGCGAAGACAAAAGGGTGACACTGACAGATGGCCTTACTTTGTCTGGCCCTCTTATGTGCTGCTTCCAGGTGATTAGATACACTGTGTGGGTTTTTGACCAAGTGACCGGCTGGGCCTGGAATAATCATCTTACGATGAACGGCAGTTTCTCTCTGAAGAACCGGCTATTTTTTTACGTGGGTTTTAGAAGTGGCTCTTTAAAATGTGTTCTTCTTTCTGAATTGTAACAAGGACCTTCGTCTACATTTATACAGATTGCATTTCCCTAAAGTACTACTCATGTCAGGTACAATTATACTCTCTATTACATTAAGCGTTATGGTGTTGAGCTACCGGCTACACTCTCACATTAAGCCAGAAATGAACTGCTCTCTGAAATAACACAGATGGCCCAAGTAAAAAGACATAAATGTGGCATTAAAGTTTTTGGCAGGTGACATGTTCTTGAAGGATTATTTCCTGCCAAAGACTTGCATTTCTTCCTGTGGGTGTTAAATGACTGACAGTAAGTAGAGCAAAACTGATCTCAAAACACTCATCTCAGGCACCATGAAATCACACAAAAAAAAGAGTAACTTTGGCAAAGTAAAGCCTTCATGTTTAGTGCAAAGGATTACTGTATCTTGAGGAACTATCTGTAGGCGTTTTCATAGAGTGAGCATCAAAAGGTAGAAACGTCTCAGATATCTGTGACTAAGTCATTTGCAGACACTACTGGGAAGATTCTATCGCAGGAGGTGAATAGGAAATCACTCAGCAGTTTGTCTCTCAACCTGCCACTCAAAAGAAACATTTGACTTTTCAGTCAATCAATAGTGTTGAGTTTGGAATAAGGTTGTAGTTAGAATATTTGTTTAATGTTGCAAAATGTGATTTAAGGTATATTGAGGGATATGTGTAACACTTAAAGGGGAACTCCACATCCAAGTCTGTCAGGCCTCGGGGAGTTCTACTAGATATTTGGAAAAAGCCTTTTGTGGCTCCAGTGGGAGCTGCGCAAAGGGTCGCTAGTTGCTAGCTGTCTGCTCCACTGCGTCACCCAGGCACGCCTCAGTTCCACCGAAGATCCACCCCTTTGCCACTCGTTAGTTGCCGGAAGTTAGGCGGTGTCGGCACTGCCACCATGGCGACGGTCCGAGCCACCCACATTGAGCTTCACAGCAGCTCTTCAGAAACCTATGATCAACGTCACAGAGACTTTGTCCAAATGTTATACAGTCTGTGGTTATCACCTTAAAATACCCACCATAGGATCACACAGGTCAGCAAACCAGTGGAAATCATTTTCATGTTGAACGCAGCCTATTTTTTTCTGCACCGATTGGTTTCTGTTTAGCTCCGAGACCATATTTGTCATTATGTATACTGAGACTGTTTCTGATAGAACATGATATACATGCATGCAAACTTTGTCAAACTCTTCCCTAAGAGTATATTATTTCTACAAAATGCCTGAAATCAGGTGCAATAAGTTGAATATTAGTAATAGTAGTAGTGGTAGTAGTAGTGGTAGCAGTAGTAGTAGTAGTAGTAGTAGTATTAGTATTAGTAGTAGTGTTAGTAGTAATAGTAGTTGACGAGTTAGTTCTAATTACTTTAGCTCCCTGAACTTGAAGCTTCAGTCATAATCATATATGTGTTATATACTTAAATGCTTACTGGACAATTGTTCAAAATGAACCAGATGTTTAAACACATTTGCACATACTTTATGCACATTGAAGAAAAGTAGACTTTTGTACAATATCTCACTAAATATATTTACATGACATACAATTCGCCATCAGTGCAATACATAGGAATGTTGCATATTTACCAAATGTTAGACTCTTTCCTTTATGAAGAAAAATAATTCCAATGACAGAAGCTGATATAACTAATGTGTAAAGTAACATGTGCAACTTTCATATTGGTTAACAGCTTCACAGGAAATAAAAAAAATAAAATCTTATTACCACCCTATCAATAATCAAATATTAAGCATTGAAAAAGTAATAGATCACATGTACATATTTATCTTCATACATGTAATGGATTGCTTTTGTACAAATATTTTATATAACTTTGGCAGTTTATCAGGAACAAAGTTATCGGAAAAATATGAAACAATAATATCAAACTGTCAGTAATGTCATGTAAGCTTGCCTTCCAAAGCTCATGTTCACAGTGGTCATTCAGAAAGGCTGGAAGCTGATGGCCAAAAACAAAAGAACAAAAAAGCCAAAGAAAAAAGAAAACATTTTCCATCCTTTCTGCTAAGACTGTTAGCACTGGAGGCTGTCGTCATTGTTGTCATGGTTATAAAATTACAAACACCTATGAAGGTTTACATAGCAGTCATCGCCATTTAAAAAAACATGGTCTATTTTCAGGTCGACTTAAAATACAAACAGTTTGAAGGCAAGGGGACAGGACCCTGCTCGGTGGTCACTGTGGAATCATGGGAGAGACATGACCGAGAAGAGGACATGCACAACAGTGCTGTGTGGAAGAACGTGAAGCCAAAAAACGAGGGTGCAAAATGAAAGACTTTGCAACAATCAAAACGCCACACTGTCAGAAAATGACTTACACCAGGACAAAATAATCGAGCAAATTTCAAACATACTAAGTTCACCATAATTCATATACGTTGGTTTTGTTCTTTTTTTCACTGGTTTGGCACTTTATTGGAACAAATCTCTGTTCAAAAAGACTAAATGTTGTACAAAAGGTATTTCATGTCTCGTTAACATAACTCGTAGAATATAGTACTTAATAGTAAGCATACGGTAAGTAAACACTTGTACATACTGTAGTTTTAAAATGAACATTCCAACAGATGTTTTACGCACATGCACAAAAACAAACAAACACAATCTCTCTCTCTCCCTCTCCCTCTCCCTCTCCCTCTCCCTCTCTCTCTCTCTCTCCCTCTCTCTCCCTCTCCCTCTCTCTCTCTCACTGTGTTGCTGCCCTGCCACACTTGGGCCTCCTGCGCTTCTCTTTGGACAATCTCATTCTCTCGAAAGAACATCTGTTGCTACTGCTCTTTCTCTTTCTCACTTTTCTCTCGATCTCCCACTTACGTAAGACAACACAACTCTTTTAATACTGCATTTTTTTTGCTGCACATTACGACACTTCCTCCGTCGAGCGCGTGTCTGTCTTGAGACGCACAAATTCTTTGGCCACCTCGTCGTTGGTCCTTTGAGAGAGTATCCTCATGATGGTCAGGCCAGTTTCGTCCATGGAGATGCTCTTCTTCAGGGGGTAGCTTGCGGAGCAGCTGCCATTGTCCGCCAGCTCTCTAAGCTGGATGACCGTCATGCCGATGATGCGGTCCTCGCGGGCAAAGCAGTAGTCCTTTACTGAGACGTGGAGCTCGTAGGCCTCCGGACCATGTTCATTACTGAGAACACTGGGGACAAATGACATAGAGAGATTAGAGAGGTGGAACTCAAGAAGCACAATCAGGAATGTTTTACCATAGTGTAGATGGCAGTATTCAAAAAAGGAAATGATTTAACCTGCGTGGACAATAGAAATGTAGGGTTTACCACATCATGATCGATTGTTGTTCAGATACTGTCAAGTAAGATGTAATTCACTTAAAGGTATACTTACTTGACTTTGATGGTCAAGTTTTTTTTTTACGTTTTGTTCAAACCTAATGAAAAGCCCAACATGTCATTCTGAAGAATTGCACATGAGTACACACCAATTGCTTTTTTGGGATACTGACATTGGGCTTTGTTCGCAGCTGAATATAAAGTGTCAATAAGAGACTCTGGGCGGGAGACATTTCCCCAGCGAAAATCCGCCTCATTCTATGTGTGGCTGTGATGAGACAATTCAATCATGTCTCGGTAAGTGAAATGAATGTTTCTATTCACATAAGCCATTGTCCTGAGACAGCTTTTTGTTTGAGGTGGTTTTTCTAAATATCCCCAGCAACTTTAACGGCTTCTTAAAATTCAAATGACAATGGCAGGAGTAAATCCATATGCAGACAGCACTGAGCCTGCACTGATCACAATAAGTTGCTTCAACTCGCTCTACAGATCACTTTAGCCGTGTGACTTCAGTGGGCTTGGCTCAGAATGACAGTGGCAGAGAGGGGACAAGCCTATAGATTACTGAAGCAGTCACTTGGCTTCCTTCAACAGCGTCAATGCAGCAAAAAAGCTCGTAAAGCTATCAAATTCTATTCACAACTTAGAACACTTGGAAGGACTTTGGCAGTTAGGTATTACAGGTATTATGGTTGCTGGAGGCTCTTTTGTAAACTATTTTTAGGTTGTATGTAGGCAGGCAAAATGCTGCTATATAATGATTATATGTGATTTAAAAAAAAATACCTTTAGCTTTGCGCCCTCTTCTCCCCGATTCTGTAACTTACACTAAGCACAATTACTTACTATTGGAATGTTTCATTGTACTTTGGTGACCAATTGTTATTCTTGGTCTTGGTGCTGAATTTGCGCTTCTTGTCAGCCAGGTGTGGTCCCACGGCGTTGACCTCTACAAATGGCCGGAACATGGCGTTGGTTTGCCAGATGAGGTTGTTCACTGCGACCACTGAGAAATGCAGAGAAAACAATAATCAGCAACACCATAGATAAGTAAAGAAAAATACCACGTCAAAATCTGATTGCCATTATCCATTTTTGGAAGTGTATTTATCTTTTTTTTCCTCCACAGATGATTGGCTAAATGCAGAAAGATATAGCCATAATATGCGGGGATACTGTCAGAGCAAGTACACTATAATTTGACAGCAGAAACATTTCCACCTTTCTGGAACATTAATGGTAAACATCTTTGGATTGTAGTGCCTGTGAGGTAATTCTGCTAAATATAGAAAATAAATGCACAAAAGCTAAACTGCATCTCTTCATCATGTAATAATAGAAACATCCATATATGATTGCCATAGTAACCTAGCTGGCAAGCATGTTGTCACGTAACTGCTGTCGGCTGATTATAGCTGATTGCCAGCTGCAGTGCATATGGTGCTACTTCAGATGGTGGAACAGAAATCATTGCAGCTGTTGGGGTGATGAGTCCGATATTTAGGATACAAAAATCAGAGTGATGGGAATGTCATCAAGTTATGGTCATAAACCAATGTATTGGTGATGAAAAGTGAAAGGATCGCCAAAGTCCTTAGGATCCATCCTCTTGAAAAACGTTATGTTAATCCATCAAGTGCATGTAGAGATATTCCACTGGATAAGTACAAACTTTGAGCCCTAGTTAGGATTATCTTGGCACCATGAATATCTTTACTCACCTTTTGTGGCAATCCATCCATTAGTTTTCGAGACATTCTAGGAAAAGCCACAAATCTCTGGTGGTGGTACCAGCATGGCTAAGAAACCTATAGAGTTAGTACAACCCCAGCTGTGAGTTAATGCCCTTATTTTCTGCCGCCAAAGCAGGCTCCAAGACTAAATAACAATGCTGCTAATAATGTCCCTGCAGCACTATCCCACAGATGAGATTACCAACATTGGGCTGTCCATGGTGAGTCTTTGAACATTTGCAGGTGTGAATATATTTGAACAGAAATGACCCAAAAAAGAAAAAAGCAGGTCTGAGTATAGGAAAAGCTCACCCTTCACGCTGACTTTGTGCTCTCCAGTGCCAGGGTGAGAGATGAGAGTCACTTGCATCGACACCTCCCCCACGGATCCGTTGGATGACTGACCTGGACACACACCAAAACAACAACAGGAGAATTTGAAAGAGAGAATGGCAGAGGGGAAGCCAGGGAGAGAAATAGAGAGATCAGCTAACAGAAATAAAAGAGAGAGAGAGAGAGAGAGAAATAGAGGAGGATGAAAGAACAGAATCCCAAACTGTAGGTGCAGCTTTTTTTGTGTGGATGAGGTATCCAACAATTGATCCAAACAGCGGTGTATAAACACTGCTATGTGTGTCAAAGCTAAAATACTAAACCCAAGAAAAACAGCAAGGAGTAGACTACATTTCACCCCTATGCAAGCCCAGTAGCAAGCGCAGACAGATTTTTACTTTAGGCTGAATAAGAAAAACAACAAAAAAAAAAAAAACAGAAACTTGAAATAATCTGCTTGGTATGAAGGCCATGGAGGAGGCAGATAGTGTGAAGGGATCTGCTAAATAAATAATGTTCTGCACAATGAATTCATCAAACAGTCTAACAATTTCAGTTTCTAACACGACAGAAATACAACAAAACTTTAATTCGACTTCAGTGGAAATTAAAGCTTCCAGGCTACGGTCAAACTGCACACCCCAGCTCGCTCACTTCGCTCGGCATCCGACAATCGGCTCACTACTCCCTCACTGCGAGCGGGACCCAGATCCCCCTCAAACAAAACCCGTCTGTTTGCTATCCTGGCCCCAAAATGGTGGAACGAGCTCCTCATTGATGTCAGGTCAGCAGGAAGTCTACACACCTTCCGTCGCAGACTGAAAACCCACCTGTTTCAACTGCACCTCGGTCAATAAAATAAAATAAAAATAAAATAAAATTGTACTTTTGCACTTGGTTGGCTTATTTGAAGCTAATGGTTGAATTTTTATTCTATTGTTTCTCTTTGTTGCTCTTACTTTGGTTTGGCTTATTTTAAGCTATTGTTCTGCACTTGTATGAGTTCACCTGTTTGAAGCTCATGTACTTCATCATGTAAGATTCTCGCTGTTTGGAGTCGTATCCTCATGATTGTTTGCACTTATTGTAAGTCACTTTGGACAAAAGTGTCTGCTAAATGAACTGTAATGTAATGTAAAAACAACATATGAGAAATGAGGTAGAGAGGGGAAGGGAGGGGAGTCGAATCATACCCTGCACTGTTACATCAGCAGTGTAGTTTCACACGGCGACGTGTTGTTGCCAGTAAACCATTAGAACTGATTTCTGACCATGTGTCTCACTTTGCCCGATGCAGGGTGTCCTGCCTTGTGTTTCATCCAGACCCGGGGCAAACAGATATTGAACACTGGAAGACAAGTGCCAATGAATGTCTTGATGAATGAGCATGTTGATCCAAAAACTTATCAATACGTGCCAAACATGCAGTGCCATTTATAGCGGGTAATGAAGAAACAAGCCTCCTGATTTATTGTGATGATGCCTTGAGAGCCTGCAGGGTGGGGTAGTGTGTGTGTGTGTGTGGGGGGGGGGGGGTTACATTGCTGCTGCACAATTAAGCCTTGGACTTTTGGGAAATTAACCGAGCAATGGCAGAGCACATTTACTTCAGCTTTGGGCTGAAATATGTTTTAGTAAATAGATTCTGTATGTTTTCTGACTGAAGTCAGAATGTCAGTATGTGCCTTTATCAAATAATAAACAGGCATGTACACACAGCAGAAACTGGAAAGGGCATTTTTAAGGGATATGGGAGAGCAGAGTGTGAATAACGTGAATGGCACATGAGGAAGATAATGGAGAGAACATGGAGATAAAACAGGTGGCAGTGAGGAGGGTCAGCAGATTAAGTGAGGAAACTGCTAACAAAATGACAGACTAGTAAAAGATAAGAGAGGTGAGTTGTAGGCATTAATTGTTGCAGAGATGCGCTTTAATTCATTGTTCGTCGTTTCAAACAACCAACCAAGATGTTACCCTCACTGTACACAAAGCAGCAATCAACAGAAGATTCCTTTAGAGGCAGAAAGCTGTGAAATATTCATGAAAGGACTGTATGAAGAATGATGGGTAACACTTTCTATGAAGACCACATCGATAGTGCATCATGAGGGCATTCACAGTGAATTATAATGCACTTATAATGCTTTATGACTACACCTGATTATTATGCGCTTTGAAGCTAAATAATCACTTATGTTGCAGCATTGATTCCTTTTCAATGCATTAAAAAAATGCATTTGACTTTATTTACCACCAACAATGAGGCATGCATTAATATAGATGCATCAATATGTATTCTACTTTACACATATGTAACGTATTATACTGCACGGACTGTTATAGCATACTATGAGTCGTAACTACAGGTTGTTGAGTTGTGTATAGGATTATAGTATAGGAGTATATGTAGTCAAAATGTGTTATAAGCCCCATCAGTAAGCCCCATCAGTAAACCAATTATCGGCCGTGACAGTGACGCTGCGTGTGTGTCATCATGGCAAAATGTGCTCCTGGAGACACCTTCTGTAGCGGGAACTACCACAGAGGAGGTTTGAAGGACTTCATCAGGTGTTTCTATTTCTGCCTGTCTTTCTGTCTGTCACAAAACTTTACAGGTGTGTAGTTAAGATCAAAATGAAGGTCAAATTCAAAGATGGATGTGGTGCGATGAAGGGTGCTGGAAGTAGGGAGGTAAGAATTGAGGAAGGGGCAACCGCCCCCCCACACACACACCTTACCCCCAGACCTAATTTGGCGACACGGCTGGTGTGATCCAATTGCAAGATTGTATCTAGTTCATTATAAGTCCCAACTGTAATATTTTATGACTGTTAATACAGTGCATTAGAAAGCATTGTGTGTTTATGAGTGCAGTCATGAAGCATTATAAAGGCATTATAATTCATTATGAATGCCCTCATAATGCCCTTTCATAGAAAGTGTTACTGAAA
This sequence comes from Bovichtus variegatus, assembly GCA_943593645.1. Taxonomy (NCBI): domain Eukaryota; kingdom Metazoa; phylum Chordata; class Actinopteri; order Perciformes; family Bovichtidae; genus Bovichtus; species Bovichtus variegatus. The sequence goes on from CALSCE010010649.1 coordinate 6,588,502, forward strand.
GATGTGTTTATTTTGTACTGTCCTGTATTGTAGCTTAACAGAGCTATAAACCTTTAGCCCGCTCCTTAACCAACAGAAAGACAGGATTAGACCAGTGTCCAAATGTGTCAGAGCACCAGGGTTAGTGATTAATAAAACGGTGTCCACTGTGCTTCATCAAGCAGCAGCACATCCCCACACTGTTTACTGTCCTAATGCACATCTACCACCTCACTAGCTCCACTTATAGGCCGCACATCAATGAAAGCGAGAACGCTCGTTGGGCCTGCTGGCTGGCCGGCTGACTAGCATTTCTCCCATTGCCATTCTGTTTCCTGCTGCCTGCCTATGCAGTGTTCTGCAAGGTTGAACACACTAAGGCAGCAGGAGCTTAAAGCTTCGTCGCCCCACTGGGCTGAATTCCCTCTCGAATCTCTCCGGACACCTTGTTACAGAGAGAGAGAAAAAAGCGTTCCGCATAGAGACAGATGAATGTGACAACAACAGATAAAAGTGCGTCTGTGATGGCGGAGTAAAAAGAGCAGAGAGAAAGAGGGAATTTATACAAATACACATCACATGTATCTTATGCATTTATCCCGACAGTGTTTTTTATTGCGTTTCTAATAAGAGAGAGAGAGAGAGAAATAGAGCATGGACGCATTCAAGCCCCTCGGGGTATGGCGTGAAGTCGCCGCTGAAAACTTTGTTTATTTCTACTTATTTATTTCCAGTGAAAGACATAAAGGGTTTAAACAGTGCGGGGATAAATGCAATTACTGCAATGTCCACTGCACATATAAGCCTAAAGAAAATAAAAGTGACACAGAGAGATCCTCAGAACACAGTAATGACTTGACTGCAATGTCAAGAAAGCTAAGACTGATGGGAAAATAGAATTATGTGGAGGTTAAAACACGCCAGGACTGAAATCACATTATTTCCAATCACTTCTAAATACCAATAGAAGCAACTGGTGATTTGGAGGAGATTAGGCTACCCTTCTTTATCACTTAAAGAGTACACTGCCATTAAAGTGAGAGGCTGCAAGAACAGCAGCCAAATACATGGTGAATTTCACTTACAGAGTTTATCCAGTTTGATTGGAATATGTTTACTCTAAATAGTGTCTGAAGAAAGTGTTACAATACTGTGGTACAATAGAGTCCACGTATCCATGTACTCTTTATCCCAAGCACCTTTCTAGCCACTTTCACTATCTAATCATCTTTTTGCACCACTTGGTCTTGGTTACATTTCTTACCGTTATAGCAGCTTTCTTTTATGGTCACAGAACACAGCTCTTAACCTTAAAGTTTTTCATTATTTGAATGCTGAGGTAATGCCGCTCCCTGAGATGAAACCTAATTGAATCCGACCTTGGCTAGCTCATTACCTTGAGAGGTTTGGGTGCATATATATTTCTTGATCAAGGCATCTGTAGGTTGAGTGTAAAGGCTGAGAGCATATTTTAGGGACTTCATATCGGCGCTCTTTTCCAGGAAGGTTTTCTTCAGGCCATTTCCTCCCGCATGGAAATATTGCTGCAAAATAAAACAAACAAACAGGATTTATAATTTTCCAAGGTGAACAGAAACTTTGGAACAACTGATAGAAAATGATGGCAACCTCTTTTGAGTTTATACGAGACAGCAGGTTACAGTTGGCAGAGAGAATAGCCAACTATTATGTGGACAGTATGCATTTTAGAAGGAGGCGCAAACACTTAAAGAGACCAGACAAGAGACAGGCGTAATAGCCCCCTTTTGTAGCTAATTACCGTGCATTTAAATCTGAAACCCAATGCTTGGATGGTTAATGCCCATTTGTGCTGATAAGCCTGATAGCTAAGGACAGACAAGGCTTTGCTTTCTTTTCAAATACTGTCACCACTCCCACATGTGGAATATTGGAGGGTGGCCAAGGACAGATCTTATTAAAAAAAGGAGGTGTTGCTGATGAAAAGATGAAGTACTTGGAGACACATTTCTAAACCCTGTATCACCTTTATTGTTTTGTCCTTGGTATGTGTTTTGCTAGCTCTCCTCTGTAACCCGTGATCATTACAGCAACAAATGATTATTTGTTGGGGTGTTTGCAGAGTTCGTGTAGGGTCTGTTGTCGTGATCTCGTACCCTTAGTGGCACTGGACAACATTTAAAATACAGTAGATAGAGATTGCATATAGCTGCGAGGTGACATTTGAAGCCGCACTATCTTCATCACACATAGTATGATGCTCCCAATGGGGGCTGGTTGATAATTGGTTATTTGACTGGTGTCGGGTCCGTACTCAGAACTGACTCAGCACAGTATGAGGCAGTTTTTCTCCTTAGTAATGACTCATTAGTCACAACATTTGACTGACATGTGCCTTTCGTGGACGACGCATAATCTGGCACGCAGAGCGGGTGAGTCATGTGGGGAGTTGATCCAAAGAAATAAAATAAAATCATGCAACTAATCTAAAACGTCACCTACAGCCAACAAATATATATTATGAATAAAAGTGTATGCTTTCTGTCACCAGCTAACGTTGACACCAGGGCCAAGCTTCCTGTAAGTAACGATATATCTGTAGTTTATGTACCCCTCAAACAAAACCTGTCTGTTTGCTATCCTGGCCCCTAAATGGTGGAATGAGCTCCCCATTGATGTCAGGTCAGCAGGAAGTCTTCACACCTTCCGTCGCAGACTGAAAACCCACCTGTTTCGACTGCACCTCGGTCAATACAAAATAAAAACTTTTGCACTTGGTTGGCTTGTTTGAAGCTAATGGTTGAATTTTTATTCTATTGTTTCTCTTTGTTGCTCTTACTTTGGTTTGGCTTATTTGAAGCTATTGTTCTGCACGGCTGTTTAGAGTCGTATCCTCATGATTGTTTGCACTTATTGTAAGTCGCTTTGGACAAAAGTGTCTGCTAAATGAACAGTAATGTAATAACGTAATGTAGTTTTTCTAAAACTCATTGATAATAGGGGCACATGCTGCAACTGTACATTGGTCTAGCTGCTGGTTGGAGTATTCATTTAAAATTCAAAGAGGTCCAGTTGTCAACATTTCCTCCCTGAAGGATCGAAACCTCATAATATCTGAATTGTGTCTTAACCATGAATGAAATTAATCCTAGCACAATAAACTTAATCTCTATATTTCAAGTAAAAGAAAACGAGACAGATTCTTCTGAATAAAATAAATAAAAAGTGCATCTTTTAGAAAAAAAACTTTAAACAGAGCATTGAGCTTTTTCTCTTTTTTTTTAAACTTACATTTCTTTCTACTTCCTTTCCTAGTGAGAGAAATGTGACCGTGACTGCACTGCCAGTAGTTTGAATCTTGGCTTGAATGGAGTTAGTGACATTCTCAAGCACATGTGTAGGTGCTTATTGGTGAGTGTGGATCATTATTTGTCTTTTTAATAATGTTCATACCGGAGAAAGCCGACTCACAGCTACAAGTCAAATGAATCATAGTCAAGCTGTGTCGTGCTACTTTGGTTAGACCAGGGAAAACCGCCTCAGACAGTCTGTCGCGGGGTCATGCTTTCATCTCTCACTTCTGTCGTACGCCGTTGTTCTCTTGACTGAACCATCTATGCACGGTGAACATTCGATTAGATTCGCCCAATTTAGTGAAGCTTTTGTTGTAGTAACTGGATTAGCTGTGCAAACGGTCTATTGCCGCGACCGTCAGAAGATGAAGATTCTTATTTATTCTCAGAAAAAGCAGAAGCCGCACTCCGAGAGCCTAAAAAAGTTCCACTTCTATAATGGTCTAGGCTGCCCATACTAAGGATATACAATTATTATATAGTAATAATATATCATAGTTTATGTGTATTCAATAGTCGTATTGTTAAACTGCTGTATTGCTAAATGTTGTGATTATGCATGTCTATTCAAGTAATCTAATCCCCTCGTCATGGCATCAAAACTGATACAGGGAAGTGTTTTGGTCATAGTGTTGCTTTATGCTGGAAGATGCGTATGGTGTGAGGACGCCACGCTGCGTTGCCTCTGGCTGAAGGATTAGCCGACCCAGGAGGATCGCCCAACGTGCTCAAAATATCTCCTGCCTCTGGCAAAATTTACCTGCCAAACCGCCGTCCTTCCTACGGTTTATTTCTTCATTCTTTCTATTATTTCTTCCCCATCCTCGAGGCTTATCAGCGGTTGGCATCTTGTGGTGAACCATGTGAAGGACGCTCCTCTCTTGAGTCTATGATAAACCGACGCAAACAGGTCTTCCCATATATAGTATTTAATGACATATGTCTACAGGAATTGGAAAAACAGGGTCTTTATGTCTTATAAATACATTCTTGGAGGAAAAGAAAGAGAAAAAAATTGCGCCTACTCTGATGTGTAGTCCATCCACGCACAACTGCATCTCGTACAACAAAGCGGGATTTGATAAGAAAAGAAACAGCTGCCTTCTTTCTATAATCACTCACAGGTCAGAGATCGAGGAAAGGAACAAATGGTGCATTATTGGGAATCAGCTAAATGGACTGCGTGCCATCTTCCATCACATGCATGCCATCTGCCAATACTTCTATGTGCCAGTGACTCTACCCATTATCCTATCCATTAGTTTTCACAGGTTCAAAGTTCAGCCTAAAAAGATAATCACTAAATGCACTTGTGGCCAAATATTTGAATAGATAAGTATTAATGCAGTAACGTGGCTCAAACACAATGCGTTTGGATCCTTAATACAATGGGTACCTTTGGAATAACATTTGGACCTAATCCTAGGAATTTATCATCTATATCTGTAGCAGTCAATATGTACAATACATTTAGCTCCTTTTAAACTCATCACTCCCATTTTTCATCTTTTGTAGATGACAAGTTTAAAGCTGTTGTGCTTGCAATATAAAAAATATGATGCAAGTAACCCTACATATACATGTAGCATATCTTAGTCTGATAGGCAAACTCTCCTAAGGCTTTACTGATCAGCGCTAATTGACTTTTCTCAATGGAATACCGATGAACAGAATTCCAGCGACATGATTGATCTAAACCTGCAGGTAGTTTCCTTTGAGACAGCAGAATCAATTAGATTTCTCTGCACTTTATGATGCAGTGTTCACCAAGTATCCCCCTCAAAATAACTCTCTTCTTGTCCCTGTAGAACTGAGGCTTGGTCTTGAAATTGTCTCACATCCCTTTACAACAAACAGTCCTATCGCAGTAAATTAACAGCGCAGCGTTTCACACTTTCTTTTTCCGAGAGGCTTTGGGCATCTTTCCATATTCCTAGGTATTAATTAGGTTTCCTCAGATTGGTCTAGACTAGGCATTGTGTCACGTTTTCTGAAAAGTAACGGTGTTTTTTTTCAAGCAAGCACTTTGATTTGGGTGCATCATCTTTTTTTCTGCAGTTATATTTTGTCTCAACATCAAGAGACATCAAGGAGATAGAAGAACTATCAAAAAGCAGAGATGTTGAATTCATGCCCGCCCATTACGAGTCTCTTTGCAATTTGTGAGGTGAGTGTGAAGATTATTGTTTCTCTCCATTTAAATGAAATTAAAATGCATAAACATTACTACTGTAACGGTCCAGCATCTATACGTGCCATAATTTATTTCTGATTCAACCAGCCTATGTACTAAATGAAACAGAGAAACACAGGAAAGTAGAAGGGGGTCAATAACATTTCAGCCGTTAATGTCCAAAGCATATGACATGAGCAACGGCCTCCCAGTTTTCAGTGTCTTTGATTTACACAATTCTCATTAAAGGCCATTTGCATTTCTCTGCTCTGCTATGTTTTATGTGTCTGTCCTGTCTTTTCTAAAGGTCGAGATCAGCCACCCAGGTTGTCTCTTCGCTGCACGGCCAACAGTGTAATCGGCAAAAAAAAAAAAACTCACCTTGATGGTGGGAAGCACAAGGTCCATGGCTGCACACTGTCGTGGAGTCAGACTTCTGGCTTCCTCTCGGGTTACATGCTCCTGAAAGGAAAACAGATAAAGTCAAAAGCTCTACAGTTGGAAAAAACAGGAACACAAGTTGCATTCAAGTGCTTTAAATTTCAAGCTGTTTCTCAAGATTAATGGTAATGACCTTTGGTGAACCGTGGTACTCGAGATCGAGCGTTTAATGTTTACAAAACAAAGCCTTTTTGTCTCACAGTAGTTCTAAAAACCTATTTTAATCAAGAAAAATGCTTTGTGTCACATCTAATTGAAGCTTTCCTGATTTGTGAACTGATTACAGCAAATAACTTCTGGCACGTCCTTATTTCCCAGTTGTTTCCCTTATAGGGCACAGACAAAATGGCATTAATTCTTTATGAAAAGGGGCTTTGAAGAAACTAAATCACTGATGCTAACACTGCTACACGCACACAGGTCTGCGCAGTTTTTATGCATCTGGCCCCTCGTGTTTACAAAAGTACACAAGTGTTGGTGTGAGTTGCTAAGATTTAACCAACATTAACTACACTACAAGAGGCGTGTACAATGTGCAGCACTGTGGAAATACACACCACATCCCTCGAATTAGAGTCTGCAGATGAACCACACATCTATGTCGTTTGTATTCAGAATATGTATAGAAGTTAAAGAGACGGAAAACTCTTTAATCAACATCTGTGCTAAAATGTCTGTTTGATTTGTATTGACTCAGTTCCAGTAATCTCCCCACCCTGTGAAAACACCCTGTGTAATGGCAAACCCCAAAATAACTAAAGGCTGCAGGCAGGAAGATTTCTCTCTAATGAAAACCCCAGGATGCAGACGTATGGACTCCATGTTTGTTATTTGATGAAAAAAAGGCACTTTATTTGGATGGAATTTATATTTAAATTCCTCAAAAAGAATGGTTGCTTCATCTCTAATACTATTCCTTATAAGTCCAGAATTTGTATATTCTTTAAAAAGAAATGGCTACATTCTTAGCAAATTTAGGAGGGGAAGTACATAAAACACAACAAATCTTCCTTTGTAACATATGCTTAGGCGGATCATTGCAGCCCAGAAATGACCATGGGATGTGGGGAGCTCAACGGACATGACTGTGAAAATGGCACTGCAAACAGCATCATTTTTTTTTTCAGACAAACAAATATCAGCCTGAGCAAATCCATGCCATTACATTGGTAGAGGTCAGAGCACTTGAATAGTAATGTGAAAAGTATTACTGTTGCATGTTACTGCAACCTCTGTAGTAAATGAGGTTACACACATGAAATAATAATATAAAATATAAAAATATAATAAAATATAATAATAAAATATAATAATAAAATATAATAAAATATAATAAAATATAATATAATATAATATAATAATAAAATATAATAATAAAATATAATACAATATAATTAATTGAATAACGATGTAACTAATCGTTAACTAATATTTGGTCATTAGCTGATGAGGAAACCACTTTAATGGTTTGGAAGGAGACACACCCCTCTGTGTACTGACAGTATGTCCCCAGAAGTTTCTAAATAAGGATCTCTGACAGGGTCCCACACAAAACACAAACATCAGTACAACAGTTAAACACACACACGCACACATATAACTGCATCAACACATATTCAGTTTGGATCCTGCGTATGACTCAGAGCTGAAACACCTCTCTGAGGTATTGTCATAGCGCAGTTGTTAGTAAAACCACAGTGTAACCACTGATCCGTTCCAATGCCTCACTACACAGAGCTCGAGGGATTACACATCCTCTGGTCACATACGCAATTAGATACCAGCCTGGCTAGTGTTGCACTGAGTTACACTTTACAATGCAAAAGAATACAGTAGCTTACATAATTATGCTTCCAAATGACATAATCCATCTATTCAAATATGTAGATAAAGTAAATCTATGTGCACAATTAGGTGCTAACTGATCCTTTTTTTTTTTTCCAACCAAACAATTTTAGACTGTGGATGACCGCAACATCGATTTTATATTCTTAGTAGTTTGTCATGATGTTATTCATGTTGACATTTAGACATTTACATATCTGGCTAGCTGTGAGTCTGTGTACATCTGTACAAAATTAGAGATTTCATGGTTTACTGAGAGTCAGATAAACTAAACTAAGATTAGCAAAACCCGCCTTGGGTCCAAATTACCTTCAGTTTGGACAGCTGTCCCAAATCCTTGGCAGCATTGAAGATCATCTGAGCTCCTTGCTGTTGGACAGACAAATATTTTTCTTTTACACAAGGAAAATGAAGCTGGAAACACTCAATAGGTGAATATAAAAACTATGATTATGAGAATAAACTAAGAAAACTGAACATGAAGGGGAATCCTAAACATGCACTCATTACTGTAATTGTGTTTTAAAGTGGTACTAGTTATTTTGGAAACTCCAAGTGGCAGAGAGATGAAAATGTTCGAAAACTGCTCGACACGATTGCATAAAACTGCACTTTCATGTTTCCGTCGTCAACAACGAGACTGTAAATAAAATAGTCCTAAAATGAAAAATGTCAACCCGGCTCTAACGGACGGATTACCAATTAACTCCACTAGTGTGAAGATTTAGAGATGCCATGTTGTTTCATCTCCTGTACAGTAATTTGTGTGTTATGAGGGAGCATGAGAGAGCTGAACAGATGGAGGACACGACAAAGAGACAGGTGGAGAAGAGGAGGGAGGTGCAGGGCAGGCCAAGGGATGAAAATATAACAGAAAAGTGAAAGAGACAGATAATTGATCAAACTCACACTCTGGTCATTCAGTGGAGGCAGAACAATTGTTCTCTCGATGGTGTTCAGCACTATTTTCCATAGCTCTTTGAGGACCCGTTTCAGCACAGTCTTCTCACAGATCTTGGCAAATAACATCAAACTGCAAAACGAAAAAAAAGAAGAGCATTTGTCAGGTCAACATTTGAAGCATGTGTCTCAAACTGAGCCAACGCGACTGAAGGCTCCAACAAGTGATGACACCTTCATAAATAATATGATTAAATATAGAGAAACACCTGTGATTCATAGAATAAATGCAGCGGCTTTATGCTTTAAGCTCATCCTATTGTGTCTCAGAGACAGTAGGAAGGATTTGGTATTTCCATATTATTAAGAGGATTCCCTTTAATACCCTTTTGGCCTCATTGTTGCTTTGAGAAATGGTGGAGAACGATCCCCAGAAAACCATATCATTGCTATGCGTCTTTCAAGAACCATACACTTCACTTTCTGGTCAGGACAAAATTACTCCATTATATCTTTATAAATCAAATATGTGTCTGCTGCTATAGTAATGCTCTGAGTGCCGTATACAGAACCTTTAGCTGGAAGTAGAAACGAATGAAAAAAAATTAAACTGAAAACTCGTCATGAATTGACATCTGTTGGGCCCCAACTGACACCTCACTTATAATCATTGTGCGATTTACAACAATAAAGCTCCTAAAACTAGATTTTGACACATGAGTCCTACAGTGTATAAGACAGGACCATCATTAGGAAGTAATGCAGTAACCGCCATCGTTGATATTGTACTTTTGTTGAACTTACTGGTCCCCAACACATTGCAATTAATCCAATAACTAAAGACAATTGACATAAAGTAAACCTGGGATTTTTGTGTCTTTTTTTGTGCTGAAATGTGTGTCTTTATTAATCAACCTGATCTTATAGATTCTGATACAACCACATCATACAAAACTAACAGTGGCTAATCGAACTGTTGTATTCTTGGTCAGGCGATGACCGGATCTTCTTTGGTGATATAACTGATACAATACAAGCAGCAAAAAAAAAGCAGCGAGTGCAAAGACGATAAAAGACGTTAATAAGAGTAAAGTGATCAAATTTAATTTACAACTATGTGGACAGCTGTTGTTAGCCCACTCGTCATGTTTGCCCCCACAGTTTGTGTGACCACACTTCTTCCTGTCCTTTTTCCTTTTCTTCACAACACGCAAGTACATCTCGCCAGGTGAAATGCTATTCTGACGTCAACTCAAGGCCAAAGCTCTCAACCTTGAGGCTAATTAATGGCTGAGCCTATTGACTTTTAATTGGTTTGTAAAAGAGGGTGGCGCCCACAGAAGACCTAAGTACACAACCTTGCATTCAGTTTATACCCACTTTTTATCCAGGAGGTCCATAAGAGGCCGGAGGACAGTCTCTGCATCCATGGCAGCGTTGCTCCCTTTGGCCGTACCTTTCATCTGAACCAGCTCCTGGTTCATCTGCTTCACACAGTCCTCGATCACACCTTTGAAACTGTGTAATGGGAAACAACAATCCTTGAAATCCTTTGCTACTGGGGTCAGATTATACCTTGCAAGCATTTATTTTAGGATGGCATTTTTACATTGTCCCCATGTTATGCGTCTGTATGTGTATACGCATGTATGTGCATATGTGTGTTGAAGCATGTGTCTTGAACCATGTGTGATATATGTATTTACATGTGTCTTGTGCTCAAGGTGTTGTGCTCCAGCATGGTGCACAGCAAGAGTTCGAGTCAATTTTATTTTTGAGCACATGTCAATAACTAAGCAGTCTTGTAGTAGAATGTTTTTTTCTAAGAACAAGACATGAATTGATACATTAACCTCTATGAAAATGAGGTAATCCCCACTCCCACCCACTCACACACATTGAGTCACATTAATGCTCACCTGGAGCCAAACACTCCGCTGAGCTCATCCAGCACCGTGTTGAGTTTATTCTGCAGCTCCTTTAGCAGATCACTGGCCTCCGCATCCAGCTGTCAGTGGAAGAAAGACAGTTACTACATCATTACACTCCATACACTGGCTCACGCTGACTAGAGCTCTGTATCTCTGCCTCAACTGGGGTGGGGGTTCTGGGTGTTGGGGGGAGGGGGGGAGGCAACAGGCACAGAGGAGAGGTAACCTGCCTCGCTGGTGGCCTCCCACTCATTCTGCTTGCCATCTGTGCCGAGCGACGCTCTGAATACAAATGGACGGCTCACCTCCGAGCACTGCGATGATGACTGCTTGCCGAGTCATGAGACATGATGTCAGCGAAGAAGCAGCCAGCTCGTGGTCTCTCAAAAGGGAATATTGTTGTGCACTACTACACAAGTTACAGCAGAGAAAGTATGCTGTCAAGCACCCTCAACATTGTGACATCTTAGCCGAATAAAGCTTGCTTTTAAATATACATAAGGATACATACATAAATCCTCATATACCTACATGTGTCCTGATACTGAAATCCTCTTACTGACCCTTTATGTTCGGAAAGGAAATTGTTGCTGCTTGTTGTTTGTTTCACTACAAAGTTCATATGAGTGTGCAACTTTCGAATATTGTGTTTATTGTTTAGGAGATGTTGGTGTATTTAAATTAATGTCTGTAGTTATACTTATGCTACAAGCCTCTTCAATCCATGTAATATTTGTCTAAATGTCTAGTATATTGTACTAAAAAATCAAACATGACCTTGCAATTACCAATTTTCTATACCAGCTCACACAAACACATTTGCAGAATTGATTCACAGCATGTATGTGTCCATGCATGGCATGTGTTGGGTGTCTGCGGCGCCATATTTATGCATGTGATGGATGCGCAAATTCAGTTCAAATGTGGTTTTGGGCATATTCTGAGAAAAATGCATGGGTGGATATTGGCTATTTGTTAGGTGTGTGAGTGTAGTTGTCTGTCAGTAAGTAACTGTGTGAATGAGTGCATCTGTATCACTGTTCATCTCAGTGCTTATGGATTACGTTCGCCATGAACAAATGTCCAAACATTGATGCTTTGGATGGGGGTGGAGAACACACGTCGCTGAGGCTCAGTGCCTGAGATGGATGTGTGAGGCCAGGCACCGCACCACATGCATGACAGATCGTCATATTAGAACCGATAAGCTTAGCCATGGAGCCGCTCATCTCGCACATTATAATGGCGGATGGCTCAGCTGGGAAGCAGATGTTTAAAGTAAACCTTTTACAAAAATAGTTATTCTGCAGACATGCCTCTATCTGAGGCCCAAGCGGGATAGATTTATAAGTGTGTTCACATGTGCACACGTTCGTACTGCTGTCACCTCAATGGAAATGATCGCAGCATGCAAGATTTTCCTGTCACAGAGAAAATTGACCATAGAGGTTTGAGTTGTTATTTTACGCTTTGGGAAACAGATAACATCTTTTCAAGTGATAGGAAAAAAATACTGTAGGCCTTTGGTCTTTTATCAGTTCTTCTTGGCCTGGAGAAAGTTGGAGACTGGGCTCTAATCTGCAGCCTGGCAGTCTCTGAAATGGAGATCCTCCGATGTTTTTTCCATGAACACTGTGTCTTAATGGGAATGCTGCTACAGGAAATTCACTCCGCTGTTAGATAAACCAAGACACCTTTCACCTCCTGAGAGGAGAATACTCCATTCTGACTATGTGTGGTTATTGGTGCTCCAATCAAATGTCTACCTCTGAAAGTTACTTTGACTTGCCAATATCAACGATTCATCTTCTGAAATGTCAGGTTAATGAAGGTCTTGGATTATCTTAAAAATGGGATATAATGTGGAGAATAAAATGATGAATGCTATTTACATTACGGTATATTGGCTACTATGAATAGACCCAGTGTCTAATGCATTTCATTATTATAAACTAGTTTATTTTTTATAATTCTATCATTTTTCATTATAGTGATTTAACTTCATGCAAAGGGAAACGTCAATTTTAGAATCTATAGAGCACCTGGATCCTCCATGCTAGCTAGTTTCACTCGACGTCCAGAGTCCTCCAGAGTGCACAAACTCTCTGCTGGCTGACAGCCTATCAACAACAGCCCAGCTTTGCTTCCCTTTGCCTGTTTAAATACAATATCTACTCACTGGCAGGTTGTCGTTCCAAAACATAGTTTATCCTAAACAGTGCCAAGTAAATAAAGGTTTAATAAACCACCATCTCTTTAAGGGAGAAAAATACATTAGCAAACAGGCTGACACCCAAAATAAAGTCTGATTCCAATCTAGGGAGATCAGTCCACTATGATTCCATAAATGTGGGAATTGTAAGAGATTATTGCTAATCTTTGTTATTGGTAATACTATGATAACAGCTCTTGGTAATTACATTGGCTCTCTGGGAGTTAATTGCTGATAGGGAACTGCTCTGTGATGAATAGACTGCTGTGCAGAGAGGAAACTAATGGAAAACTTTCACCTGAAATACACCTCGGCTGCATAATTAGTATTCAAGAGAAAATACTTAAAATGAGCTTCATGATATACATGATTGTCCATTTACAATGACTATCCATAATTGTACTTTTCGAAGGGATGTTAAGACTTCTGGCGTCATTATTCTTCAGACAATAATGGTCTGGGAGTGATCCAGGTCTAGAATTGCTAACTGTGGGGAGGTGGCAGCACTTCAGCCGAGGACACAGCTGGAGAGATTTGTAAGTGTTTGAGAAGCTCATTAAACACGCTCCTGTCTGAAGCATTCTGTGGCTTCAGCCTGGGTATCGGGATAGAGATGATCAAAACCACAACCAGCAACTTGGCGAGTCTCTGACTCCAATCTTTGCGTCACGGACAAAAAAAGGGGGAACGACAAACTAAAATAAATATTGCACTTCTAATTGAGCCATGGATAGAGAAGTGGCAGAAGGAAATAAAAAAGAAAAGCAAGCTAAAAATAAAGATGGGATCTGGTGGGTTGAGCCACTATCCCCAGAGCGCCGGGGATGGTGAGCTTGAGCGGCCTGTCCAGAGGGGTGATGGGTAATTCAGATTCCGTATGCTCTGTGGCACATGCTGCTGGAAGGGGTTGGGAGAGTGGGGTGAGAAGCGTAGGAGTGTGAGGGGTGGCGGGTAGGCACAGGGAGGGGGGGGTGGAGGGGGGTGGGGGCGTGCTTTTTCGTATCATTCGGTAAATGGTGGGAAGGGGTGTTGAAGAGTCCTATTGCACACACCTTACAGAAGGACACAACCCCCTCCTCCTGGAGACAGAGAGAGAGAGCACAGAAAGGAAACGGAGGGGAAACAGAAGACACAACGACGGGAGACAAAACGCAAGGCAAGACAGGCATTAGATACTGGAGAGAAACATGCGTGTAAGTCATAAGGAGCCGTGGCTGTTGCTTCTCAGGTTTGACTGACAAGACTGGCAGGGAAAATACTCAAGGGTGTTTCCAACCAAACACACAGATCCATAGGGTTTTCAACTCAGTATTAACAACAAAAGCAACACATGTTATACAAAAGGTGGGAAGGGGGGTGGGGTTAGAAGTAAGGAAATAGTGATGGAGTACAAAGGAAGTTATTGAGGAACTGTAGTAGAGGGAGAAGTCGAAAAGGTGATACTGGCAAACTGAACTACATGTCAGATTAGTCTATTAGGTGGTTAAGTACAGGACTGAGGGAAGGATTACAGCACATCCCTGTTGGGGTCAATTCACTTTCACTTCATATAAATGTCATCTGCATGATCATGACACAGCATTTATTTCGCAGCGTGGAGCTGATCGGAGGAGGGAGATTCAAGCCTTCATAATAACGTGCAACCTTGCTGAAGTTGCTTTAGAAAGACACTGAATCCTCCGAAGCCATGGGAACACTTCTTTAGCTAACCTTGTGGTTTGACCTTCCAGTGGATGAATGCAGCACTACATTATAATATTTTTTTTTTCATTTTGAGTTAGGAAATCTCAATGTAATTGAAAGTGAATTGCCTCAACACTGGACACAGACACTGCAGACGGATACACTGATGTAGGCACAGACCTGTTTGCCCCCCATGGACTCAAACATCTTCTCCAGTTGGACACGGAGCTGCTGAATGTTGTTGAGGATGATGCAGGGCTGCAAAAGTTTAAGAATGAAAAAAAAACAGATTGTTCTGTAAAGCACATTGTACAATAATGTGTCGGAAGAACATCCTACAAAAACCTAGAACATTAAATTTCCCTTTTTTTTTAACAGTTATTGACATTGCACTGTAACCGTCTGTAAGCTTGAGACGACACATTGTCAGAAGGGTACAAAAGAGTAAAAGATCCATCAGTTTTGATTTCCTCGCAAATCCTCTATACAAAGATGCTAGCTTTCTGCACGACATCGACAGTCAGTCAGGGGGGAAACGCAATACATAATACAACAGGGAGAGAAATGTTCACACTGAGTATGTCAGGCTTTATTGATTCTCAGCTAAACAACAAGTTTAACGGATGACAGACATTAATCACACAGCTTTTTTATTGCGACTGTGAGTCATTTTTCAGAGTTTTCCGTCAGTCACAGATTATGTACATCATCTGCCCCCCCCAAAAAAAAAAAAAAACTGACAAACATACCACTGCAAAATTATGATAGTGGTAATGGATGGTACAAAAACTATTATTTCTGCGCCCCACAGGAGAAGGATGATGGGTGTCTTTCAATCCACTAAGCAGCCAAAAGTGTCTCTGCGGCTCACTCTCTACTAGATTTATGAGCATATTTGTATGGAGGTGATAAGATATTCTAAATCTGAATAAAAGCAATGGAGAATTCCCTCAACTACATATGTATAGATTAAGAGAGGGTGAAATATATAGAATACAGGGTTCAGTATACTAACATTTATTATAACCTATCAGTTAAATGCCAGGGGCTGCTGTGACATCACTCAGGATTGCATATATATATATATATATATATATATAGGTTATAGGTTTTATATATATATATATATATATATATAAGAAAAGAAAAGAGGCTAAGAAGCATTTTCACAGTGGTCTATCTCTTAATAATTAACAGTATTGGAGCAATACTGTTTGAATAGGGTGACACTATGATCATAAGTTTCTCTTCAAATATTATCAATATCAAGTAATGTGTTCGTATCAGCACTATGTTTACAAAAGCAGGTCTTTCAGATCAGTAGTTCCCAACCTGGGAATGCCCCTAGGGGTCCCAAGTTAAATCTGAAGGGTCACAAGATGATTACAGGAATTTTCTCTCGCAAAGAAATTCATTATTGTGACTTTTGAGGCGGCACGGTGGTCGCCTCACAGCAAGAAGATTTTGAGTTTGAACGTGCCGGGGCCTTTCTGTGTGGAGTCTGCATGTTCTCCCCATGCCTGCGTGGCTTTTTCACAAAGACACGCAGTACGTTCTTGGCAAAGATTGCCTATGATATGGGTCACGTACTATATAGGTGACAGTCAAACAAACGATAGATTAGGTTTAATTTGATGTAATCCTGCCACTGTACTACTCCATCTGGCTCTTATTACCTTCCTTCCATCATCTGTCTGCTCAGCCCTGTCTCGAGGAGGGACATTTCATGTTTTCACTGGGACAACTGTAATGAGCCTGTCAACACTGTGAAGAAACATCTGCCTCCTCCACCAGTACCCTGCGTGTTATCTCTCACTTCAACCTCAACGACCAGTGAGGATAATTAGGCCGCTCAGAAGTCTCTGCATTTAGTCATCCATCACATTAAACAATAGACAGAGAGCCCAGAAAACACCAAGGACTTTTTCTCAATCATCTGTGGGCTGTGAGATGAATAATTGCGTCTCGATTAATAGAGACACTTTGTTAAGTGCATCACAAAAGGCATGGTCGAGCTCAGCGTAGAACAGACTGCGCTGCTAACTGAGACCCTCTCCATGCAAACCGCTGTTGAGAGACAAACATCATGGAAACAACATCGTCTGACTAATGCTTCACCGCGACCAAAAGCAGTCAACGTGACCCTTGCTTTGAACTCTCACAGGCTTCGACAGGGCACTTACCACGTTCTCCTTACTCAAATACAAAGGAAAGTCCTTGGATATGATTGCAGCATATTGCAGAAGAACTTTGTTGATAGTCTGTAGGAAAGGGAAAGAGACACTTTTGTAATTAAAAGGGAAAAGCAAGTTTGCTGTTCTATTATTGAATTTCTGGAACTCACAGAAAAAATGTAAGCAGTCACAACCTAATAACGAGATAAATATATATACCACAAATAAATATACCACAGTGCACTTCTTAGATCAATGGCAAACTCTTTAACTGTGAGTTATTACTCCCCACAGGTATATTCAGGGTTCACTGGGGGGGGGGGCTTTCCAAAGAGCCTGACCTTCGCAAAACGGCACATGAAGTGAGCCAGAGCCTGTGGGTTTGGACATTCCAGCTTCTTGATAATCTCAAAACTCTGGTTCAGTTGCGTGAACACATCCACCACCGAACATGAAAAGAGGGCGTGCTCCGAGGTTTGCTGGAACTGTTGCAGGGTAGAGAGGGGGGGGGGGGGGGGGTGAGAGAGAGAGAGGGGGACATGAGGGTAGAGAGAGTGAAGGGGGCGGTTGGAAGATGGAAAAAGAAAAGAAAGAGAAAGCTGTAGGATCTCAGATCTTTAGACATTTAAGCACCTCCGAATGAGACATTATTTGAGCACAGTGAAGAGAACATTCGATTAATGGACCAATTACCTTATAACTACATCACTCACCGGGCAGACCACTTTCTGCCAATTACAGTGGGAGGTGTACCGTTAACCCTTTGTGTGTGAAAGCTCAGTAACAGCTGAGGTGCACAGATAACATTTAAAACTTAAACGTATAAATATAAAGCTATGTATTGAAAAACAATATAATGCTATACTCACTCCATCTTTCTTGTCCCTTTCCAGTGCTCCATTGAGGAAATCCATGGCAACGTCCTCGTTCTCATCAAGCCACTGAATGACAAATGGCTCGAACCACCTAAAAAAAGAAACACTTTCTGTGATCACAGTTTTCTTTTTTTTTTTTTTAAATGTTTCCTCTCATCTTTCAGTAGCACCAGATGAGTCGGGCTTGAGGATATGAGAACAACTCAGAGCTCCAAGGTTTTTCAGTTATTTAACAATTATAGGGGAACCACTGTATTTACGGGAGATCAATGAAAAAACTATTACAATTTCAGATATCCTGAAAAGACCTCGCAGATTTCAGTGTGGTTTTTGGCCAAGGCTGCGATCCATGGAGGCGTTGATATCAGGTTTCAGTTTGTGGACAGATTAGACTGCGAGGCTCAGACAGAGGACAGCATAGGACAGGACAGGCTGGGGTGGATGAGTCGCGTAAGGAAGTACATTTGTTAGTGGAATAATAATGCTGTTTTGTCTGTTTCACTTTGCCATTTCCTGGTTTAATATGGTGCCTGCAGCTTGTCCTCAGAGCAACGGATGTCCCCCCAAAACGGCTTTGTACTCTGGCTAAGGACATCTGCTACAGTAGGGAGAGAGCCAATAAATAAGGTGGGTGTGGCAACTGAGAAAGAGAAGTGAGACAGGCAGACGAAGGAGAAAGCCTCTGTGTGTGTGCGTGTGTGTGTGTGTGTGTGTGTGTATAATGTGTTTGTCTCTGGAAGAATCAATCATGGTAGAGATGGTGTTTGAGTGACAGTGTTGGAGAGGGGGAGGGTGAGTTATTACTCTGATAGACTGGCAGGATGGGAGAGGGCATTGCGTTCCCTGCTTGCATTACATGTGTTTACATTGCAGGTATTTGCAGCACTTTGCTGCACATGATTATGCATGCACAGTGGAACATAGTGCTATGTAAAAAAAGAAATAAAAAAAAGAACAAAAATATGCTTTTAGGCTTTTAATTTGTCTCCTCATCCAACACATTTATGTTCAGCTTGTTTAAGGGGTTTGCTGAAATAAACTGCCAGCACAGATTACACGCACATGCAACTGTTACAGATTCAGTTTTAACCAGAAACTGGTCGGATATATCATGATTGACAGTCATATTTACATAATCTCTTTCCTGATTGTTTCTGCGGTACTTGAATATGATTTGAGAGTAGAGAAAAGCACACCGCTCACCCGGTGTCAGACTCAGCTGAGGTGCCGGAACTATAGACTATAAAAAACTTAAGGAAAAACAACATCTGCACACTCAAATCTGTGCAAAACTCTGAAATATGATTAAAAAATACATATACACATTCTACTATGTAAAATGTTAACACTTTGAAAAATGTCAAACATTATTTCCCCTAACAGTGTATCTGCATTACTTTTGTTCGTATAGTAACGTACATGTGTATGCATGTTTGTGCATGTTTGTGCATCCCTGCATGTACCTGTGAGTGATATGAAAATGAGAGGACACTTACAGAGAATACTCAGGCGGAACATCCTTGAAGGCCGGCAGGTCGCGAACATACTCATTATGGAACCATTTGACTTTGAAGTGAAGATTCATGTATTCGGTACTTTTGCATAGGCGGTGCTTGTCATGCTCTGTAAAGCAGATTAAAACACGAGAAGCACACGTTAGCATATAGTATATTCTCTAAAGTCACAATTCTTAAACAGAGAAACCATGTTCTATAATACTCGTGGAGCCTCACACAAAGGAACACCCCTGACCAGAGAGCACGGTGTATTGTAGGGCAGCAATGTATTCTCAGTCTATAATATAGTAAACGTGTTGCATGTGCTCCGGACAAAAAAAACGGCACTTAAGTTACTTTGAACTGCTTCCTCCTCCGAAAAACTCACAAGCACAAGTATATATACACACACTCGCACAAACTAATAGAAATGTGCAAATATCTTAATAAGCATAAAAAAGACCTGGGAAACAGTGAATGCTTTTATTCTGATATTTTAAAAGGCTCAATTATGTACAGCCTTGAGCTATCAAAGAAGAAGAAAATAAGACCGAGACTGCGTATGTTTCCGGTTCCCTTCAAAAGAAGAAAGGCCTTGAATGACTGCAAACAAACGGAAGCTAAAACGAATTAGACTTAATGTCAGCAGACAAGGCTGCTGAGTCATTTAGTCCAGCTCACTGTAGACATTTCAGAACAATTAAACTTTTCCATGGGATCCCCCGGAGGAGAGATGGACGGTGATGGCACAAGGGAGGGGGGAGACGAAAGAAGAGAGGAGTTTGATGAGTTTGATGAGATGGAATAAAATCACAATGGGAGAAATACCAATAAGAACAAAACAATTCTGCAACTGCAGTGGTGGGTGAACAACATGTATTTGCTGCATTCCTGCAGAGGAGACAACGGCATCGAGAAGGAGAAGAAACCGAGGAGACGAAGAAATATCATGGCAGCATAGAGGATCATGGGACTTTGTGCAAACGCTTATAACAGCCTTTGATTCGTGGCAATTGACCTCATGTGGCTGAGCAAATAAAGACTGTTGTATGTCAGGGGCAGTAGTGGAAGGAGGCGGGCGGTTGGGCAAACAGCCTGCCTGACTTAGACACCGACTTACCTGCCAGTAAACATTGAGTTCACTGAACCGTGACCGTTTAAGCTTTTATCGCATAAACGTAACCCAACGTTAACCATAGAAGTGGTAGAAAAAATTAAATAAAACACCTCTCACGTCTGTATTCACACTCAGCGTTGTCAGCCCGCATCTGTTTACATTCCAGCGCTGTGTGAACACAAAGGCATCCTCAACTGCACCGAACAATCGCCTAGTAAGTGCTGTATGCGTATTGCATGACAAACCTCCCAATCTTAGTCGTTACCCGAGGCAAGTCACCATGCTCTCCCTCTGCCCGTCTCACTCCACCCCTTCCTGTTTGTATTTATTTTTCTCTGTGACTCGTCATTGTCTTATTTCACTTTTTTGTCTGACATTCTCTTTCTCATTTTGTGTACTTTTTCATTTGGTATGCAAATAGCCATGCAATCCTTTTCTCTGTGGCACGGTGCAAACATCTATTTTTTGGTTTAGCAGCTGTTACAGTTTTCCACAGATAAAATGTGGTGACTGGTGAAGCCACAGCTGATCATAAATGGGTATTTGAGACACATTGGATTTGCCATGTGTGAATTTCAATACATCTCTAATGCATTGAGACAAAATGTGGCTTTATTTTGAACCAAGGCTAAAGAAGCAAGATTTAAAGGCTTGTGATAGATTTCTCCATTCATTTTAAGCAGGTTTTTTCTAAAAAATAGAAATAAAGATACACGTATTCGCACGCTGTTTTGCAGAAACAGGATTCATACATTCATGCAACATCAAAGACATGTTTAAATCCATGCATTGCACCCTGGCTGTCGTGCCTTAATCCTTATAAGAACCTCGGTGCTTACTCTGATGAATTGTGCATATCCTGACAGCCCACACTCCTCTCTAAGCTCTGAGGAAAGATATTTACATATGTGTAATTAACATATTTACCTGTGGATAATGTATTGAAATGCACATTGCATTATATTACTCCTTGGCAGGGAGAAGAGAATGAGTGAAGTCAGTTATATTAGTTATATTTGTTACTGCTGCTCATTTCAAAACCTGCTATTGACACAGAGGTTAGGCCGTAATTCACAAAAAACTTCATTAAAATGACAAGGTTAGGCTGTAATATACAGCATGTACAGTATGTGTTTGACTGTGTGTGTACACACATGTGTACAGGTGAATATTTTGAATTTGGATCAGTGAAGGAAGGAGTACTCAGATATTTTACTTAAGTAGAAGAAGCAACACCACAGTGTTGAGTTACTCAACAAGTACAAGTACTAGTTCATTCCAGATTTTACTTAAGTAAAAGTACAAAAGTATTAGTATCAAAATGCACGTAAAGAACCAAAAGTAAAAGTACTCACTATGCAGAAAGGCCCATTTCAGAATAATACTTTATATTAGAATTATTTATGCATTAATGTGTACATCACTTTAATGTTGCAATTTGGGAATATTTTTAACAGTTTATGGATTTTTGGGATCAATAAAGTCTGATATTTATCCATAGTAATACATCCTAATTTAGTTTTTTTTTTTGAGAAAAACAATTAGGATCAACTTTAAATTTGTGTTATGGTAAGAATAATGTAGTTGTGTATAATATTGAGTGTCTCCATGTTGGTATCTCCTGAGAAAAGGTCTCTGCTGCATATATACCTGTGCTACTTTTGCAGTATAGCAGAAACAGTGAGTGTGAAGACAAAGGCTGTGTAGGAAAAGGTGGATAGTTGCCATAGACACCATGGCTTAACGCATACTGTTGCTAACAGAGACTTTGAAAAAACTTTGATGAGCAGAAAATCACAGTATGAGCAAGTGCATCACAAAGACAGCACAAAGTAACATAAATATCCTGTCATATGAGAAATTAAAAAAAAGTGTATTTAACAGCAAGCCTTTGTATCCAAGTAATTTTCTCCACCCACACAGTAAAAGCCTGAAGTGGAGTTTGTTCAACTTGCACATATAGAATTTACACAAGTCTTTACACAAATCCCAGGAGCCACTCTAGGGGATTGTTTAAAGTTTCGCAATGTCCTGTGAATAGCTGATATGAAAAGCCACAATGGTACCAGCACCCCCAGGGTTATTTTCTTTTGGAGCCAAACACTGGGAAATGGCAGGGATCACTGCTTTCATCAACACTTAACCTTCAAGGCCGAAGCGGTTCTGATGGCTGAAATTGCCGAGGGATTTAAGGTTTCACCTGGATTCACCCAGTCAGTCTGTGTCGCTGAAGGCGCAGGTGGCTGAAACATTGTGAATATTGAGTCGAGATTGTTTTACTACAGGAGACCTGCAGTCATTCTGCCGCAGCGGCTGCACATGATCTGAACAGAGGAATCCACTGTGGCAGTGGCACTTTAATAACTGAGCTGGCACTACAAGGCAGCTTACACACGTACAGGGTGGACACACGCACACACACACACACATGCACACGTGCACTCATAATCACAGTTTGTCAACCTTTTGTAAGCTCCGCACACACACCCTCACTGTCACCCACTCACAGTCACCTAAAAGAAGCAGATGGAGGTCAGCTGAGAGACAGGAAAGTAAAGGTCAGCAGGTGTTTTGTTTGGTGCTGCCAGAGAGGTTCTGCTAGCTTGCTATATGTGAGCATTTGTGTGTGTGCGTGTGTGTGTGTGTGTGTGTGCGTGTGTGTCCACATTACATCCACTCAAACACGTGTAGTCTATAAAATGTGTACCTCTACGCAATCCATGTTGTAAGTTTCTACTGCCCTAAATGAGAATCGGTTGTGGTTTCCAAAAAATAAGAGATTACCGCCTGACGAGAAGTGTTTCATAAACCCCATCTTCATGCAAGAATATCAATGAGATATGCACATCATTTAAAAGAACGACACGTTTGGTGCATCTGAGTTAAGTGAGAAAGAGTGATTCTACAGATATGTTACGAGAATGTTCATTTAGTATCACAAAAGTACAAAGAGCATGAAAGAAGTTGGCTTGTTGGATGCGCTGCACACTTTTTTATGTTTTTAGTTACAGTAACAAAAACCCACATTTGCAATTCTTAAATCAATACTAGTAGTGGGGTTGAAAGTATAATAGTCGTTCTGACAGCGGCTTTAGAGGAAAGATCGTGCAAAGCAGAAACACATGCATACTAGAGGGGATCATGAATATGCTTATATTTTTTGTTCACAAGTGTGATTTGTGCCCAGATGTTGGTACCAGAGCAAAGGATGTCAGGATACATCCTGAAACTTCCGAATTCATACCGATTTCATTGGGACAGCATGAGGACAATGCACCACAGTCTAAGATCAGCATTACGGATGTACTGACTATAAAACACAATTGTTTTCTGACACATAAAGCTCAAAATTATATAACTGCATTTCATTTACTGAATGTAATGGCACATTGCACCAGCCACATCTTCTGCAATAACACTTTTCTATCAAGCTTCAAAATCTGTGGTATGGAGACAGAAATATCTGCCAGAGGTTAAAAGAGCGTTCCTGAAAAGCCTTCGTCTTTCCAAACTTTTCACTTTAGGGGTCATAAAGCTCATATCCTTTCTCTAGAAAAGATAGCAAGCACAGTGACAGAATGTGCTTCTTTGCACACTCTGAATGAAAGCAAAAGGATATTATTTTTATTCAATGGGCCCGACGTGATTGTTTGAATAGAGGAGCGAATCTGAAGGAAATGAGGCCGCAGGGCGCAGTGTTTTTAAAAAATACTGCAATAAAGCATACAGAATATGCCTGACAGCTTTTTTTATTTAATCGTTTTACATTTTTTATACCCAGCTAAAAATGTTGGAGGCGACAGACATTTCTGGTGTTTTAAAACACAGTAAAAGCCTCTTCAAAAATGTATTTAAAAGCTGTGGAACTTCAATGTTTTTTATTTTTTATTTATCAAATCATTGAATTTCACTTCCATGACAGGAATCATTTTGTAAAGCTGAGGTGTCATATTTTTTTTCAAATGGGCAATCTGTCCTTTTGAAAGGTAAGTAATTTCATATTTACGTATGCTGTTAATGCAAATCCAGCCTCCTGGGTCCTCCTCGTGGTGTCACATGGATTGATAACATTTTTTACATTTTAGCATTTAACAAACTGTGTATGTGCAGGCATATTTGAATGTGTTTTGTAGCATCACAAAGACTGGAGCAAGCAGCGCTACAATGTCCTTTTTTTTTGTGACTTCAGGCATTTTCGTGCCCTGCACACTGTGACTGATGCAAAGGTTTGAAGAGGGACACACAAATGCACTGAGAAAAAATGTCTAAGGACCAGGTCTATAATTACTACTAATAGTTGACATATTTTGACGTACAAAAATGATACGAGTAATGCAGGTGAGTCTGTAATGTAAGAATGTCCATGACACATCGCTCTCCACATCACTGAAGTCCCTCAGCACCCTTACCCTCTCTATACATTTACAGTTAGCCAAAAATACCAGCTGCAGAATCTGCTGCGTGCTTCATCGTCTTCTTTCTAACAGGTTACGATCGTTACATTGGTAACTGCAATATGATGTGATACAGCAGAAATATGACTAATTGCATAATGCAAACTGCATTATAATGGTTCATTTTGTGTTCATGCAATCACATAAATGGCTTGTGGTACCATAGATTTGCACCTTGCCACTATCCACCTCCCGCACAACAATAGTGTGCTTGGAGAAGCCAATCTGGTCTCTTCATTTAGTACGACATTTTATTACGGGCCATTGTGATTGGTGCAGCTGTTTATTGGATAATGTGCCTGAGAAGATAATGATGAATCGCCGCAACCATCCTACTTATATTCCTCTTCACTTTCACTTTAAACATACAAACAAAAGTATCAAGTGTGCCTGAATCGATCTCATTGCCTGTACATTTTAGAATTGTACATTGTACAATTGTACATTTTAGAATTGTTATACTGTCTCCTACTGTGTATTGCAACTGTTGCACAACAATTTCCCTCGGGATAAATACAGTTCTATCTTATCTTATCTTATCTTACGCATATGATCCACCATTGTGATCAGGACGTTAAAATAGGGCCATCATCTGTGCATGCATACACAGTTTGTGTATGTGTGTGTGTGTGTGTGTGTGTGTGTGTGTGTGTGTCCTTTTATGCCCAGCTGGAGGTAAACAGTGTGGGCGGTCCTGAGGGAGGAGTAGGCTTAAGGTCCCTGGTGAGGATGTCATCTTGTCTGACTCAGCCCACAGGGACAGACACACTCACAGGAGACTCACTCACTTTCTGCCTCATTGATTTAAATGTCGTGGATAGTATGATGAACTGCGGGGCTTCACCACAGCATTTCCATACTCTAATTACCATTCAGGGAATATATCTATAGGAGCGTGTGGTTGGACAGGTTCAAGACAAAAAAAGCTGGAAGACCAGAATGGCAGCCGAGGCCGGTATAGTTCTCCGTGCAACATAATTCCTTCGTCTTGGCTTCTGACCCAGTTCTGTCAAAGGGCTTCCTAAGATGTATCCCAGGGGCCTCCTGACACAGCTCTGCTATAACACCAGAGCCCACAGAGACACTACCTGTTGATGTGACTCAAACATATAATGCTTTAGGACAGCTTATACTAATGTAAGAGTCCATTCTGCCATGGTATAATGAATCACCATTTTAGTGTTTTACATTTTTTTTTTTTAAATACGAAGTCCCACTGCAAAATGTAACATTTTGGGAATATCTTGTTTTAAACCTATCGATGCCATTCACTGTAAGCTGAGACGCAGAGAGATCGGAATGAAATGTGCATAGCTAAGATGAAAACTTCAAATGTGTGTTTGTGTCATAGCGCAGAAGGTTTGCACGTGGTAACATTTTAACACGTGACTCATATAACGTTGTCAGTAAAAATAACTTTTGGTTCCCCTGGGTGCACGATCCTGCGATGGTTTAACCCAGGGGTGTCAAACATACGGCCCGCGGGCCGGAACCGGCCCACAAGGAGGTTCTATCAGGCCCGCAGGATGAATTTGAAAGTGAAAAAATCCATAAAAGACTTGGATTTGATTTTTTAAATTAAATGCTTTTCAAGAATTATCCGCTAGGGGCACACTGTTTTGGTCAGAGTAGAAGACACGCCGCATCACTGAGACAGACCAAACAGCAGATGGTATCAATGCGCCATCCGCTGTTTGGTACAACGTTGTTTCTACCCTGTTCTCTACCTGCCCGCTACACCCTCATTAGCCAAAATGTCATTATCAAAAAGGAGAAAAGTGGATACAGAGTGTAGAATTTTCCAAGAAAAATGGACCACGTCTTATTTATTCACGGAGATACATGGGAAACCTTTGTGCTTGGTGTGTTTGCAACAAGTTTCGGTACTTAAGGAATATAATATTCGGCGCCACTATGAGACTCTTCACGGCGAAAAATACAACAGCTTGCAAGGACAACTGAGAAGAGAGAAGATTTATGAATTGCTGGTGGGTCTGAGAAAACAGCAATCCACTTTCACCCACAGCCGAGAAGTCAGTGAAGCAGCAGTAAAAGCCAGCTACCTAATTGCTAGCGAAATAGCATTAGCATCAAAGCCGTATTCCGACGGGGAGTTTGTTAAAACATGCATGATGAAGGCGGCTGAACTCGTATGTCCGGCCCACTTGACATCTTCCTAGGCCGTTTGCGGCCCGCGATGTGAAATGAGTTTGACACCCCTGGTTTAACCCCTCCACCACACACTCAGCAGACATGCATGCTCTTAATACTATATCAATACTAATACTCAAATAATGACTAGGATGGGTTTACAATGAAGTTACTTGAAAGCCCGGTGCGTCTAAAAGGTGCCTTTTGCGTTGGTATCAAGGCCGCCAACGACCACTGCCCAAGCGTCGGTATTCGACCCCCTGGCAGTGAGACCAGGCTGAAAAAGGCATTAGAAAATAACAGTTGGAGAACAAAATAACTTCATTAAAATCACACTGCAGGACAACACAAAACCTTTAGCCATGCCCCAGCCTAATAAACAACGTCCTTCTGTGGGAATGAAACTCCCCTTCCATTCATTGAAATTCAATTAAAATATTCTATGTAGTGAAGCTGTTCCAATGGACTGAAGATAAGTTAATGGGCTGCTGGAGCATTGGATCTATGATGACACGGTCCAGAGACCACGGCCATTAAACATCTATACAGTGGGTATAGAGCATATACTGTAGAACTTCACAGAAGTACTCTGAAGTCTAGAAGAGGCACTACTTTTTCTCCTCTCAATAAGGAATTCCTGTTTGTTGCGAAAAAACAGTTGATATGGTATTAACCCTTTGTTCATTTTGATTTAGTTGACATCTCCTCCCCTTTAATCAGCTAGTGATACCCTCTGTTGATCGTACGTGGAGGTTTGGTAAGCTAGCTGTACACTATCTTGAAAATGATATTCATCTGAACTTCAAATAACATGTGACATCTGTCTGTCAGTGGTCACAGAAAATGATGATGAGGATGATTGATAAGTGTCTAAAAAGTCAATATAAAAGAATCATTTATCATGTAGTAAATAGAACGAATGAGAGGTGTATTTCAGCTGCAGCCGTTGTCAGCCATACTCTCACAGCCTCCTTCTCCTTTTCTCAGGTTTCTTAATGTATCCTGTCTCTTTTTGTCTTCCTCACTACCTCTCTCTGCCTTCTCTCTCCCTTCCACACATTCACAGATTCACACAGAGATGCTAAAATTAGCAGCATCCACTTCTGCACCAGCTCTGGCACCAAAGGCCTCCGAGCAGGAAGCAGAGGATGCATCAAAGACTTCATTAAGTAATGCACATGCACATGTGCACACAGACGCACACATACAAATACAGACTCCTCTTTTATTCTCATTCATTCTTTCATACTGACGTGCACAACTGAACACTTGCGTTCCTGCACGCACAGACAGACAAACGGAGAAACACAGACCAACAAAGCAGGACGTTCTGGCCCGCCTCCTTCAGGGTGTCTCCGTCAGCCGCCTTACCAGTTATGTGTGCCTTCTTATGTAAGCAAGTCACTCTGAGTTACTTCCATTTGTTTGAATAAGAAAGACAGGAATCAACCTAGACTGGCTCAGTATACCTACTTCTACCACCTCATTGTTGTCATTCATACTGTCAAAACACAAACGGTACATGCACGAATGAAGGAATATGTACATGCACACTGCAGGATGCAAATGTGAGCTTGGATACACATGCATGCCCATTTGTGCACCTTTTTGCAGCTTTTCTACTGATCATTTCAACACACACACACACACACACACACACACACACACACACAGATGACAAGAAGACCTTAAGGATCAATTGCTGGTGTTTCACCAACAATTTCTAGCCCTTAATGTGCAGTCGAAACATTATTTTGTGACTGATCTTGGCAGAAAGCAGTGAGCCGTTATTAGAGTAAATAAATCATGTGTGGTTTAACTGATTTCTTTAAACCAATCAAGTTATTTTCTGTAGCCACATATCTTTTTTTTTTTTTATAGAGCTATACACATGCATGAGCCAGATACATGTGTCCCTGACTAGACTGCTATAAATAACTATTTACATTTCCATTAATACTCATTGAGCCTTCATTTGGGTAATGTTTGCTTACACTGAGTGTCAATGTTATCAATTCTTGATAGATAATTTATTAGCTGAACTTCTATCTCCCTGGTAGTAGAGAGAATGTTGCTACCTAGTGCAGCAACATGGGTCAATGTAAAAGTTGGTGAGGCCTAATATGATAGTGAAAAAAACATGTAACATGTAAACATGTAATGAATCTTCTATACAATCTAATACATTCCTTTTTCTAATATGGCAAATTGCCACAAGCAGGTACAAGTTTTAGCAGGACCATTTAGCCATAGGATGCATTTTCTAATAATAATACATATTGTAACTTTTTCATCCACTTTACTGTTATGTAGTTACACTCGTTACACAGCAGCAATGTGTATGACGCTGTCTGCCACCTTTAGAGGACAGGAAGTCAGAGATTGCTGTCAATGTAACATACATCCAAGCATTTTAAAGATTTAGATCATCATTATATTCTGCAACAGAAACTATACTCACATACTTGTGAAGTGTGAGTAATAGGCCTACACAGGATCAGCAAATAAAAGTGGGCTCTGTTCCCCAAGTTGCAACTGGCACCATCTGTGTTTTATGTGGTTTTACAATCAATACAGTAAAACACATTATGTGATTTACAATGTGCATGTTTGCACCACCGTTATGCAGTTTATGAGCAGTCAAACTCTCCTTCATTTAACTAGCCTGTCTCCACCAAACCAAACCTAGAATTCCGACAGCCAGTATGACCAACAAAAAATGAGCAATAATTCACAAAGTGCTCCTTTGAGGAACATAGCAGTCATGTCCTCCTCCTAGCATGTGTCGCTGTGGGCGGGCAGTGATGTACTGACAAGATGAGGCAAGAGGAGACCAAGCAGGGGAAGAGGGTTCAGGCTCAAGGAGCGAGAAAAAGGGTATATGTGACTGAGTGCATCCATGATTCTTGTCTCCTTTTGTTACATGGACACCCTCAGGCCATTCAGTCACACACACAAACGCAAGCACAAGCACACACGCTGCCCAAACCTGCTGTGACAGCAGTCAGTAACACCTTAGGTGGTCATATGCCCAACTGCCCTGACTCAGATATGCACACATACACACAGAGTCACAATTGTTCTGTGTGTCTCTCTCTATCTCTTTATTGATCCAATTAACTGTTAATTATCCTTCATAAAAAATTAAAAGACGAGTGATCAAAATAGTTATTGGACTGTCATGAAACAGTGGAAGCCTTGTGATCATTTGAAAATAATCAACAGTGCTTTTAGATCACTCAACGAGTTGTCCGTCTGTGATTTAATAACTCCCATAATAAACATTCTCAAGTATTGTGTTCAATCTTTGCTAGTGAAACTAATAAAAAGTGTCCCCTAAGCGTTACCTTTATGGCTACTTGTGTTGATTATCTAAATAAATTTAATTTATATTAATATTACCTTTCAATGTGTATCTCTATGCTGATGACACACTATTCTATATAATAGTGTGACACACTATATAAGATGTTGAAAATGTGCAATGTTTCTTTTTTTCCTCTACACTTCATAAAGCTTTTAATATCCTTTAATTACTCAATACATGCCAATATCCTGTGGAAATGTACCATTGTAATTTCCAGATACACATGGTCCCATGTTAATTTTTTCAGGAAACAACTATTTATTTATTTATAAAAGTTTGGACTATTATAATTTCTCAAACCAGATTGCTGGATTACTGTTATCCTCATCACTTACTTTTACAATATGTCAGTGGGTGGGATTTTGTGAAAAATTTGCTGTTTTTTGTTGCAACGCAAAACATCTAGTTGTCATTATCCTTCCTGAGACACAGTTTCAGAGACTATTGCATTGCAAGATGATGAAGCAATGTTGATGGAAGAATCATTTTCAAAATACTTTTTCTCTTCAGGGCAAAGGAAGGAGATGAGGTAATAAGTAACAACATCCTATTTATGACTGAAGGTAATGGAAGTCTGAGAATATTTAACTTAAACATCACCATTAATGTGAGATAGAAACTACTGCCAGTCTTGACTGCTGCCTCCTTTGTTTTCAGTAAATACTATACCGAGGAACCACAGTTAATTTTGCAAGGACATAGTGAATGTTAAAAATGGTACATGTTGAATCGTGAACAAAGGTAACGATTAGTTATATAATGTAAATTTCAGTTCCCATAATCCAGACATCTTCTTGCTGCTTTATAGGTGCCTCACCACAGAAATACAAATCCATCTGTGCACACACACCTTTGAGGCTGTATATCTCAAATCTGATTCATGGGCACATTCATACACACGCTGTATCCAAAAAAGCAGAATACATTTCAAACCTCCTCACATATAAAATCATATTGCATGTACATAATCTATATGCGTTCCATATGCATGTGTGGGTATATCAAGACACTGCAGTTTGCAGTGGCACCTGGTTTCCATAGCAACCCAAGATGGCTTAGCAGAGAAGGCGGTAGGTATTTGCCGTGTAGATGAGGATAAATCACCAATACGCTCTTTTGGTGCTCCTCTGCCTCTTCTCTTACGCACAGTCTAAAGAGCATTCCCAATCCTTGACCTAAATCGGATCCCTGCTTCTCTTATTGCTTTCTCTCCTCCTCCTCCTCATCATCATCAAAGTAGAAAATATCCCTGCCCTCTGTCATGCTTAGTTTAACATCATGTTGAGTCACAGGTTTAACCTGGACCGGGTAAAATGTGTATGAAAAAGCAACTGCATCAACCTAAATGTTATAGTGGGGCCGCAGCGGATAAGAGCAGCAGAGAAAGACTGAATTTGATATAAATTGATCACAAAAGTGAGAATAATTTGGTAAACATGAGCATAGTGTGTGCTGCATACCAGTGTTATATTGCATGCTTTCTGGGTAACAAAGCTCAAAATGAGCAGGAGATAGAGTGGAAGGGGATTGAAGTCAAAACCCACGTTTGGGCGCATCCGTCTCCATGCCAGCAGAGCAGATCTGAGATTTATTGCTCGATCACTGTGAATCTCTGTTGTCTTTGGAAAAAAAGACTTATTTGTGTTGACACAAATATATAATAAACTATTGAAGAATCCTAAATTTGAATTTGCAGCATATTTACTGTTTAAATTGGGCACCATATGGCCGCTATGGAATGACGGATTTACACTCCTGAGTAATTAGTGATAGTGGAAGAACTTGATTGATTATTTGGCTCATGCTAGATTACAGACTGTAAATCACTCCTTTTATATGGTGCAAAATACCCTTTTTTATGCCTTTAGCCTGAACACTACAGGCAATTATTCTGTTATACTAATTGCATTATACTTACGTTTGTAATGGCTGCTGGGTTTATGATAAGTCTTGGGGACACAATTTGAAACTGTTTGACTTACTACCTAATGTAATGTTTCAACAAGCTTCCCACTAGTCATGGGTTTAAGAGACAAACAGACACAATACTGAATTGTAAATCACCTTAACACTTCAATGTCCCTTGAATAAATAAAAAAGTTAACTCCAATTAGTTTCAACACCCTGAATATTTGGTTTGATTTAATTAAACAATTAGAAAAGCAACTGAGGCTGTTGAGCTGGTTTGCCAATGATAGATTTGAAAAGTTTGACTCACCGAAAGTTTAGAAATTGTGAGAGAAAGGGGATCAGAGCAATCTGTACCTTACAGAGCTGAAAGACAGATATGGATTTTTTACACTTGAGGGATTATTTTATAAAGGAAATACAAACCTTAAAAACCTTAAAAGGGCCGTCTGATGTAATGATGCAAGACATACGGTTGGACAAGATTTAAGGTAATCCCAGTCAGCGCTTATAACAAAATCTAAGAGACAGTAAAGCCTCCTCTTCGATGTGCATTAAGGCTAAACGGGAGAGGGAATACACCATTGAAATTACAATGGAAGGATGGCTCAGAATGTGCAAGCACAACACACCACTTCAAATCCAAGGAAATGTGTCCTGCTGCTTTACTACACGTGAAATAAAGAGTGAACAAACTGGTTCACAACAATCATTAGGGTTTAAGAAAATATTGGTACACATATTATGTTTTGTGATGCTGAATCTTTTCTCAAAAACAAAGTTTTCCGAAAAATTTGATTAAAACAAATTACGATTCATGGCTTTGCTGACAGTATAACAATTTATCGCAATAGGATATGTACTGTATCGCCAGATTCTTGCCAATTCACAGCCTTAACAATCACGTTGTCTGATATGTGGGAACAGAGAGGCAAACTGCACACATTGATCACAAGCAAGAAGGAAATAACAAGAAATTGGTATAATGACCCTTCAGCTTGGAATGAGAGCAAATGTGTTTGTGAGGAAATGCAAGAAATGGATGATTTATGACACAGTGCAAACGGTTTATGGACTAACTGAAATACTACCATGGATATTTTGTTTATTTTGTTTATTTGTGTTTTCTTTTTTCTTTCTGGCGATAAAAAAAAAAGTAACACGTTAAGATACGCAAACAATACTTTTGGTTCGAAGCACAAACAGAGACTGAACAAATATGAAAGCTTAAGTTAAAGTAAACTCTCTACTTTGTACGTTTTTCCTCTTATCTTATCAATCGTTTATCTTGATTTAAAGAAGTCCATAATGATCAATGGGGTGAAATCGGGGAAGTGTAATGTAGATAGACAGTCGAGCTGACCACAGCCAAACACAGCTGATGAACAACAATGAAAAACCAGCCAATAAACGGCACTGAGATACAAAGATATACAGCAGAGTAACATTTATTCCTCAGTAGAGACACATTATAATTAACTGCTAATTAGTGAATCCCTAACAAGCAGCTACACACTCAGTAGTGACTACTCAGGATGTTGTGTCATTCTTCACCAACACTCAATCCATTTATACCATTTATCCTCAGCTCTCATTCACTCCCTTACACACACACACACACACACACACACACACACACACACACACACACACACACACACACACGCGCGCATGCCCTCAAGCAAGAGATAATTGTCTGATCAGCAGCATTACTCACCTTCCATTGCATACTTCATATCCAGGGCAAAGAGGCTCCACATGATCTCCGCGCTGGTCTTGCCTGCATTCAGCTCCTGTGGAAACCTGGTGGAATTGAAACGGATTCCAATCAGTCTCATTTCCGTATAATGACACGCTCGACTGGGTGGCCTGATGGCCTGGCCCATTCTGAATCTCTAACAAACGACTTACCAGACGTGCAAGAAGACATGGCTGGTGAATCTCATAATCTAATAATCTCCTGTCATTTGCAAACCTGGTGGAATTTGGGTAGAATGGAGATGCATGCACTGGGCTTGAAGATGAGAAAAAGGGGCAGGAGGAAATGACGCAGGAAAGGAGAGAGAGAGAGAGAGAGAGAGAGAGAGAGAGAGAGAGAGAGAGAGAGAGAGAGAGAGAGGACCAATTTGGAAAGTAATCTGCTATTTTTGAATGCCTATAGATTTTCAGCCAAAGCTTGAATGTAAGGTGTCAATGGTTTAATTATCCGTATCATCAGACAGTGATGGGAGGACATGTATAGATGGCAGAGCCTTGGTCCGAGAAAGGTCATTGCCTGGAAACGTTTTATTTTTAGCTGGAGACTGCCCTGTTTCCGAAAACATTACATTTTTTTAATGAAGCAGTAATCATGTGCTCAGCCGGGACACTCCTGCAAAAACCAATGCCCAGGCAAACACACACACACACACACACACACACACACACACACACACACACACACACACACACACACACACACACACACTTTCCTCTTCCCTCCCCAATCTTCAGCACATCCTTTTTAAGAGCAAAGGCCGATTTCTGCTCCCAGTGGCAATTGGAGAAAGAAAAACAAAAAAACAAGAATCCCAGAAACAATTGCTCTCTCTTTTTCATCTTTATCTCTCTCAGAATCTTTCTCTCGACCTGTGTGATTCCACGGTCTCATCGTGCACACACATAGTGCGCAGTGGGTGAGGCAGACAATAAGAAATCTCGACGGCAAAAATGAATGCAACATCTGCAGCTATTGTGCATGCCTGCAGATGGTTTACAATCTTCTTCTATGTGGTAAAATGATTTGATGTTGTGTGGTTTTACAATCCACACGATGACTATTCATGGAAATAATCTCTAAAGCTTCTTATCGTTTACACTTTTAAAAAACAACTGCAGCATCCAATTTTATATTTCAAATCATAAAACACATTCTGTAGTTCTGTCTATTGGCTCAAAAGGTCTAGGCTAGATTCCAGAGTAAATATTCTCATGAGCAGAGAAGCAGAGTAACATTTCACCAGTTTTCCCTCTGGCAGCAGCTCCCATTATTTAGAGGCAACAAGTCCACTCCTGGCTTTATCGTGAAAAAGCATTGGAGATGCTGTCACTCTGGAACTTGACCAGGGGAATGTGGAGGAAATGGGCATGAATATTGCAAATCTATCATTAGACAGTGTAGGAGAGAGAGCTCAGGGCATAAACAGAGTCTTAATAAGCATCGTAAATCAGCAGGAGGACGGAGAAAAGAAATAAGGGGAGGCGAGATTGTGAGAGGATGTATGTCTGAGCGAGACAGACAGAGAAAAATATGGTTCGTCTTATTTCTTTCAAGACGAGCTCCACTCCATTTTCTGTGTGATTCGTTTGAATTTATTAACCAAATCATTAGAAGGACGCACACACACACACACAAACGTCCCCTCGACCACCACCAACCAGCCCTCTATCCTTTTTTTTTTTCTTTTTTCCCACAAACAAATCTTTCATCTGTTATATAATTCAGCAACACTGCGTCCCCCTTTCATCCATCCATACTGTGGCTCACCCTACAAACACAGTCTATTTTTTTTGTTTTTTTACAGTTGGCTTCTCTGGCTTCCTCACAGCCTTATTGCCCAACATGCAAAACATTTTTTTTTTTTTTACCAGGGCTACAAGGTTTTTTGTTTTCCCTCACATTCTCAAAAAAAAAGTTAATTAATATGAGATGAGGGAGGAAGAGGGATTTCTCTCACTCGTCTAGTTAATCCTGTGTGATATAATGAAGCCCGAATTGGCCTTAATTAAGCCGAACAAATACAGTAGAATAATAATATAAATACTATTTATATTAGTACATATTTAATCAGCATGAACCTTATTTAAGGCCAAAACATAAAAACATTGTTTTTTTTTATTTAACAACATTTCCATATCAAACAACTTCCTTTCCACACTAACACAAACACTACAGCATGAAGCTTTGGAGAAAGCCCTGAAAGCTCAGCCTGTCTCTGCAAATTAGGTGTGTTTACAGTATGGTCATTTTTTTACCCTTGAATTTTAATGGAGAATATATGGTTACATGCAAATGGTATAATTTTAACATGATGTTCAGCAATGCATGTGTAATGAGAAAAATTATAACGTGTTAGCACAAAAGCTGGCATAGAAACCAATGACGTACGCGTCGCTTGGTAAAAAGCATGCGTGGTATAATAAAGAAATACATACTGGTTAATGACCGGGGTGTAAGCCGTCCGGTCCTCATCGATTACAGACACCATGAGAGTGATGAGTTTTGGCCAGAATTCCAGGTTCTTTATAGACGGACCCTGCTCCTCTCGGGGAATGTCCTGCTTCCGGCTCTACAGAGAATCAAATTAGGATGGTGAGAATCCAAAGACGAAGGTAAAGCAGTAGATCTGAGAATATTAACATTTGAGGATTTCGCAAAAATAAAAAGGGATCACAAAGAAAAAAGCCACGCAACGATGAATGTTGTACATAACAGGCTTTTTTTCGACACATTT
Organism: Bovichtus variegatus; assembly: GCA_943593645.1. NCBI lineage: Eukaryota > Metazoa > Chordata > Actinopteri > Perciformes > Bovichtidae > Bovichtus > Bovichtus variegatus. The sequence continues at coordinate 6,625,033 of CALSCE010010649.1, forward strand.
CTATATTCTGTATTGCGTGTCATAATATTATCTCGCCGTGACATTTTAAGAAAGTGATACTATGCTTGCAGTTTATTTAAACTGAACTGAAGGGTCAGGATGTTAGTATCATGGTATATGTTGACAGTGTAAAAACGATAAAACAATAAAACAGAGCCTAGATCATCCAAAACGAGATTCTCACTGCTACGTCATGCAATCTTTTTTATTCTATCCATGGTAATCTTTTTTTCAGCAATATTGTATTTACATTCTGCGATCGTTGAATGTAGTATTTATCGTTGTTAGTGGCGTCGTCCGCCGTTCCCGCATTGGATTCAAACCACTGCCACGCGCACAAGCGATACACAGAAGAGACGTTGTCGTTTTAAATAGGAACAGAACAAGTCAGGCACAGTGAGCTGCTAGATGAAGAGCTGCAGGCTGCACACCTCTCTCATCAGGTAAACAACTACTGTCACTGTGCCCTCCTGCTGTGTGGAAAATTGCCCCGACCATGTACAGAATAAAATCAGATTGTGGTTGCTCACAGCATGTTGGAAAAGGGCACATTATTGACTGAGCCCAGTATTACAACAATGTGAGTTTGTTCGGCCGCATCGTAAAAACAGAGCTAAGATCATGTGTTTGGCCCAAATCAACCAGGACTGAAATCTTCCGGATTTAAGCTTTTGTTTTTTTAAAGCGTATAACCCTCCAGCAGTGTGTTTATGTGGGTGTTCGTCAAAGTGTGTTGCAGAAGTCTGTGTGGCTGTCCCGGGGTGAACAGTGTTAAATATGAAACCTCTGGATGACCCTGACATCTGCTCACCCCAACACCGGGTGCGACCACACTGATCTCCCGTCAGCAAGTAACCGTCACAGTCTTTCACTTTGCCATGAACAGGTTTCACAGAAGACAGGAAAGGCTATGCAAACAGAAAACACAGAGCTGAGTGCACATGCTGGAACAAACTCAGCTGCACTGAAAGCTCTGTTTCCTACACAGACATGAAAACATGCACACTAGCGATGATGAGAAAATTAGTATTGCATCCTCTTGGGATTGTACGTCCCCATAGTCCACAGTCATAGATTCATATTATCTAAAATCCACAGTCATAGATTAATATAATCTATGACTGTGGACTATGGGGATATACCATCCCAAGAGGATGCAATACACATTTTTCTTATTCGTGTACGTAACTCTGACTAAAGAAAAATGTGTGCTTGATGAATGCTGATGAAAATAAAATTGTGTTAAAAATGAAACATGTTCCAATCAGCTATTGAATAATTTAGGTTGAATTATTTAACGACCTCAAGCTTATTGACTTTGGTGCAGTTCAGAGAAGAGATGTTGTAGTGAGTGCTCGGGAAGTGGAAATGTAACACGAGTCAATTTATCATTGATTAAATCCTTAAAACCTAGTCACTTCCTACGATAATCAACTTGTGTCTCATGAAGTTGATTTTTGTTTTTAAATGTCTGGTGATGCAAGGCAACGTCGCAGCTGGAGGAGCTGCAGAATTTAATCTCACAGGGACAAGAAACACAGATACGGCTTACAGCTGATTCTGTGACAGTAGATCGTGTCAACCTAGGGTTCACTGCTTTAATCATTTGGGTTTTGGGCTGCAAAAGTTAAGTCCATCATCGTGTGTCCCATGGTCAGGAAAACAGATTACTTCTCATTCCATGGGAGGTTCCATCCGAGACATCATATTGATCAAAGGCTCATGAATAACCAATTTGCATATTCCCATGCTTGCTATGAAAGAAAAAAAAAGACATGAAAAATGAACCGGTTTGCAATGTGGCGGCAACAGGGAGCTTTATATGTAACAGAATTAAAGACTGTGTTGAGACTTGCTATTTAAGCTGGATGCACGTTAACCTGGGTTAAAATGTACTCAGTGGTGTAGAGTAAATCACCTACAGTGTGCACGACTACAACTGCTAAAGAATGGCTGAGACGTGTAACAACATTGGTCAGTGTGATCATAAATGAAGGCAAGCGTCACTACAGACAGATTTACTCGGTCTATCGATCCGGATTTTCTAAATATTGAGAGGTTAACTTGATTACTTGTATAAGGAAAATTAACAATTTATTAGTTTCATCAACGCTCGGATCCATTTTGGCCCCGAACTCATAGTTAATGAAATGCTATGAGAGACCTGGGCCATCGGGTTACATGCTACTCCTTGCACCAAGGTACGCTTCTGTTAAATTTAAGGCATGATATTGTGAAACAAATGTCTCTGCAGGAGGTGACTCAGTTATGCAAAACCTGTCAATGGGTGTATCGTTGTGCTTGTGCGCGTGCTTAGCTGTACGCATATATGAAGGACACTGAAGGTTGTGTCATCCCTACTAAATTGGAAGCAGTATGAACCTTGCTACAACGTAGTGTACACTCCCTTTGCTCATCTGCATTCACCTCCAACACATTGTTAAAAGTGATTAAGTGGCTTGCTGTTTTTTTTTTTTTTTTTACAGCCAACAACACACCCATGGGCTTCACTCTCAGTTGTACCAGGATGTGAACACAGTGCTGAACTCACTACTCCCAGTGCATGGTGGCGGTGGCTGCACGAGCACAAATATTCATGGCACTGTATCACTCCTCCAGAGGGTAGCTTGTGGTTTATGTTTATTGTTTAGCACTTTCAGTCCCTGTGTGGGAGAAATCAGCATTAGCATACAACTGGCTCATCAATTCTCACAATGTGACACAAATCACAGCGTCTCTGATTAAAGGATGTTCTTTGGAGAATGAGATCAAATTCCCAGGAGGAAAAAAGCTGTGCGCGGAACTGAAGCCGTCGCAACACATTTTAGGGGCCCAGAGAAAATAGGTTGCTCGTGTAAATATCGTACGGAAGGATACAGTCAAAGGCACACACTCTGAAAGCGAACACCGTGTTTCCCAAACACAGTTAAATCGACCACTCGGGTATTGTTGGTAATGTGTGATCATGACGATGAGAGAGAAACTCATCAAATCACTTTGAATTGCTTGCTCAGTAACAAGTGGAGCCGTCTTCTAGCTCCTCTGTGGTTCTTCTCACAAACAGGCTCAGTGGATCCCTGCGTCTGCACGCCTGCCAACAATCACCAACCTCCTTCTCCAAAATTGGTTTCTATTCATCTGTCTACTTATGCATTAATAGTTGCATAATACATTAATGTGTGCATATACATGTACATATTTCATAGATGCATGTGCACGCTACAAGGCATCTCTGGTCCGTGTACCATCACTGCCGATTCCACATTCATTCACAGTGGATGAGCCGGAAAGAAAATCATGGCTGGTTTTTATTTTTTTATTTTTGACCTTTTCCCATGATTCCTTTGCCCTCTTTCCATTTCCCCTTACTCTTGGTGTTCAAAATCCTCCTTTTTCCTGCCAGGATTTAAGAAACTGTTAAGCTCAATTCCCCTCGCCCTTCCTCCCCCAAGTCATTTTACTCAGAGGCAGAAGCAGAGCGCTTTGTTATGTTATGCAATATGGCTCGTTGTGGCTGGAACATTTCACTGCCTGCCTGGCCATCGTGTCAGCTCTTGTGTCACCGCACTCAGTCACTGTTAGCAACTGGAGAATTGGGGTCCGAATTGTTTTCCGTTCGCTGAGTCAAAGGCTACATAGTGTATGTGAACATAATTATTTAAAGTCAAAGTGAGATTTGCTTTGGGGTGATAGCTGATGTCTTATTCTTCGGCAGCGTGGTCAACTTTGATGGAGAGGCTGTCAATCGTGAAACTGTGGTGGACGAAGATGTAATTAGTGAAACGGCCTATCTCTCCGGTTTAGTAATTGCTTACAAACCTTCAGGCTGTTTGAACAAAGGAAGCTTATTATTGAACTATTTCTGTGGATTGCACCCATTATCTTAAAAAGACATTATATTCTGAGATGTGGAGGCCATTGTCCTTGGGAAGTAAACCATAACATCATCAGGTGGAACTGCCTGTTGCCTGATTTAAGGACAAAAAGCAAGTAAACTAGCCCATGGAAATCTCCATGTATGAGAAGCATACAATAACTGAGGACTGGGTGATGCTGTGTTTTTTTTTTTATTTCTTTTTTTTTTCTTTTTTTTTTTTTATGAAAATGTAATTAAGTGAGACCGTGAGGTCTCATGAGAACACGCCTCCAGCTGCTCGTGGTATGCTAGGGATACATTCAGATGTGAGGAAGATGTATGGCAGCTTACTCTCATGGCAGTATTATTTATATCGTCCACATTGAAACTTATTTTTCGTGCTCATACATTATCCATCTGGAGCCAAGAGGATGAGATGGCTATTTGGATCAGGTAAGTGTTGCCTGATGCTCGGATTTTATATTGCTCTTCGCAGCAGACTCTCTTTCTTAGAAGGATGAAGTCCTTCATGCAAAGTCATTGATTTCCAGCCATGCTGGATTGAATTTATATTTTCCCAGCATTGTCACACATGAACACAAAGCACATTGAAAAGAGAAGGCGTGATGTTGGCGTTAGGTGATACGTTATAAAGGCATGGTGAGAGATCTGTCAGCACCTGGCAGAACATTTACAAAATATTTTTTTCCCTTGAGTTCCTGACAAATAAATGAATAGTGGCCCTGAAAAAATAACTACATTCAGTATTAATGAGTTTTAAAGGTCTACCAGTAAATAAAGGCAGATTTTTGCAGGTGTTCTCACACATGAATGTTGGTAACAGCTCACTTTTTTTGCAGTAATGCAGGTAGTACATTCATAAAGACTCCATTAAGAGTCAGTTATGTAGTTAGTGCTGCCTATCTGTCTGGCTAATTACCAGATGTTGAGTTGCTAGTTTGTAGATTAAATGTGATTACATAAATCAGCAGAGCAGGTATGCTGTCAGCTGCTTTCATTAAAGTTTAGCAGCTCTTGCTCACACAGTGTTTACTCGTCAAATTGTGAAGCTGTCAAAATGTAAAGCCGTCAAATTGTTGAACTCGACCTGACACTCGTGCCCACCACCCAACCACACATTTATACACGTACCCCCCCCCCCCCCAACGACTGAACAATATGACCATATGCTATACTATTTCATACTTTTTTTCTTTCACACTGCTAATGATCATTGTTTGCATCTTGTGTCGCTGCTAGATTTTATGCTGCTATTGTTTACTTGCACACTGGATAGCACGGCTCATATTTTGACTTTCTTTTGTGTTGTTTTTAATATGAGGGAGAGCCGTTGTAATTGTGTGGTGTTGTTGTCTTAAACAGCAGCATCATGACAATAAACTTCCTTGTTC
>CALSCE010010649.1:6630310-6652834 GCA_943593645.1 Bovichtus variegatus
GCCATAACAACAACAACAACAACAACAACAATACCAATAAAAGAATGAATAAAAAAAAGAACACTAAAGCTGAACAGCTGATAGTCAAATCCCATAGTAAAACAGGGATGAACAAATACAACATCAATTTTACAACTATAGTAGGCATTAATTGTCTCACAAAACTTAGTTACACACAAAAGTATGATTACAAAATGGTAGCTGGTAAAAAAAAATAAGAGCGGCTGGTAGAATTTTGAATACGCTACTGTAATATTAACTATTACGCTGCCGAACGGCATGTTGTGAGAGCTCCTTCTCTGTTCATGTGAGTCTTTGCACCCAAATATATACTCTGGCACTGCTGGGGGATGCGACTATGTCATGGGCATTGGCTGGCACATTGCTCACGATCGAACGAAGCGCAACATCGAGTGTGAAGTTGTCTTGATGACCGGCTCTTGGAAAAAAAAAAGCAGCAATACCGGAGGCCAAGCCACATTTTGAATGGGCTCTGCACTCAATCCACGTGAGAACACATCGAGTGTTGAAGTGAAGTGGCACTGTTTGGTGTGTGCATCACTACATCTGCAAAATGTAATGTGAGGAATATGGAGATCTCAAGCAGGCTTTTCACGATAACTGCTTTTGTCGGAAGATACATGTTGTTCGATTGTTGTCGTTTTAAAAACATTTCAGGCCACTGATATAATGATAATGTAATAGCATAAGAATGCAAGTACACCCTTTGAACTTCTAGTTCTCAAGCATATTCAGACATTGGAATTTAAATGTGAATAAATACATTTAAATATCCTAAATAAATAAAACATAGAAAAAAGAAAATAAAAGAATGGACTCTTGGGCTCTGTTAACACATATGTGCAATGTGTGCGCAATGCCCAGCTCTTATAAGGGTAGGGAAAGCCCTGCTGTTTATTCTGGCATCATGTAAACACCACGGGCAATAGCGAAGACATGTCCGTATGTCGTAAGATGAACTGAGAACGTAAAAGTTATCGAGGTCATGTTCCTATAGATAAGCGTACGATAAGTCAATGACGTAATTATAGTGACGGGCATAATTTGGCAGTTATTCACATTGTACCTGTACCAAGTACAGCTACATTGGTGCCTGTGCAACAGTAGAGGCCGGCCTTTAATGAGCTGAAGAGGTTGATTAGTAGTGAAAGGGACACGGAGGCTGTTTACCTGGTCAAGGAGTTGGTTGTATAGTTCGTGACAGTTATCAAAAATGTATTTGTACGTGGAGTCCAAACACGCCTTCACGCAGTCCTTCACCACCATACTGGCTCTGGGCGGACTCTGGAGCTCTTGTACCTGCACACACACAAACACACACACGGTTATAGTGTTCTCTCAAGATCTCATAGCAGTTATACTAAAAATCATACGATAAATATATGGCGTTAGCAACCCAAAGCGACTTAAATGAATATCTGGTACCATCCATGGAGTGATACCATAATTATATTAGATTACACATCCATGAAACATTAATCCCAAGACACCACTTCCTTGTGGAAAAAGAGCAACCTTATTATATCCATTATGTATATCATAATTGATATGTGGCCAGACATTTAGGTGAGTGTGCAGTACATCGTATAGTAACACTGTAGCTCCTGTATGTGAGCAGCTGTGCGTATACACAGTAAGGTTCAGCATGGGAATGGCAGAGAGTGAAAGCATTGGTAACCTAAAGTGACAGATTTCATTCCTTTGCTCATAGCTGCCATCTTAGCTATGCCTCGGTGCACTAGCGCTACACCCCCACTCCCGCTAAAAGAGAGCGGAATGGAGCCGAGCTCTTCATATAGCGAGAGACGCCGAGACGTACTGTTCGGGGAGAGGGAGGGAGAGGAGGCAGGACGGAGCTGGAAGCATTTTAAACACAGCGGCTTGCAGGTAAGCAGGTCAACACATGTTACACAAACATGACCCCACAGCCTCAGCCTGCAGTCGAGAAATTGTGCAACGATAAATCATTTGGATTTGAATGGTCAGTGGTGCTAAGAGGGACAGGTTTCCAGGAATTATGAGTTTGAATCGATTCAACCGAAATGAAACATGCCCAAAATCAATGTGGGTTTATGTTCATGATTTAATTTTGTGGGATTTCACAGCCATGACCAGTATTGAAGGTGCCTTAGTCACTGAGTCAGGGGCACGTCTGTGATAAAATATTACTATATGTGACGTCTACAAAGGTTGTTTTCTTTTAGTGTTGTGCTCCATCATTATTTATTACAATGTTTATGTTTCTTCAATTCCTCTTAAATCGAGTGCCTACACACTCTCTCCCACACACCCACACACACACACACACACACACACACACACACACACACACACAAGCTACCTTCATCCTGAAGAAGGTGATGCTGGTCAGCAGATCGACAGTGGACTTCAGATCTTGGAGACGCTCTGGGTTTCCTGCAGGGAAATTATCCTGGAGTAAGAAAGACAGAGAGGAAAATAACATGAGGAGACATCTGGTTGAAAGCAGCCTTTTAATGTCACAAACCCCCCCCCACCCACCACATCACGATGCTTAGCCCGAAACATTGAAATTGATTACAGAGCAACGCCCAGTAATCATACCGAAATGACTGTCGGTCTAATCGTTTAGTGGACAAGGGAGGTCTCTGCTGATGAAAACCTCTATTTTGGGGCCATGAAGTCATCAGGCAGTGCAGGGCACCGTGACGGAGAGAATATAAAGCCCTGACAGCCCCGAGGAAAGGCATCAGTGCCCCATACATTATCCTACTGCTCCTGCTCTCCCAGTGCTCCAATAAAACGTTGCTCGTTTTCTATCCTTCCTCTACCTCGTCAATAAACGCACAATAGAGATTCAGGAAATAGAGGCAAATCTCCACAGCAGCCTGTAGGCCTGACAACACAAGCAGAGGAGAGGTCTGTCTGAGATCACGGCCGATCAGCGTAAAAAAACCCAATGCGCCTGAATATCTTTTGGACATGAGTAGCACAGAGGTTCTTATTGAGTTGATGAATGATTCAAGATGACCCGTTTTCAAAGATGCAGAGTTTGGAAGAATAATTGCTCGACACAACCCGGACAGTGGTCTCAATAAGAACCGACGTAGTGGGAAAAAAATGTGGATGACCTCTTATTGCTTTACAGACATGGATGTAGGAAGAGAACTGGATACAGCCTGGAGGCGGGACCAAGTTCATTACTATGAAAGTTGCTCAGTGGTGCATGAAGCCAAAATGGCTATAAGTATAAAATGACCCGGATCTTCCGGCGATCTTCTGCATCTATGGCCCAGAGAGCAAGAGCACTAGCATTTCCTTTAACCTTTTTTTTTAATATAAGTCTATGAGGAAAAAGTATTTGTTTTTTGACCCAATTGCATCACCTCACGGACCTGGAAGTTGTAATTCCACGGATGGGCCTCGACAGAAATTGGCTCCAAAGCCAGGGGGCTTGTTTACAGACAGTCAGCTGTCCACTTACAGTATATTTCTCTACACCCGTGATTAATAGGAGCATTCTAGTTTAGAGGTGAAAGTGTAGTCCCCAAAAGATAAACAGCCTCCAGGAAAACAAGTTTGACACACATTCTTCCCAAGCGAATGTGGAACAGTTGTACTATATTTGGCTGCTGATGGGGAGAAAAAAGAAAAAGACATTCAGATGGGAGCGTTTCTTTCAATTCACACTAAATGCAGTTTGCATCATTGCCTTTTATATGAACAATATAGTTGGTTGAGTATTTCATAATTTGTTTTGAGCTGAACGATTGTATTAAGTTTACATTTTAAAATGTGATAAAAGAAGCTCAAGTATCCTGTCTCATCCACTCCCCAGCAGACTCCTTTTAATATAAATCCTTCATTTACGAGCAAAGAAAAGGATTTTCTTGCAGCTGCTGTACCGCCATCAGTCTCCTTCACAGAATGGGAGACCATGAGTACCATCAGTCACTCCCCATTCTCTCTCTGCTGACACCGAACTTTCTCTGTAATAACCTCACATGCATGTAGCCTTCAGACACAAGTGAAACCATCAGTCCCTTTAAACATTGATTCCGTAGCTTCCACTGCAACCTTGAATTTTGCCTGAAATCACTGTGCTGGAACAGTTACACAACAGTTCAAAATGTGTTTCATCTGTTTGTTTTGGGCGTAGGAATGATCCCTTTTATAGAGGGGAACCAATGAAAGTATGCAATATGACTTTGTTGCTAAAGAGTAATTCTGACAGGTCACCAAGGCCCCTGTCTTCCTCAAGTAATGTCAAATTAATCTTTGCTTCCTTACTTTTCCAATAGAGGCATTAACACCTTTATCTAGGAGAGGAAAATCTCCCATGAAAGAGCTGAAATTGCACCAAATTTTTTCTTTTTTTTTTGCAATTTTCACTACTGCCATTACTGTGATAGTGGAAGTCTGGTCCATTGAGTCTTACTTATACGATATACATAATATATAAAATTCTATAGGTTTAAAGGAAAAAAAATATCCACAGTGTATCATTTAAAATCTGTTAATTAGTGGATTATGACATCAAAAGGTAATCTAGCTGAGTAATTATGGTGATTGAAGTCAAGTAAAGTCAAGTGCTCATTGACACTCTTTATTCAGTTTGCTGCAGAGAAGGTAGGTGGGTTTCTCGCAAAAATCAGATGTCTGCATACAAAATGCTAACAGCTCCTGTTTTGATTGCAGATGGCAGGGGTGCACAAAAATGCATTAATTATTGACTAAATCTGTGTAAAGGGAGGAGCAACTGAAAGAAATGTATCTAAAATATAATCACAGCTTCAGGGAACCACGTTTTGGGAATGCTTAAATCACTTAAAAACAACATTTACACCATCTCTGCTCATTTAATTTTTTAATTTTTTTTACATATGTATATATATATATATTGTTTAAAACATTTTGCACTATTTGTACATTTTTGTACATGTTTTGCATCTTATACTGTCTCCTACTGTGTATTGCAACTGTTGCACAACAATTTCCCTCGGGATAAATAAAGTTCTATCTTATCTTATCTTATGATGTACTCCTTGTGACCCGGTAAAGCATTACTTACAAAGCACAAGAAACTGAATGTTTTATTTGAATTCAGCTTCTCACTGTTGCTGACCAACATTCAAAAAATGATTAATCTGCTGCTTTACTTTGCATTTGCTAAAAAAAAAAAAAAAAAAAATTTTTCTGTGAACAGTGCTTTCAAGGTTCAGTGTTTCTGAAAGCAGTGGTGTAAAGAACTGTGCATACCTCGAACAGATGCTATGTCTGAACACACAAAGACCATAAATGAGAAACTCATCAGCAGAAAAACAATGAAAAAAGAAACAGATTTATTGCCCAAAAGCAGTCAAGCATACAAAAAAAAAAGCAAGGCATGAGCCAAAAGTAGAGACAACATCAGCACTGCCGTCCAAAGATGACAGAAAGTCCATTATGAGATGGGACGACAAGTGAGTAATGCTGATGAGCTTTTAGTTGTTTGTCTTTGTTCCGGTATACATTAAATATCACGGTGGGCCAGTGCAAAGCTTTCAAAAGCAGCGACTGCACTACACTGTGCAGCTTCACATATACTGTGCATGAATATCACTGTATCTTAACATTTTTAGAGAGGCGGCAAAATGGCTCAAAAAGAGTTGCCGGTCAAACACGATGCAACAAGTGCAGCGAGTGCAGGTAATCATGTGGAAAAAGGGATCACAAGCAGTCATGCACACAGGACCTCAAACTGCCACAGGAACACTGCTCTGGTCACCCTGCACCCTGGTCATCTTGAGCCAAGGCATATGCCAATGTGTCTATGTGTGTGGATTCGAGTGTCTATAAGGTATACATAGTATAACTAATGGGTATATACATATACATATATGTATATACAGTATATATATATATATATATATATATATATATATATACATACACACAGTACATATACATATGTGTATGGTGATGAACAATGTATAACAGGGTTTCCCTCTTGTTCGTATAAGAGCAGAAAACATTTGTGACTTTGAGTTGTGTGCCCTTTCAATAACTTTCATAATTTGTTCCCCCCGATCAGAGTTGGCACAAAGGTTTCTTATGTTTTGCACTCTGTCAAAGGTGAAGTAAAGCTTGTCTCTTATACTTGGGTTTTTACCTTGTCTGTAATACATTTCAAAGGGTTAGCTCAAGATTATGTAGGTTTTGCTCTGAAAAAAAAAAGAAAGAAAAGATAACCCCAAATACTTGCAACTGTGCAGATGCAGCTTTGTTCTCTGTGAATGTTTTCTTCCTCCAGAAACTAGAGCAATGATATTTTCCTGTCATGTGAGGATGACAAAGGCTGGCTGTATAAGTGCATTTTGCTATACAGTAGAGACAACCTTGTGGAGATTATCCCAGAAGAATCATTTTTTGTTCATATGATGCTTTATCAGCTCGATGTTACTAATTATGACACAGAGAGTAGAGATCTCCAGGTACAGCATGGAACAACTATGTTATGTTCTTTTTACTGCTGAGGCAGCAGAAACTGCTGCACCGTAGAACGCAACGAAGCAGGCTTTTGCATTAAGTAACCTTTTCTCTGAAGGCCTAATGTAATACTGCACAGAGTTTCATTTAAAAACAATAGCGCACAACTCCCATGGGTGCTCACTGAACAAACATCACTTTATATCAAACTGTCCAAACTAAGCCAACGGCCCAAATCCCTTGCCCAGCGTGCTCTGAATACTGAGATTTCATGTCGAACCGAGAGAAATGTGCAAAGCCCAGCTGGGACTTACCGGCTATACAAGGTGTCACTGTGTATCAGGGCTGTTGGAATAAAGTTTGAACGGAAGAAATGCATATGTGGCAAAATTCAAAGTGGCAGCTGCACCCCGTCTCCCTCGCTGCTGATTCAAGCCCCCCTGTTTAACAAAAGCAAACTCAATCTCCCTCAGAATGTCATTTTAGGGAAATCCATACAGTGAGTAGCCATATCTGAATCGTATTACTGCCCAACAGTGGCAGGCCGGCGCTGTGGGACGGCTTCACAAAGAGAGCGAATGAAAGAGAGAGTATGAACTAAATAAAGATTAAATAAGAAAATGAAACCATGTGTGTGTGTGTGTACATATGTTTGTGCGTGTGTGTGTGTGCGTGAACCACTGGTCTGTGTCAGGCTTGACAAGGCTTGGGCAGCAGGGCAGCAGCAGCGCTGGCAGGTGAAGTCAATGTGATATTCTGTGACTGCTCTCAGTGAACATGTCATCGCCGGACAGCCAGGCCATCTGAAAATAAAAGAGGCCATCTCTCCTTCACTTAACCCTCTCCCACCTTCTCTGTCGGCCACTCACCAGGCCTCCTGTCATTCTCTATGTTTCTCCTCTCCTCTCTTTTCAAATCCATCTTTCTACCCATCCAACTCCCTCCCTATTTGTCCAAATCCCATCTCCTCCAACTCACTGTCTCTGCTCATTTCATCCTACTGTCTTTTTTCAAAATCCTCTTTATCCCTCCCTCGCTATTTGCAACTCCATCTCTGTCTCCCTCGAGTCCTCTCTCTCTTTCTCTCTCTCTCTCTCTCTCTCTACTTGCTGTCTTTCTCTCACCCTCTCCTTTCTCCCCTTTGTAGGCAGACAGCAGAATCTGCTGTCATCAGGGTGTGTCTCTGTAATCACATGTGGCTTTGACAAGCAAGCCGTGGCAAAGAGCAGGGGAACTAAAGCAATCACCCACTCAGCGACACGTTGCCTTTTGTGTCACATTAAAATGGTGGGAGGGTCATCTTTCAGTCACGTGTGATGCCACCAGCTTGGGAGAAGTGTGGAGATGTGTGTGTGTGTGTGTGTGTGTGTGTGTGTGGCTGCTCAGGTGAATACCTGTGTGTGAGTCAGTGGGCAGCTGAAGTCAAACAGCAGCGGGGATGTCTGCACATTTGGGAGGGTGTCTGTGGATGTGTGGTGTCTAATAGGTTTAGCTCTCCCAGGATTACCCTGTAAGATGATGTACTGTATGAGTAGAATACAGAGGCATCTTTAGTGGCAGATCTCTGGCAATCATGGATCAATTTCTGAATGCCAGATTCCAGTTCCTTACCATTTTTTTCGGGAGAGGGTTGTTAAATCCAAACAGTGTGTTTGATTGCCACCTTTTATCATTTCTTTTGGGTTAGAGAGGGGTAATAGTGTTTTTGTCCCTATACATTAGTGGGTCATTTGAAAATGTGTGCATGTGTCGGGTGAGGGTGGAGCAGAAACGCTTTTCATTAACTTTATATCATATATTAATATATATATTTCTATAGACAAATTGATTTTTTGCTTTAACTTATTATTATGAATTAAATGTTGATTGCACAATGTTGTGGCTATATAATAATGATTTAGATTAGTTCCCTGAAAGCCTCGCTTTCACTACGCAATTCTGTATGCCACCGTGTACGATCCCCCGGGAAAATTAAGGCTTTTTTTCAATTCCGTCAACCATTGATTGCACAAACAAATAGGATAGCATTTTTTTTCACTCGTGGCTGTTGGTAGTTAATGTAATTTCTTTGCAGTTACTATCCCCAGGCATGGAAATGGCGGACGGTTGAACAACCAACTCTTATCCAGTGAAAGTACAGTAGCTGCCACTAGCTCCAAAATTTGCCAGATGGCGTAAAAAAAGACATTTGCATATCGGTGACGTCATCATGCATTCATTTGCATAAAGCTTAGTGGTTCAGTCGGTTGCAGTGAGGGAGAGACTGCCTGCGCATGGCGCAAGAGTGGAAGAAAGGAACCCCATACTGTTGGCAGAAGAGCTGCGGTTTGCAATTACTCTGAGCAGCATGCATGGGAATAACTGACGATATAATATATTTTTATATATTTTTTCCTTGATGGTGTGAATAAGTTACAAAATTTGTCATTGTTATTAAGCTCTGAGGGAAATGTGAAGCGATCCGGATGTTTTTGCGACAACATTGCCAACAAAAGTTAGGGGGAAAGTTAAAAAGTTGTCTATTGACACTTTGATATGGCTTTTTAGGTATATTTCGTTTTAGTTAACTAAACGTATTTTCTTTTATACAAAATATAATCATCTTATTTTATTCGAGTGAAGGCACAGTTTATCTACCACTGAGCAGACAATGTCATGCAAGACCCTGCCAAATTACAGAGCTTCGTGGACACGGTCAACATGTAGCCTACTGAGGCATCAAATGGCGAAAGTCAACAGTTTACATCAAAGGCGGCTGTAACAGGTCAACCAGAAAATTCTCCACATACAGCAGTGCAGTGGAGCTTGCTAACAGACCTTGCCTGCTGCTCATCATTCAGTGACAGTCACAAAACAAATGACCATAAAGAATGGACCTCTATAATGCAACAAAAAGGCCGACTCAGCGGGAGATGAAACGCCACGACATAGTAATTGCATTTCTCCAGCATGTATGTAGAAAATATTAGAGACACATTTCACTGTAACGCGGTCTAATTCCTCACAGCCAGCTGTTTTATGTATTTGTATGCAATTGTAGCTTGCATAGGTAGCTTTATTATGTCATTTGCCTTTTTTTTGTTTTTTTTATTCTGATAAATTACCCCAAAAATTACGTCTCGTTATGATACACAGCTTCTGGCTATTCCTTGCCTCATTGCAGCATGAGCTTATAGAGTTTAGCTGTTGCTCTCTCTCTCTACTCCACTCTGTGCACCGCCTTGCTTTTTTTTTGCTGCAGTATGCATGGTTAAGTAGCTAGCAGTTAATAGTGAAGCCTATGACTGCAGCTTAACCACCCAAACGTATAGTATGTCTAAATCAAACAAAGAGCAGATTTTACAGATGTGACAACGTTTTTTGAAACAACAGATTATATTAGTAATAGCCAACATCAAATCAATATGTAGACGCTATAGATTGCATACATAAATGTGGGAGTACATAGACTAGTTTACAGATGTTTAAAAGGTGTCCTATACGCTAAATACATAAACCACCATGGCAGACAGAGTGCTGGACACTCACAACAGGATCTATTTATTGGACAATGAGGATCACTATTTCTTTAGCTGCTGATGGACCCCTGTAGGCTGATTATCAATATTTACGTGCCTGGCTACACCGCTGGCTATACAAATTGCAAAATCACTTCATAGTCATATATCATTCCATTAATTAAATTTGATTCAGTCTTTTTGTATCGCATGAGATCAGTCTGGGTATATGTCTGTAATTTCTGCGTTTCAAAATCACACTTTTCAAAAAGTCTTCCTTCATTAAAAAATCATTCATTAAACAGCTTAAAACCACAAAGTCCTCGAAGCCTTATACAAGGCCTATAATGTTAATACTAGGGGAACATTAGTGTGGTATGACACCATCACATCTCAAATTACATTTACCTCGTCTTAATCGTGATGTTTAGTATAAATCCTTCAAGGCATTAACATGCATCCTGTGTGGTGATTGAAATAAGGCAAACATGCATTAAAATACACACTGAGTTATATCCAAGAAAGAATCCAGTCAATAATCACGTTTGGAGGGCGTCAGGCACACATTTGGCTTTTACAGAAAATGGTAAATGGATTGCTGCTCCAAGCCAGATATAGTAAGCACACAGTGTACTGTAAACAGAGTTGAATTAACCTTGAAGCCTATCAAATCGATCAGGTAGCAGATACTTCAGCACTTCTGTGAAAAGTCCAGTCAGTTTTAAAGGACGGAAATAATGAACGGACCATACTAAATGGCAACCTGCATTTTTCACAGAACAGGTGAATCGCTCCAGCAGTGTGTAAAATGGAGACACATTGACCAGTGAAAACTTCTACAGAGCATCAATGTGGACTGGAGGTACATTTGAACAGCAAACCGTAAAACGTATCCTTCTTTTAAAGTGACAAAGTCAAAACAGAGCCAAACATGATTTCAGCTAACAAACACACCGCAAGCAGAAAGTTCATACATACCCGATATTTAGAGAGGTCGATCCTCAGTGAGTTATGCAGCTGGTCCAGTAATTTGACAAATTTCTCCCTCTGTCAGAATAAAACATTCCATAATTCAGTTTAGAGTGTCACCACGCCCAAAGCATTGAGCCTAAAAAATTGACAACCCTGCGTGGTTGGTAGCATTTCTATGCTTGCAGTGATTCATTTTTTACTTCCTGGAACAAAATGTAAGGGTTCAGCTATATATATGTATATATATGTATATATATATATATAATGCCAGACTCGGCTTACTGCCTGGAAATATAATTGAATGCCTTACAACATTAGCTTATTAAAAGTTCAATCTGAAAACACTGGCAACTTGTGAAATGTGTTGATTTCAAGTACACAACTTGCTTTAGACAAATAACTCGAAACGAGAATGACACAACGTAGCGATGTCAAGAGTTCAATATCAGACTATAAGACAGTTCATTCTAACTGGACACCGTAGAACCCACATCTTCATTCAGCACTGTATTACTATAGATCACTTCTGTAATGTCAGACAAAAAGACAGTAAACAGGTGCACTTACCCCGAAGTTAGAGGCAGCAAAGCGGTCAGATGCGGAGGCAGTGGTTGTGGTGGTGGTGGTGGTGTGGGCGAAGTAGGCATTGATATTAGCGAGCAGGTTGCTCATCACTGCTGGCACGCCGGGACACATGTATTTGGCGGACAGACAGGAGAAGTGCCTACGGAGGAGAAGAAACAGCTATTATTCTGTATAGCACAAGGGCCAATGCTGTAGACCAGTCCTTCTTTTTTTTTTTTTTTTTGGACAACATAGAGATGATTTCTCCACCGGGGATCAATGAACAATCCCATGAAAAAAGTAGAGACCGTTTGAGACGCCACATCAAAGAAAATTATCAAGACATGAGACGCTTCAGTAATCCTCAGAAATCCACAAAACTGAAAAAGAACATAGTTCAGAATTAAGAAACATTTCCCTTGAAATACATAACTAAAACATAGCCCATACTCTGACTCTATCATGTGCTTTACAGTAAAAAAAAATAATAATTCTGACTGCCGAAGAGAGAACGTATTTTTAATGTTCCAAACAATTACTTTTGGTGGAAAGGTTACTGTATGAGTAGTTCACTGCCCTATTCATGTAGTATAAAAGTGTCTGCAATGACTATCTAAAGCAAATTATGTCATAAATCTGGATCTGAATAAAGCTGTTTAACCTATACTATTAAAAACATAAGGCTGCAGAGCAGAAGATGGAGCAAGTCAGTTTGATAGTACATCAAGCGATCCTGTGGAGACTGAGATGTAATCACATCCCGGAGAATAAAGGAGATGAATGTAAAATCTGCTGAATACCATTAAACTTACTTGTTTGTTCCATTCTGTAGTGTAATATATACAACCTAGACAAACTCAAGCGCGGTATTTGCACTTGCCGTAAGTGTTTTTCCACTGAGGTGAATCCACATATGTCATCCCAGCACAAACTAAATCTGAATATGATGCAGTGCACTAAAGTTACGCAAGTCGTCTTTCCCAGGGGAGGCACTGAAGCCTGGGCCCTCTGCTGTTGCAAATTTGATGTGTTCTGTTTAGATAAATCGTGTTTCCTCTTCCCCTGTCTCCAGCGCCCTTTTAACTCCCCTGAACTTTAAACTACACACAATGACACAGGCGCATGTATTGCCGCTTCAGATTTGTGATGATCTTTTCTCTCTCGTTCCCTACACACACACACACACACACACACACACACACACACACACACACACAGACACACATCTGCAACAGCGCTACCCAGCAGTAATTAAGCACTGGAGCCTGAGAGGCCTGGTTTAAGCAGGGATCTCTGCCTGAGTGAAGAACATATGCTACTTTTAACACTTCGTACTGCTGCTTCACAAGCCATGTGGAATGCCTCCCACATTATAACTCACTGGTACCTATAGTGAACAAAGAGACTGGCTGCCGTCTCCATACCAATTTCAAACAGCACGCAGAATGAGCTTGTTGTTCTCCACAGAATAGCTCATATAAAATGTATACGTGCAAAAATCTGTATGTTAACTTTATAATGACAGTAATAGATGCGAGGGCTTCTTCATCAGCCTCCGGCGTGACCCATAGCAACCAAACATCTGGATGCATTTGGATGATTTTTACAGTAAAGATCCCTGAGAGCTTGACGCCAGCTGGGCTTTATAAATAAACCATGTTTAATGCTCATTCTGAAGTCTATGGAAAAAATGTCTCACTATAATCTGCTGAGCTTTGTATCAACACAACTCAAATGACCTTAAGCCTACATTTCACTTAATGTTACTTTATAATATAAAAAAAAGGACATTGATATTGCTATTATATTATTAGTGGCTAATATAACTAAGCATTTGGTTATTATATATATTATATACACATATATATAATATATATATATTATATTTTTTATTATATAGAATATTATAGTTTTGTCAACATATTTATATTTATTTATTGACAGACTGTACATAATATTCATTCATTGACTCTTTCAGAGACCCAGTGCAGATATTTAGGGCCAGCTACTCAGTGTTTTACTTTAGTGTTATTTTTTTAAAATATTTTCCTTCTTATTTCCCTGCTTGGGTTCTGAACTCTTACCTGTACCTGCCCTGTGTTTCACTCTCATTGCTGTTGCTGCCATGACACCTGAATTAATAAATGTGTATCTTATCTTATCTTATCTTTCCATAAATATTTTCATACATCAGAAGTTAGAGGTGACCATAAGTATCATCAAGCTGGATGTTGAGCCTGAAGCACAGTGATTATGAAACCAAGAACATCCTGCACAGTGATTATGAAACCAAGAACATCCTGCACAGTGAGCCATTGTTTCGAAAAGCCTGAGTGTTGGAGAAGGGCCTCGCGCCGCGTTATGTGGAGAAATTATTACAGATTTACTCCCCCTCCTAAAATGCAGCCCATGCACACACGCGCATACACACTCACGGATAGAAACACAAACATGTTCTCATCGGGAGGCCTATTTAATTACTTTGCTTTCAGCCTCCAAATTACCCAGAAGCACTTGGGGTTAGGCGAGCAAAGAGAGTGATGCAAAGAGAGTGATGATGGCATCCGCTGAATTCCCACGGTGCTTTTAGAGCTGGATCTCCTGAGCCAATTTTCAAGAGGAAGACGTTGCTTCTCCTCGTGTTACCCTGCCTTGGTTTTTTACCAGCGGCTGAGACACGCTGCGCATACACTCACATATCATTTTACATATCAGGTGGTTGGGAGAAATGAGGAAAAACAAAAAGATGATGAGAAACAGGAAGGTTGGAGGTAGGGAGCGGTGTTAGAGTGCGATGAAGAAAAACGAACGTGAGGAAGGGGTGTGTTGGGGGTTGCTGTGTGGGGCACGGGAGGGATAGTCGAGTCGTCACAGCTGCTGTGATTTATGTAGCCATCATGTCAGGAGTGACTGGGAGTCAAGGTTCTATGATGAAGAAAAAAGGAGAGGTAGGGCCGTTCATAAATTCCTGATGAAGCATAATAAGCGCTGATATGAGAAACGCCAAGCTTAAGCAAGAATCAAGCCTGAAGCATTACCTCAAGCTGAGAAAGCTGGTAATAAAGCTACTGACGGCTTCACTTGTCTGCACTTAAATAACCCTGCAATCCCTCATATGCTGCAATACCCTGTCACACTGACACAACAGTCTGTCACCTAGCAACAGTTTGCAGCACCAAAAAAAAAGAAGATAAAATCACGTTAACGCTTGAATATCATGCTATATATGTGTTGTTATTGCAGCAGTTCCACTCCTTACTTATGTGGACATGATCGCTATTAATAGGGGATGTTGAAGAATCCTAGAAAAACAGCTAAATCAAACTTCACAGGGCTCAACAGAAACCCATGCTTTCCCTACAGGGAAGTAGGAAGCCAGTAGGAAGATAAAGAAAGGATGGGGTTGAGTCATGATCACTGTGATCAGAAAAGTGGGAGAGAAGGGGGTGGGGCATCAAACATGGCGGGGGAGTAGTGGAAAAAAAAAACAGAAAGAGGGTAAAGAAGGCTAACTAGTAATATAACAACCTGTTGAAGGGACTATTGTTCTCATTTTGCTAAACAAATGCTAAATGTGTAAGGTATTATAGCAAATGATATCAAAAGCATGAAAGCAACAGTTCTGAGTGTTGCTTCGCCTGAGTGATGCAGGTGAAAAGATTTCCGAACATGAAAGAAAAATGTGCGCTGCGCTTTTCATTCAATTTGCCAACACAATCTGTGTGTAATTAGAGTTCTGATTTATGAAGGCAGCAGTTAATTGCATAGTCGGCTACTGTGGGTTTACTACCCAGTAAACTTCTGAAAGAAGAGGAGAGCTGAGAAGGTGCAGTTTGGCGGGGCCGTTTGACATTTTTAAACAGCAGATCAGCATGAGATCACAATGTGGTGACGCTGCAGATACTCCACCAGAAGAGCCACAGAAGATACGCAGATGGCTGACGTGAACTAAAGGCCAACGCCACTCGTGAAGATTATAAGATGGCAGTGTTATTATTTTACCTGCTCTCAGAGTTTCAGCAGTTTGGTCAAATTGTGCATATTCTTTCATTCATGTTTGTTATTTGAAGAATCTTTGAAAAATCTTTCAAAAACCTTTAAAGAATCTTTCAAAAATATTTAAAAAAATGTTCAAATATCTTTAAAGAATCTCTGAAAAAGATTTCAAAACATTATCAAATATCAAATATACCGATAACTGTACATTTTATTGTAAGAATCCACTAGTAGTCTAGAGGTGAAGCCTACTTTGGTGTTGCACATTGCACCTTTAATGGCCACAAGGCCAAAGCTGGTGGTCAAATATTGTAACTGCACTATTCTAGTAGACTTTTCAATCAACACAGTTGAAATAGTGTGAACCAGAAAGAGTTTTGAATATAAAAAACTAATAAACACTCCTTTTGGAGGCATAAAATTGCGATGGGAAAAACTGCGTACAAAGTGAGGTGCACAGAACTTAGTAATGTAAATGTCTGCTGTATGAAGACAAAAAAAAAAAAAATAAAAAGCTACAGTGGCCACTAGCACACTGGAATATAGATAAATTTCAAATTAGATGCATTATGCAGACTTCTGCAGCGGTAACCATAACATCAGCACTGCACAATGTGACATGGCATTGCATGACCTTGATCAATATTCAGTGATTTGAATGTTTTCAGGTGGCGTGTCTTTGCGTGTGTGTGCGTGTGTGTGTGTGTGTGTGGGAGAAAATGCAGAGGCATTGAGACATTTATGGACGGACAGGGTCACAGAAGATCAGAGAGAGAGAGAGAGAGAAAGAGAGAGAGAGACAGAGAGAGAGAGAGAGACAGAGAGAGAGAGAGACAGAGAGACAGAAAGAGAGAGAGAGGGAAACAAGACTCTTTATGTGAGTCCATGATCAATGTTACCAAGGCAGGTTGGGAGTTTTCCATGAGACCAGCAAATAATCAATCAAACTTAGGAGCTCAATAGTCCTCCAAAGCTCTGATTCTGCTGAGGAGACATCTTTACTACTCCTCCTCTCCTTCTGCTCTCCTTCTCTCATCTCCTTCTCCCCTCCACTCTCTCCAATGAGACAATGAAATATCGGTGAGGTAAACGGCCATAGATCAGGGTGCTACTCACGTCATAGCCTGATAGATGGACTCCACTCCGTATCTCATGGCGAACTCATCCACTATCTCCTGGGACACGTCGTCAAAGTAGACCTTCCACGCCTCGTCCCCTTTCACCTGCGGTATCTTGACTACCCCGCTGTTCTTCACCTCGGTCAGGTAGTGGAACAGGTTCTATGAGTGGCGCGAGAGATAAGACAGAACGGGTCACGGTGATGGAGCGCGGTGTCACAGCAAGCAATACAAGGGACGACGTACGCCAGCAAATGAAGACCCTTATCACATTTTTAAAATCGTTTTTTACAATGCTGTAACTATTGATTGTTGGAAAATCCTCTTAGTTTGCTTTCCGACGCAATCACAACAAATTATGTTTTTCTTTAGTACCTGTCTTTTGCAAACGAAATGCTTAGCGCGTCAAAGATAATGATTGGAGTCGAGCGAGAACTCATTTTGGCTTCTGCTGAATCCCATTATGAGGGTTACCTCGTGTAAACACGTGTACTGGCCGTGAGGAGGAACCACATTCTCCTCCCCTTTCATCTCCACGCTGATCTTGAGTCTGATGGCGCCAGATACCGCAGACTTGTCAGTCCTTTTATCTGTAACGCACAAACAAACTTTGTTAGTCATAACTGGAAAGTAACTGGAAAGTAACTACCAATTGCAGAGACAGAATCTCTGTTCCGAAACCTACAGTAGCATCTCTGTTTTATTTATCCTGGACGATACAATACAAGACCAGCTGTGACTGCCAATCTCTTGTTCTGTCTCTGCACAGCTTTTTCTAAATTGTGCGGCCACTAGTTTGGCATTTAATTTGTTCCTCACAATAGCTGAAAAAAAAAAACGACTCAAAAATCATTTTATTGATAAGTTTTAATCCATTCTGTGAAATGAAGAACATCTCCAGAACATAAAGATTGACGTCAGTCAGGGAAAGACAACATTATTGTCCACATCGATAAAGAAAACGTGTCCTCGACCGCAACATGACAGAGAAACACTAATAGAAAAAAATCTCATTAAAAAACAAAAGACATTAATCATCTAAAACACTCAGCATTAAATGACAAGGACATTAATGGCATGACATCATGTGCTGTAAAACACGAATGGCATCATATCCACGCTCACAGCCATGCAGTTTTAATGTGCGAATCAACACTCGCATTTGCAATATCACTGGCTTATGATTGGCTGTAGGTTTGGAGGAATTTATTTTGTGCATGCAAATATCAACACACATACTTCACAGTATATGCACATGGTTCTTGCTGGGGTTCATTACAGACTTTAAAAGCCCCGCCTAACCTTCTGCGCTCTCATATACAATTCATCTCTACTGTTCCAATCGAGGGAAATTGTCCCCGACAGTCTGGTCAAGAGACTGACAAGTAAAAAATAATAACGTGACAAAGCGACGGAGACTAACGCTGCAAACGCTGAAGTGGAGCTGAAGAGGCTTAGAGAGGAGAGCAGTTGGAGGGGTGGACACCCACACCAGCCTGTTTAAACATTCATTGTGGACATTTAAAAAGGCACAGAGCAGCAGAGTTTAGGGGTCAAAATTACCACAAATTGCTTCCTTTTAGCTCGAGAGGCAAACAAAGACAGCATCCGCCAGTTATAATACTTTTAACAGAAGTGGAAGCTCCCATTATGCTACCATTCAAGCTCACGCCACATGGAGACACCAGTGATGGATGAGAGCATCAACAGCATCAGAGGCTTCTTGGCACATGGATAGTAATGGTGATCTCAATTTGAGCACACTCGATGTGACCACGCATTTATCTTCAAGTCCTGTTCAATGGCTACAGTGTAACGGGAATGTGTGGAGAGAGACGTAATGATTTTAAATGACCATACACTGTATACGCTCGTGGTGTTTAAACCTTATAGAATTTGTAATAATCAGGAAAACGTAAGAGTAGGGCTGCAACGATTAGTCAATTAATCGTAAACTCAATGGACAGAAAATTAATTGGCGTTATGGCAAAAACTCTCCGCTTCCAGCATTTCAAATGGGACAATTTGCTGTTTTGTCAGGACCTCTGAGAAATTGTGGATTTCATTTATTGATTAAATCACGGTTTTGCCAATCTAAAGGACTTTACACACGGCAGGCATGACAAATAAAACAACACGAATCTTGAAAAGAGGAATATAGTTTGCCGTCTTGGTTCAAATCATGGAGCCTCCGTGTTGTTGTTTCATAATCCTCATGAATGTAAGCGCAGCTCCCCCCGTGCTGCACAACATGATTGGTTGGTGCCTACATACGAGGTGAAAAATCCACCGTGTTCCACAAAAAAAAAACAATATTCCGCTTTCTCGACGTATAATGTTCGTGTTCGACAAAAACAATAGTTTGAAAAAATTTTAGGTGCAAATAAATCACAATGGAAAAAAAACGCCCCCCGGTGTGCAGAGGCCTGAAGACTGTTTTTCATTCAGGCAAAGCTCTTGAGTGGCTGCTCGCACTCAGACAACATTAGACATTTAATAGGTTTTGAAAAAACAAAGAGCTTTGTAATCGTCGTATCAAACCCCGAAACTCAAGCACCACATCTGTGTTGTACTGTATATAAAAAAAAAATCAATACATCACATAAAGTTAATATCGTTATGACTGCCATCATTATTTTAAGTAAATCAATATGTCTTGCACGGAGACTCTGAGATTAGATAACATACCTAGATTGTACCAAACGTCCATCTCTCCGCTGAGAGTGCGAACCTCGATGATGGTCTGGCCAAGGAAATCGTCTGACTCGCGCTTGAAATGCTGCTTCACCCTTGATTTGATGTCATCGTCCTCGTCCCAAACACGCACCTTGATGCGGTCAGTGGCGTTGTGACATTCACTGCAATTTGGAAGATGATTACGCCAGGTCAAAACAATCACAACAAAAGTGAACAACATGAACAACAACAGCATATTCGGCGCCAGCTCATCAGGCTGGGGGTATTCAGTGGAGCAGAATGACAGTCAAATACACGATTCAAATACAAAACTTCAGAAACCTCCTTGACTCTTTTCTAAGTATCAATTCTTGCCTGGATTCAAGCGAGAGAATCTGTTGACGTGTGAATGTGCATGGCTGTGTAAGAGTGTATGTGGAGGAGGAATTACCCCCAAGACATTGCATGACCTTTACCATGCATATGTGTTGTACTCTCTCCCAATGCATGCACAAATAATCAGAGAAGAGCTGTTTCACAAGAAGAACTGTATTGCATTGATAGCATGGATTATTTATCTGTGAAGGCTTTACGTCCGTCTCTTTGGTCCTCTTTGCATCAGTGCAGCTGACAAACGTTTGACGTTTGTCTTTGCTAAATAGAACAGAGGTGGCCAAAGCACTCAGCTTCAGATGGGGTCAGACTGTTGGGCTCAGGAATTAAAACCGGCAGATTACATTTTGTTCTAATGACATCTTGGGTGCGACAGCCAGAGAAACAGTATCTGCAGTGTTTTTTTTTTAACTAATCCCTTTCCGGGGGAAGCGCTGGCTGCTGCTGCTCCACTAGTCTGGGACTTTGGTCTCTGCCAAGCACACAGTAATGCATCGCTCTATTAATCTACATCCCTGTAGTAATGGGAAAGAGTTTTATTATAGCCCCCACTGGAGTCTCATTACAGGTGTGGAGCCCTGTTTGAAACTGGAATAGGACATGCACACACAAATACACACACACACACACACACACACACACACACACACACACACACACACACACATATATATACAAGAAATCTCAGTAGCACATACATAATAGTAATCTAACAATCATTTTAGGAATAGCTTCACATTTAAAAACAAAAAAAAAAAAAAATGGTTTCTTGAATGAATATGACCTAAAACTGTAAGACAGAAACCTCCAAAGGAATGATGCTGGAAAACTCACCGTGTGCATGAATAAAAAAAAATCAGCTGCTCTCTCTTTGGTTTAAGTAAAAATGATCCTTTCATCAGTGGGTCCCCAGTGTCTCATCTCCAGACAGAGGATTACAGTTAAAAAGAAAAGAAAAAAATAATGCAAAAGTATGGCTGATGCCCAGCGGTTTGGGGCCAGACCCTAATCTAATTATATGTCCACGTTGTCTCTGTGTAATAATAAATATCTGACATATTTTGGCCAGTGGATTTCCAAACCAATTTTCATGTTCGAACATTCTGTGATTTTTGCGTATGCATAAAAGGTATGAGTAATAACGACAATGTATGTATTTCAGAGTTTTGTTTTACGCATTTTAAGAGTTGTCAGGTGTTAAGCATAACAGTGTCATACAGTTAACTGTATTACAAATCTGTTTGATTATTTTATATGATTCTTCACACATTTGCCATGTGATGGTCTATATTTAGATATCAAGAAACTATTTCTGTTAATGTTGTAATATTAATCTCAACCATCTCACCCAACAGATGAATGGAAGAAAAAAAAGCAGCTATCAGGGAAGAACTGAAAGATAGAAAGCACTGCTGGAAACTGTATAATCCTTCGTTTTCCGGATACAGCATGTGAAATGTAAGTTGATCAGGTGGGTCTCCTTGCTGTAAGAAGTGGTAGTTGTTTTGCAGCAGCAGTCCGATCAATAAACAAGTATGCTTTGCTACCAGAGCTCACAGCAGCCAGTCTACTACTGTATTATGTCAAAATCTGCTTGACGCGTGAGCAATTTTCTAATTCCGTGACTTTTGTAGTTATTCAAGACTGTGCGAGCCTTGCCGACATACTGTATGACAGACAGCGTTTGTAAGTCATTTCTAGTTTACCTGCTCTAACTACTTGGACTATCTTAATGCAGGAAACCTGATGAACATCAGACGCTGAAAGTGTAGCAGAACAAGCCTAGAACAAACGGCAAATACTATTTTGCAACCAGGTCTCGGTTGAGCTCCACAGCTCTTAAGAGGAAATTATATGTTTCATTTTTAACCTGGCTTTTCAGAGTTGTGGCACTCTGGGATCAGCACAGCAAGGTTCTCCAAGGCTGCAATTTTCCACATTTACAAACCTACTTGTTTGGGGGTCAAGTAAATGTTTAACGTAGTCTCACTTACAATCCTTAATTACTGTGTTAATCTACTTCCTGTTAAATTTGCAGGATAATTTACCGACTGAAACACAGTTTTTTTTTAGTAGAACAAAAAGACGAGGCAGAGACGTAACAAATAGATATTCCTTTTGCTATTCCATACCTATATGGACCAAGGAGAAGGTTGTAATGAACGAGAAGCCACATACTACAAAAGCATTAAAGCACAAACGTATTTATTTCAATGTTGAAACAACAGCGTTAAGCCCTGTGTTGTGTGTATGTACACTGTCAGATGCCATTGTAAAGCTGCTTTTAGCAGGGACTGCATTTCTAAAAATCTCTGCAGTGCAGCTGGTGTGTAACAGATAGATGTCATAATAGATAGTCATTTCCCAAGCTATTGAGTCAGTAATGTGAAAAAAAAAAAGGAATTGTCTTTTACGTATTTACTAATGCCTTACGATTCCACTGAACAGATGATTCTTAATCCTAGTGGGGGATTATCTTGTCGGGCAGAGGTCAAATTATTAGAAAGCACTCACAAGTAGAACTTCTCGTCCCAGATTGGGTTGAGGTTGCCAAAGATGGTCTTCGTCCTGCGTTTGGTCTTGCCCACCTGGACGGTGACGTAAGGATCGCTGGAGCCGGTTTTGTCCTTGGCCTGTAAACCCTGAGCACTCATGACTGAAGACAAGACGGGGTTGGAAAAGAAAAGAATAAAGTCATTTAAGTAGCCCAATTATATTATATTATTAATATTATATTACACACACACACACACACACACACACACACACACACACACACACACACACACACACACACACACACACATACACACACACACACACACACACACACACACACA
>CALSCE010010649.1:6652934-6685198 GCA_943593645.1 Bovichtus variegatus
CACACACACACACATACACATACACACACGCACACACACACACACACAGGTGCAGGGAAGGAGAGACACAGTAGTATTTCACAGCGCCATAAAA
Source organism: Bovichtus variegatus (assembly GCA_943593645.1). NCBI lineage: Eukaryota > Metazoa > Chordata > Actinopteri > Perciformes > Bovichtidae > Bovichtus > Bovichtus variegatus. The sequence continues at coordinate 6,653,029 of CALSCE010010649.1, forward strand.
GGGAAAAAGGACACTGGAGCATTAAATATGCATAAGTGACCGTCTAAATAATTCAGGGTACATATATATCTCTCAGCTCAATGCTGACAGAAGTTGGTGGGAAGGATATAGAGGCTTAAAGAGCCATGGCCTGCTTGCCCAGGGAGTACTGAAAATCAAATGCCTCCTGTAGTAAAAGAGGGGTCAGCGACGTAGATATAGAGGGGTCAGTTTTCTTAAAAAAAAAGTCTTCCAAAGGCATCAATTACACCCCTGCGCGCCACACATGTCTATGTCGGAACAGCAGGGCTGTGTGTGGCTTTATTTGGCCCCCCCCCTGCCTTGAACTGAGAAAGAGGGAGCAGAGTTGGGGTTTGAAAAGCATTTTAAACCCGGTATTGAACATACTCATCAAATTCAAAGCACTTTATTGAGTTTGGGTTTAGGTTTTCACAATTTTAGGCTTACAAGTTTCCACGATTGCCAGCGAGTACAAAAGGTGAGAAAAGGTTACGCTTTCTATCGATAAGAGAAGAGCAGAGTAACAGAGAGGGAGCGATCCCAGGAGCATAAACAAAATGAATATGCTTGTGGTGTGAAGAACGGACACTGAACAGGAGAGAGAAATACATGTTTTCCCACTCAATAAATTGACGTCTGTTGGGGTGCGTTTCAGCAAGGCTTTCAAAAGAAAAGTGACATAATTGTTCTAAGGCAATACAATCAAAGTAAAATACTATATACCATATACAGCAATTTAATACACTTGTACTCCTTACTGGGTGTTTGTTTGATAATGACCGTAGCATATTTGCTGATCAGTGGAGATTTGTTTAATTAGCAGATTATAGTATGTCTGATCAATGTTCATATTCACTGCCAGACCTTGCAGTGTGCACACGAGCCAGTATGAGAATATCTCATGGTCGCTGTGAGAGTGGTGGAGAGTCAATGCCAGTCGTATTTATCTAATTAATGACAAATAAACCCCAACTCAATAACTACAATTTAAAACGGGACGTTCAATAAGCCCCTGGGAAATTGACTGAGGCAACCATGCGTCTTTTCAATGTCTCTCTCACTCCTCCCTCTCTCTTGTTTTTCTTCTTTCTTCTCCTCTTCCTCTCTTACAGTTCTCTTACTCGCTATATTCATCCTTTCCCTCTCTCTGTCTATTCGTATCCCTCCCTTTCTGTTTCTATTTCTCTCCAGTGTATTGACACCGCCAGAAATGCGGGGTGAGCAATAAATGAGCTGGGCTTGGCACAGTTAGCACAGAGCTGGATTGGAGTCCGGGGCTCGAGGTTACAAAATAACTTCCTGACCTTCTTTCTGCAAGTTGACTCGGAATAGAATGAAACCCAGTGATTAAGTGGCAGTATGTTCCATGTGTATGTAAATGAAGCAGTGAAATGAAAGAAGAGTCCTTGTAATCCTCGAGGATGATGATTCTTTTTAGGTCTACGGTCTTCAGAAATGAGATTAAACAACAGAGGTTATGTAATTAAACAGGATGTGAAAAAAATTGTCCCGGAAATTAGATTGAAATATGGGCATGGGATTCAGATCTATTCCCTCTCACTAAGAGGGATGTTTTTTATTTTATTTTGCCAATCTTACCCCATCTCAGCTCATCTTATTTCAAATGTTTCTACATATTGTATAAAACATTTTGCACTATTTGTACATTTTTGTAATTTTTTTGCATCTTATACTGTCTCCTACTGTGTATTGCAACTGTTGCACAACAATTTCCCTCGGGATAAATAAAGTTCTATGTTATCTTATCTGATCTTATCTTAAGCAAAGACAGCAGAAGTTAGGGAAGAAAACCCTATAAATCTTACCCTTAATTTCTCTTCTAAAAAAACTCTTCAATCTGTGTAAAAATGCCCCGACTCATTGTGTAACCTAAGAAACTAACACTGCCCCCAAAAAAGGAGCAATATACTATATATGCACGATAACAAAAACAAAACAAAAATGTTCCTTCTGAACGTGCTGTAAAGTGCTGTGCTGACAAACTATACCCGGGGGCGGGACACTTTGACTGGCATCTCTGAGAGAGCTTGAAGTGAAGCTGCACACCGTACAAATCAGCACCGCTAGTAAGCTCAAAAAAGACATGAAGATCTCTGTCACTTTTACTACAACAATGCCTCTCTGATGCTTTGTATTTACTGTGCCACCGTTTCACATTTGGCAATCGGCCTGATAAGCTTTCCCACCTGCTCAACTTGTATATTGTATTTGCATGGGAGCTGCATGACACAGGGCTCCTAATCAAACTCCACGTGTTACTAAAAATATGTCATTGTCGAGGTACATGAGTCTAGTAGATAGTAGAGGAGTCAAAGAATTTGAGTCGTCGATTCAAAGTCTCTACATGTTTCAAAAAGAATCCTAAATCCACAGAACAGTGATGCAAAAGTAATGCTAACATCATTATCAACAAATGACTTCTCCCCAAAATACCTGAATCAATTTCCATTTATATCTCTCATTAACTATGCATTGATGATTGCGGTTCAGTGTCAGAGGTTAATGACCAAGATCTTGAGGTTAATAACAAGTAGAATAACAACGTTTGTCATTTTGAGATGAGCCTGACTTGTAATGGCAGTTTTGTTGATTTGTAGGACTGAGCAAAGGGTTATAGGTTACAAAGTATTAATCATTATTCAGACGATTAATGGTCAATGTGTAAATGAGAGCCGATAAAAACTTCATATCATTAATTGACAGATTCTATCATGGTAAAATGTGTAATCCTAATCTTAGTGGGGGGTTTGAAGAATGAACTTTCTGTCATAATTCCAGGATCCAGGCTAACCTGTGATGCTGATTTTGGCAGACCACTTGGAGGTCCCATCCAGAACAGCCTGCTTGGCTGTCTTCAGATGGCTGGTGAAGTCTTCTTTGGAGACGTGGAACATCTCCTGGATCACCTCGAACACTTCAGGAGTGTTCTTCTCCCTTATCTTCATGCGCTCCTTCATGGCCATTATGATATTCTGGGTCTTGTCCTCCGCCCCGTGCTTGGAGCTCTTCTCCACTGCCCCTGAAACAAGCCAGAGTGTTTTTGGCTCAGTAGTGGAGTGTGCTTATATATGCGGATGTGTAACTGTTAGACAAAAGACGTGACCATTGATTCTCTGTATCTGATAACAGCGTTATGTATCTGGAGTGTGTTCGTGAGCGCAGATTGAACTGTGATAAAGATGAATCGCAGCTTCAACTACAAAACATTGTTACGCTGGTATTAAACTGTTATAAAACAAACCGTTTTATAACGGCCGGGGTGTAGCTAATCCACTTAAAGTGTGTGAGGATTGCCGTGAGCATCATCCTGAAGCCGGCATGTCATATTGTTGCTATTTGACTACGCCATAACAACAGGGGTGTGCCTGATTGAAAAAGCTGATTGGAGGCTGTGATGAGTGCCAGTGAGCAGCGTGAATGCACCGTGTCACTTGTAGCAATAAGTGCAAAGGGGATATGTAATTTGTATTACACAAATCCCCATAACAGCATCCACGTGTCCCGTAGGCCTTTCTCTACAGTGTTGGTATTAATTGAAATTTGGGAGATGAAGTGCAGCATTGTGGGCACTTCACAGATTCCCAGACAAAACCATGTTTGTTTAATATTTAACCAAATTTAATAATGATTTAGTAATTGTTCAATTACTAGCCAGTACCAGAAAAGAAAAATAAGAAAAAAAATACTGTACGATCATAAAAATCAACATTAAAGGTTCATTAAATGGAATTCAGAGCACATCTATGATTGAGGGATTGTCTCCACACGGCTCTCATAAGGGTGGAGCGCGGCAGCCATTAGATAGCCACACATGCACTAACATGCCCTCACGGCTGGATCCAGCTAAGTAAACAACACACAGAGGGAGTGTGACTTCATTATCTGCTCAGGACGACATTACTCCACTATACTTGTACGTAGCCTTTTATGTTTGCTGCTATATGTATGCTCTGAATGCCGTATATAGAACTTTAAGCATGTAACAAAAACGAGAAAGAATGCAGCTTTTTTTCTATACTGTCTCTCTCTCACACACGCACACAAACATACACACACGCACACACACACACCGCTGTACTCACAAAGGGATGGTTGTGAGTACATGCCTACGGGGTTCAAGTCATTGTGAATTGCACATCAAAGCATTATGGGACGAATCTACTTCCTTACTTTGTAAACAATCTGCATTAAGCAGGTCCTGGCACTTCTCGTGGCATTTAACGCCACACTCTGAGCAGCGCATGCCCTGACGGGCGATGCCCCACAGCAGCCCCTCGCACTCATGGCAGTAGGTTGGCGCAGTCGCCGTCCACACCTCGAAGTTATGGGGTGTTGTGGATGAAATTGGGTAGATCAAGGCCTGGAGAGTCTTCTTGAAGACATGTTGTTTCTGAAAAGAAAGAGAAGGCGTTGAGAAAGAAACAATGACGTATGAAGACAACGGTGGACGAGGAATAAATATGGGGAAGCGAGAAACAGAGGAGGGACGGCTGACTCATGGCACTCACATACAGTCATAACAACTTCAAATGTTAATAAAAGAAACAACAACTGTGTACTTAAGTTGCAATTCAATGCGTTGAAAAAAAAAAGAAAAAGAGGAATACTTTTGCACCTGCTGAGGGACCACAATAGCCTAATACCATCACATAAAGTTTCATTCAAACTGATCGGCAGTCTGAGTGAGATGACATTTACGATACACTTCTGCATTGTAATAATCTTAACAATCATATAAATTGACTTTTAACAAGCATCAGTACTGTGGCATTCTTCAACTTCTTTTCTCAGAGGAAGTGACAGGAGGTAACATGCAGGAGGTTTTGTTGATCCTTTTTCTGATTACCTTATCATCAATGGAGAGGTCAGCTGTATGAGAGTTCTTCAGCCTTACATCTCATTAAGCTTAGATTAACAGCATCCTTAGCCCACAGGCTTTGTTCACATTGAGTGGTTTACTGACTAAAGCTCCTACAGACAAAATACGAAAGTCTTCTAGAGGCCTGTCTAGACTGATTGCTGTGTAACAGAAGACTCTTCAAATTGAATGCTTTACTGCAGCAGCCCTGCCATCCACAAGCACTGGAAAACAGCCCGGGACTTGCCAATTCTCGAAGGCAGAATCAATGGATGCTGTAAATAAGGTTTTTAAAAGTGAGCATTATCCAGATTGAGAGGGAGCGAGCGAGCGGGAGAGAGAGAGAAAGTGACAGAGCAAGAGAAGGAGATGTATGGTGGTTGAATAAATCTTCAAGAGGTACTTGCTCTCTACTTCCACTACGCTCCACTTCTCAGCGACTCTCCTCCACCCCTCCCTCCGCTGTCAGCGCCCTGCGTGTTGACAGTGCGCTTTAGCACCTGAACAGTGGCCCTGCACTTCACCAGGGAGGTTTCTTCCCTGCTCACTCGAACACACATTTGCCCACACAAATGCGCACACACATGCACTTGCACATGATTAAATGACACCAGATGACAGGACAACAAGGCCGTCTAATATAGTGAAAACGCCGTTGATGGAGCAGAGAGGCTGCTGAACCCTGGAGGACCTTTAATGAAACACAGAGGGAGAGACGGGGGAATATTTCCCTTTTAATCTGAGAACGATGAGATGAAGCAGATGTCTGAGATTTATCCACAACTTGCACACAAGCTAGATCCGGGCCACACTCGGAAGCCTGCTCCTCGCCAAATGTAATACTGAACCGCTAAATACTGACACAGCCTGCAGGAGATGAGTGTGCCAAGATTTCTATGAGCGTGGGAAATCTCAGAGACCTCTCTATCTTCACTTGGCAGGTAAATCAGAAATACATTTCTTTTGTAGTCTCTATTTGACCAGCCAACCAAACGTTTTGAATGGTACTAAGCATGTCAAATGTGGGTATTTTTCTGCCTTGGCATTTCTTGGACCGTTGCACTTTGAGTACTATTTTACTATTCATCTGTAACATTAACTAAATCTAGTTCTGTTTCTTTAAATGTCCCTCCCTCTCTCCATCTCCTCACACTCAGTCCTTGACACCACACGTCACACTGTGCAGCAGATGTCGGAAGAGTGCTGCTTGTGGGAGCCTCATGTGTTACACTGGGAGGTAACCCTGCTGATTTTGAGCAAGACACTGCGAGAATTGATTGACAGCCGCAGCCTCTGCCTGAGAGCAACATGACGGAGTAGAATCTAATCTCTCCTCCTCCTTTCACTCCTCCTTTCCAATTTCACCACCTATTGTCCATCCTCCTTCTCCTGTTCCAGCCTTCTGCACCTCCAATCTTTTGCTTTAACTACCATACCATCTCAGTCCTAACAAGGCATCTATGTGGTCTTCGCAAACCACATGGCGTGGGCGTAGAATTTCGACATTTAAAAGTATTTGAAATAGACCTGCGAGGATTAGTCGACTAAGCTATAAATGTGTAATCCGCAACTATTTTAATTATCAATTAATCGCTACAGTAATTCTTCATGCAAAATGTCAGGAAATGCTGCTTTCAGCCTCTGAAATATGGAGATTTCCTGCTTTTTCTCTGTTATGATATATAAATCATTTTAGAAAAAAAAAACTAAAGAAAAATATAAAGAAAAACAACATAAAGGGGGAAAAAAAGATACTTGGAAAAATTCTAGTAATTTTTTTTGTAGCTTTGTAATCCATTTATAGCTTAAAAACTAGGAATAAGGTTCATTTTAAAGATGCAACAGTTTCTCTGTACATCTCCTTTTTTGAATTTTAAGTTTTAGTTGGAAGGAGAATTTATAGTTAATAAAATGCATCGCCTTCCATTAGAGCTGCAACGATTAGTCAAATTATATGTCAATTGACAGAAAAAAAATAGCCAACTATTTTAAGTAATCGTTTTCATGCAAAAATGTCAGAAAATTGTTGCTTTCAGCCTCAAATATTGAGATTTCCTGCCGTTTTCTGTTGTACATATTAAACTGAACATCTTTGGGTTTGGGACTGACATAACAAGCCATTTAAAGACATCACCTTGGACCAGGATGGACATTTTTCACTATTTCTAGACCAAACGATTAATTGATTTATCTCAAAAATAATAATCGGGATATTAATCCATAATGAAAATAATCTTTAGTTGCAGTCATAATTCTAAACTCAATCCAATATGCTTTTTCTGTCTGGCAAGATTCAAATGACCATCCATTATGACTTGGGAGAAAATCAGATGCAAAAGCATTTCGAAATCAATGTCGTATAATGTCGCTGAACCTGAACCGACTTTAAGCAACGCATCACATCTTATTTCCTGATACTCCTTGACCCACGTCAGATTGAGGCTCCCTTCTTCCTTTGTACATCTGAGTCCCTGCCTTCATCTCTGCAGGTAAACACAGCCCCAGTTTACGTTGACAGTCATTGTTAAAAGGCTCTGGTGCTTAGATCACATGCAGCTCGGAACATTGAGCGGACACACGGTCCGTTAGCTGGCCCCCACACAATGTTCCTTTCTGCTCTAAAAAGCAGATGCATGGGATCCATGACGCAGAAAGAGAAAGAGAGACTTACACACGTCAGCAATGACAGGGTAAGGTATTTTAATCAGAATAAAAATATATTATGTTGACATTTGTTGTTACACGTGTCAGAGGGAGAGAAAAGACGAGAAGAGGAAGGAAGATGGAAGCACCCTAAATAGGTGAAACGTCTCTCTCGGGACCAGGGGGGCGGATTGTTCAACATGGCTGGCTGATCAGTGACAAATCAGGGCCAGGGGGTCACGATGACTAGCTCCGATCTTCTCTCATTCTTTTTCTTATTTCCCCTCCATTTCTCGCCCTTCCTTTTCTCCTCTCTTCCCTCAACTCCTCTACACTCTTGAACAGCATATGGTCGCTTACAGAGTACTCCAGCAGTCCTCACAGGAAAGCACTCTCCTGGACTTAATGCAGCAGATAAAACTCTGACATCTGCTCGTCCTACTTAGTAAGACCGCACAATCTGCAGCTTTGCTCGGAACTGGGCTCCCCTCGGCCACCAATTACCAAACTATTCTTTGCTTGCTCCGATTTAGTATATTGGACATCTATCCCTGAAGTTAGTCCTTACTTACCACGGTGACGCAAATCTCCAAATTTTCCCAATAATCAGCTCCCTTCATACACCAAATAACAGCGTGCATCATTTCTCCCTTATCTGGGACATGAGTTGTTCATCCCTAAAGCCCCTTTCATAAAACTCATAGCTATTAGTAAGCAATCAAGACCCTGTCACTGTAGGGCAACTGGACATGTGCACCATGAGGGACCAAGTCAAGTGTGTGAAATGGATTTGTGTACATGTACGTATCACTTATCTGTGTGCACAAATTGAGGTCTCCCGTTGGAAAAAGAGGAAATAATAGTGCATGAAGCACAGAGCAAGTTTCCATTCAGTAATCTCGTAGGTTTAGGCAGCCCCTCGTTTCACATCAGTAGATATGAAATTGTCTGCTTGTTTGTCTTGCTAAGAAACTGTTTTCTCCTGCTGTTTGCAGCTTATAATGCCACTTCCCTGAGGAAGGGAGGAATTGCAATCAATTAATGCAGATAGCTTTGGAGGTGAACACGAGTGTCTCATGACAGAGACAGATACATTCTGCCTTTTTTTCTCTCCACAGCTCTGTCTTCCTTGATACATAGTGCTTATTAGGACATTGTCTAAATGGAAGGATGGGGCTATCTCTTCGGTTCTGAACTCAGCCAAATAATCGGACAGAAAGAGCACAGCAGAAAGAGTGAGCAGCTGGCCACAGAGACCATTTAAATAAACTGCAGCATGTATTATAGAGTCAGGCAGGCAGATGATGGCATGCTGTATATACATTTAAAGAGGAAAAAGCCAGTAACTAATACAATCCATCTAATATTCGTTTTGGAACCATGTGTCCCTGAAGTGCAAATGGCTGCAGCAAACAGCACAACTATAAAAGTTTGTCAAGAGTTCCAGCGACCCTCCTCTCAAAACACCGCCTCTAAAGAAACATTGACACCATGGGTCCAGCATCCCATGTCCCTGCAGAATCCTCCATTACACATAAGACAGACAATGACTTTCCATGCAGGCATTGCATGGACGACAGTACTCACCAGGTCCACATCATTCAGGGTGGACCGGTTCACCAGAGCGAACGAGATGCCTGCCTTTCGAGCAGTGAGGGTCTGAGAGAAGAGGAGGAAAAGAGAGATGATGGAAATGTATGAATCCAAGAGCCCAATTTAGCTATTTTCCTGTTTTTGTTTTTTTTTACAATACACATCTATATAGAACAGCCTGTGAATGGGTAATACTATTTTGTGAAGGGAAAAAAGCACTGAAAAGAAATGGGGTACACATATAATATAATTTGGAAAGGGAAATTAGCTTAACAATAGTAAATCAACAGATCAAAAAAACAAAAAAAAAAGTTTCTGTAAAGGGTGTGTCGACAGACAAAGCATTCATCATTTGTTCGTAGTTTGAGCACAAGTGCAGACAGAGAGTAAGCTTACCAAAGCCTGTGATTTTCAAGGAGGCCATGAATAGAGAAAGAAAGAAAGAAAGGAATTGAATTAGACAAGGAGTGGGAGGATGAATGCTAAAGGCACAAACAGCAGAAGAATTGTATTTGTTATCCAAACTGAGCGCATAGGTGTCTCAACTGGCATGCAGGACTGCTAGTTAGGCCACAGAGCTCTAGAAAGATTCAACTATTCATCAAAAGAGATTATACAGCCGTTGCATGACTCTTTATCCACTCATTGCATGCACTGGAAGTTACTAAACTGCAGTCATGCTTGGCATTTATACTCAGTTCTCTGTTGGATGAAGCTTTGATCATATTTTCTGCTGTCTGCTCTGCACATTAGTTTGACACAAACAGAGAAACACAAGACGCACGCACTCACGTATGGGTGAAGCCAGCTGTACTGCACAACACAGACTCTCTCTCTCTCACACACACACACACACACACTTGAAAACACACACTCAGACATTCACAAAGTTACTCAAACATGTAACAGTGCACACGCACACAAACACAAACAGGTAACACAGACGCACACAGACACACATATGTAAATTAGCTGTTTTTAATATCCACTGAGTTTGAGTGACCAGAGATTGATAAACATTTATCCCACACTGGAGAAAGTTATGGTACAGAGGAATGCAGACATGGACAGCTGACAATATTGGATCAGTCTTTACCACGACCCTCTTGTCTGTACAGCCCAGCTATGGTAAAGATCCATGGAAGCCATGGAGAATGTAGGAGGAAAGTGACCTCTACATGAACTGTGATTGTTGATGTAAGTTTATCAACATGCACCAGCACTGCTGAGGTTGCTACGGGCAATACAATATGACCCTGTGTCCAGATGATATTCATTTAGCTACAATATATAGCATTCAATGCTTTGTGAATCTATTTTCAACGCTCTTTTTTTGTTTTGGTTTGTTTGTTTATGATTTTGCACCCCCGCCATGATGGGGGGGACCCTGCTGTCCGTTCCAATCAAACGCTGTTGCGGCCCGGAAGCAATCACACAGCAAATGGGGGTCATTGACAAAGGAGAGGCATGAAAGGGGACCAATTAGTTTGCTGACTACTGACTTCATCCCACGTGTAAAAGGCTTGCTCAGTGTCACTTTTACATGATTTAAAAGCCCCAGTTAAATCAGAAGTCAATGAAGTCTCTCGGATATATTTTTGGGTTGAGTTGTCAACATTTCAAGTTAAATGCAAATTTTTCGACACCTGCCGAGCGACAAAAAAAGGAAGAAAAATGGCCAAGCATCGGCGAGGCTGAAATCTGACAACTCACGGAAAAATATCACCCATAGCTGTTATGGGTCTATGTAGGAATGGCAAATATACACGCAAAATCCAAAAAATTTAAAATTTAAAAACGACAACCCATACTTACCAAGACATTGTTGGTTATTAATTTCATGAGAGATATGGACAAATACAGCATCAACTCATGTTGTTCACTGTCATATAAACATTCATCAGCATCTATGTGTATGACATCAAGCTGCATAATCATATTTCACAAGAAAAAAGTATTTTAGGAGTAGAATGTTAAAGTATTAAACAGGTTTATTTATTTTTTAATAAACTTAATTAAAGAGTTCTGGTAATTTCTTCCATCTTTTTGACTAAAATACATGAAGATGAAAAACAAACGTACACAAGACAGACTCTGACAGACACTGTGCAGCACATAATGGACAAACAGTTATTAACAGACATGAATATTATTGTCACAACAGCATGTTGTCTCTCAGAAAGGCTAACCATGTGGCACAGTGCTAAAGTGGACTGCACTGCAACATGACTCTGTGGGACATGTTATGACACATTATGTTGCAATAAAAACAAATGGGGGAGCATCACTGTGATGCAGTGTCTTAAAAACCCTCTCCAGTCTAATTAATCAAGCCGTAGAGTTATGGCTAAGGTTTTAGCATTCCCACAAAGCAGGGTTCTATGCTAAACAGAAGAGTTTTAAGTGGTTGCTTTTTTTTTTTAAATCACCAATCAACTCTTTACTGCCGTGTTTTTATCACAATAAAAAGTTAATATCCTTTTTCTTTTTTTTTTTTTTAAAGCTATTTCATTTTTAAAGCTAAATAGCAGGTCTACAATATGTGAGCAAAGTATTTTCAATCATCCCAATCGTGTGCGTGCGTAACAAAGATGTTATTAAAATCACAAATCCAGATTAAGTTGTGTCTTAAAAATCCATTATTGTGGCAGAGAATTCAGCAAAAAAAAATATCAAGGCTACTATAACTCCTAGTCTAGTCCAAGGATATTATATAATGATAAAAAAAACAATAAAAAAAAACAATGTCACTTTAACAATTTGTCATGTTCCCAGTAAAGTTATTATTGTCTTCAGCAGTGGTCCATACTCACAGAGCAAGATTCCACCAGTGTGGTACAATGTGGGGTCACTCAGATAGATTTGACATAAATCACGCATAACCTTGTTGAGGCAGATGACTCACCAGGTCTCGGACAAGAGGCACTGTCCTCTTGCGGCGTAAATCTGGCATGCTGTCAATACCATAAAGAATACTGCCAGCCCTGGAGAAGCAGACAGATTTAAAGTGTATTAATATCATAATAATGCCATGCTGAGGGAGACATTACTACAGTGAAAGGGGGGCCTTGATTTACACAGACGGCAAACACCATGGATCATGCCTCCTACCTCACCTGTCTCACCCCTTCCTCTTCACTTCGCATGGTGCCGACCACCAACACTGGAGCTCCATGCGTTCCCTCATCATGTGCTAAACCTGTAGACTCCCCCGCTCTTCCATGTTATCTCAATGTTCATCGGGTATTGCTTATTGATACACATTATAGTGGATTTTTATTACATTTTATGAATACTCAAGATGAAATGACTATCTCCACAGCTCAAAAAAATGGACACTCGGAGAGGTCCCTACAACAGTTTTTAAGCTCCAGTTTTTCCTTACTTTCCTTTCCTTTCTCCAACTCTCTTGCGCACACTCCACGGCTCCCTCACTGTTTTCCTTCTTTCCCGTGAGGCTCTCAGTGGCATCACCTCAACTGTCACTCAAAGCCTCTCTAATGACCTCAACATGACATCAAGGCCCCAATGCCTCCATAAAGATAAAGCTCCTCAAGCTTTTCTGTCAGCCCTCTCAGCGACATCAGTGGTATGACCCTAAAGAAACACAACGTGACGAGCTGCACCGGCCCTTGCCTCACCCGAGGGCCCTTGGCTCTTGCTGCCTCTTTACTGTATGCACGACGCATGCTGCCAACGATGGCTGCAAAGTCTGCTAAATCTGATTATTAGCTATGTTTCCCTTATGACACCATATGACAACAGTTGGCGTCACGTCTTTCACACAGACGTTCCAAAGTGATCGTTCATTTGCATTTCTGAGTCATCAATCAGGCATGTGAAGCCAAGAGGTTAAGTTTATTTCAAAGATGTTGTGAAGGTATCAGACATCTTGTATATTCATCTTCTCTCTGGGGTTTGTCGCAAAACAGGGAGCATGACATCTTGACTGGGACTGCATGCCGGAGAAACAGCATGTCTGCAGCATTTCTGCTACATGTGCCTCAGCGTGGGGCTACAAAAGCGCACAGCAGCTAAGATTCATGTAAATGTGAACCGATCAGATCAGGAAGTGAGCCACAACTCACCCTCCAGACTGCAAGCCGAGCAGTTTGGGGTCCAAAAGACTGCGAGGCTGCAGAGAGAAGGAACCCACAATGTAAGAAGAATACAAGGTAAGTGCACACAGCTAAACACAAAGCAAAGAGAAGCAAAATGAAAAACAAACAAAAAATACAGTATGACAAGATATATTTGGGAAAATACAGTACATTTGGAGGTAATTCCAGGGTAAGAAAAATGATAGGAGAGGCGGAGTACAGTACAGGGAGATGGGTGGGAAGCACTACAGGCAAAAGGCCAAATTATTCCACATCAATGTAATTTGTGGGTTCAAGACTGAAAGTTTTTTCCGCCCTTGGTGCTTCAGGCAGGGTTTGCCAATTGTGTAACACTCCCTTTTTTTTCGCTGAGCAAAATGTCCAGTTTGAAACACAAATCATTGTCTGAAAAGGAATAAAACGTATAACCAGCACAAAGTGACAAGAAGATGACTCGAAGGCACATGCATTCTCTTTTGTTATACCTCCAGACATCACTTCAATTTATCTACAGAAAAACAAACACACACTCTCACAGATACGGTCAGGTAGCTGTATCATTTCATATCCAATTCAAGACACACGCTATCACGCTAGGAAACACAAAAGACACATTTGTAGGCACAAAAACAAAAACATGCTCATGCTAGGAAATCACAAGTGTCCATGTGGTTGATGATAAACAATGACTTTAAACCTGTGTATCCAAAGCACTGCTGTCTGGAAGGAGAAAATGACAGGAGGGTGGAGAGTTAGGAAAAAGCAGCTCACTGGAAAATACACACACTTAGTTAGGGCACTAATCTAATATTACTGCCTTATGACACAATTCTGTTTTGCTAACCAATTTATGCAGAAATGGAGATACAGTCAGCGTGCGCCTCAGGGAGAATAGCTTTGTACAGAGGAATAAGGCATAAAGTAGAAACCAGTAGAAAGAGCTCAAGAGAAGGCTCTCAGCTAAGGTTGAAATGTGAATATCATTCTTTGCATTTAGAATATTTGAAATCAAGGCAGCACACGTTTTAAAAAAAATGATGCCTTTTATCGATAACATTACCTGAGTTAACAATCACAGCTATGGAGACATGGGACATTAGGTAAACGTAAGCGGTTGGTATCATATTGCCATTTTAGAAAAACAAACTGCTTTGAGGGCAAGCTCCTTAAATAAGCAAGACTGTAGAGGAGTAATTACTGTGCTATTGATCCATGAGTGATAAACGGCAGCATAATCATGACCTAATGTGTTACAAACAGAAAACAGCTGTTCACAAGAGAAAGATCACAATGCTGCTCCGATTAAAATGACGCAATGCACTGTTGTTGACGTGCAGTTGCTGCATCATCAGCATAAAGCAATGCAAATGAGCTTCTCTCTTCCATTTTTGCCGGTATCTATTCCAATTTGTTTTGTCTGTTTAGTTGAAAGATGACACCTGTTAAAAAAAAAAATCACACCATTAAAATATGAATTGATAACCATTAAAACGGCAATTACTCTGGACCTGCGCATTGATTGAGAACACAGTACATAGCATTTGTGGGATGCTATTACCCAGAGAGCTTTAGTACCATTAGTGTTCACCACAAGTGCACATCTTTTTATGATGATGGTCCTCATGGAGGCCACTGATCATTTAGAAATATTTAAAAGGGGTTCATACTTGCACATACTGTCTGTCTGAATATACCTGCATTCATCCTCTGTCTGAAACGCTCCGTTTTAGCGCCTGTCCCTGTCTGCTCCGATTGTCTAGCGAGAAAAATAGCAAAGGTAGTTCTCTGGCGGAGATATTCAGATGAGGGGGGGGGGGGGGGGTGTTCTCATGAGCGTACGTGTGACATAAGAAGGGAATCCAATTCTTCGGACATGGCAGCCCACAAAAAACTGACTGGGTTGTCTTATTTCACTCCTGATACCCACACAGATATGATGTGACATGATATTTGCCCTTTAAAATGCAGTCCAGTCAACACAAGACTTTTGAATTCATACAACCTTATTGTTTCGGCTTTATGCATTTTTTGACACTGCATTCTCAGTACGACTGTGACAATATATTGTTAGTGGGTGAGGCGACATCAGAGCTGCACACACACAGAGACACAGCACTCAAAAAGGAGCTAAGCCGCAAGTGGGTACCATGGACAGCGATCAGCTAAGCTACTTTCAGCACAACTATACAAGATAGAGCCATCTCCTCCACCAGCAAGTCTGCAGCTATAGGCTGCTGATACGAACCTCATTTCACAGGTGCCTTAAATCTGTGGAACAAAAATGTAATTGATTGGTAGGGAACTGTCTGTGTGTGTGTGTACTGTCGGAAACAGGTTGAGGTATCAACAGTAGCAGTAAATCCTGCATTTCAGTGCCGACACACATGGTCCACCGTACACAGATCCGAGCGCGACAGAGCAGAAAAGCCTGCACATGGCTGATAGTATAAGCAGGACTGACCCCTGCTCCAACAAACACAAACACAAACACACACACACACACACACACACACACACAGGAAAATGTGTTCTTATGTGGACACATTTGGGCACACATTAACACAGAGACGCACTAATGCACACATAGTGGTGTGTGTCTAGGTATATATACAAAGACACAGAGAGAGTACAACTTTGAGTGCACATGCAGTACAACTCTTCTCCAATAAACTATGCTTTATTCCACAAATATCTGGGCTATATTGCCTTCATTAGTGTTGCTTCATCATATATTGGATAAGAGTTGGGAAGCATTTTTAATACATATTTCCCACATCACATATTGTCATTTTCCTATGGGCTTGAAGCCTTACCAGCGTTACTTAATTTGTTGTGCTGGCAAAAGTTTAGTACATCCCGCACAAAGTTTAATTTACAGACCAGCAGAGAGGATAATGATGGTACAGAAGGGGATTCACTGAATATTGTAGCAGGAAAGTTATGGTCTGACTCACAGTGCCAGCAAGATCCCAGTACACCTACACTGCAGACCTGAAGTAAACTGATCCTGATAGAAATGGGGGGGGGGGAGCAGTGGAGCAGAAACGCCTGCTGGTGTCAACTATGGTTTCAAGTCTTACAGTAACTAAATATCTGAGGTTATACATACTATGCCAATCTTTTCAAAGATGTGATGAAACCTTTAAAGGTTCAATGTGTAATTCCGAGCCACCACCTCCACAGAAATAGGGGGCAGTATTTCACCTCTAAACTGGGTCCACACAATCTCTAATGTTTATATCTTAGTTGTAGTAGTATGCCATATCTATTTTTATTCTAATTTATTCTTTATATTGTGTTTTGCATGTATTCCTGTGTAATGCCTGTCACTCAGTCAGTGGGCAAGAACACCAAAAATCAACCAAACTGCTGAAACTCTGAGAGCAAAAAACTCTGCTGTCTTATAATCTTCACCTGAGGCTCATCCATCTGTGTTTACTGGGCACTAATGTTAACCGGGGGCTGTAGTCTGTGTAACGATATGTTAGTTTGTTTATTGGACTAAATACAAAGTGTCAGAAACTAGGAAACGACCCGCATGTCCGTCTCGTCTTCCCGGTGGCGGCGCAGCCAGGAGAGCAGCCCGCCTGGGGAGGGGAGAGGTCGGCAGAGCCGGCACTCTGCAGCCGCCTCCGTCAGACGGAGCCTCCGTCAGCGGCCGAAGAGACTTGAGCTCAACCAGAACAACGTCAGCAACGGGGAGTCTGCAGTTCCCTGGTGCTGTGGCTGAACTCCAGCTAACCGCTAACTGAAGCTACGCTGTTTCCCGGGGCTGCCGAGAACTCAATGCTCGCTGAAACAGCCTCCTGTGAGGACGAAGCGAGGTGGTGCGTGGTTTTTTTTTCTCGTTTCTGCCACTTTGAATGTAATCCAATAAACAAACTATAAGAACAGACACGGAACATGGCTGTTATATTTACACGTGAGTCAGGCCCAATTCATCCACGGTCAGGCAGCTTTCATCCCACCAGTGGGCAGATCCAGGTTACCTTTAAATGTAAGCAATTAATTGATTATGTTTTAAATTAGTCTGTACTTGTTCATTAGGAAAAAAAAGCCAGACTTTGTGAAAAATAAGACCAGAAAGAGCACAGGTGTAATAAGTACAGGTAATAACATTTTTAATGGCGGAATTCCGCTTAAGCATGCCCCTTGGACATTTTCAAAAGCTCTGCCTTTTATGTTTGTATTTGTCTATTATTCAGTCAACATGAACGTAGTGTTTACACTGATAAACTGATAAATAGGTATATCTGTTGACTAAATTATGGATAATCGTGATGCTGTTTAGTGAGTCCCCAGAGCTACTGGAAACTCATTTTTTTTTATGATATTTATGTATTCCTATACTTATTGTCTATGTATTTATGACCTAATGCTGGATTTTCATAGCATTCAACACATACATTTATTTGCTGTCTTTATAATTATATAATTGAGGAAATACGAAAACAATTCATATCATCATTTATTGGACATTTGCGTCGTTGATAATCTCACACATTTCTGGATGTGTGTAGTGAAATGCTGCAGCCCTCCAGGCTTTGATGTAATGAAATGTGGTGGCTCGGAGTGAGATATGAACGTCTTGGATGCCCGTGCTACCAATTTGTTCACTGCTCGTCCATCTGATGACTCAAACAAAACAACATGACCACACCATTTCCTACTATAGAAGAGAACACATCAGCTACAGTATATGTGCACTCACTGTTCCCATTGGCTCCTATTTTACAGCTATGACTAAATGTCAGAGGGTTTATTTAGTTCAATTTCTGCTCAAAAATAGAATCCCCGTAGGCATGAATCAGTACTGGAGCATTGGGGTAAAATGGGTTATCGGCCCTGATCTAATCAGAGATATACTAATTTTGTTTTTGAAACTGAAATTATACATACAAATGCAACACTGTCGCCTTAATCCGAGTAACAGTATTATGTAATTATTCTAGTGCAAGTTTAGGGGGAAAAGAACAATGGTGATAATGAGGATGATTTAGCAGTATCACAACCAGAGAGAGAGTACCGACGTTTAAGTGTCTCATCTGAAAGCCAGAAACACAGTAATGTATTCTAAACTAGAGTCAGCTCCTCCAAATTGTGAGAGTAAACTGTGTAGAGGATTTCCCTGTTTACGACAATCAAATAAAAACAGAATCTCCCAGCGCTTTGAATTGGATGGTATCACCTAAAACAACAATGGAGACTTGTTCATTCCCTGTATCTGCATTTTTCATATCCACACTTTCTCGAGAAATGGTGCACTAAGCATAAAGAGGGTCTACCTCCTTTGCTCCCCCAAGAGCAAGCAGCAAACTTCACTAGCAGCAGACCTCTATAAATATTCCAAGCAAGGCTGACCTGGTTACAGAATGCCCTTGGGAGTATGAATTAGCATCTGAATACATACGCTGCTGTAGCCGGTTGAAGACACGCCTGGCAGGAGTGGCAGTACTGCTGAGACTCCCTTCACAGCTCCCACACAGACCAGCCAGCATGCTTCAGAGCCCGAGCATGATGAGCACACAGCTACATGAGATGAAGGTATAATTCTAATGAGGTGGGGGGGGGGATTATAGAGCATGCATGTCTGTGCTTCCATAAATGGCTATTTCCCAATCAGGAGTACGATGCGTTTTAAAACACTGTCACATATTGCATATTGCATGCGTTTCCATCGATTGTGAGCAAGTGGATAGAGATTGTGTGAAATGTCAGGTAGTTGGTGGTAATGCAACGTTCAAGGATTGCTTAATAGCGTTCTTTAATGTCAGGGTGCATTGGCAAAATATTATAGTGTTTTGGATTATAGTAACAGCAGGTCAATCCTTTTATCGCTAGATTTTTTTGGTGTGTCCTTTTTTTCAACAAATGTTACAATATTCTATTTAGAGCATGAACCACTAATTGATTCAAGCAACTTAAGCAAGTATAACAATGTTTTCTTGATATTGTGCATTCTTTTCTAGGGGTTTTCAGCTTTGCTGCTACTTAAACAATGTGCAAAAAAAAAAAAAGAACAGCAATGGCCAGCTCCGATATTTACAATGGGCTCTTATTATCAACATAAGTTACAGTATGAACTTTGAAAATGAATCAAATGTGTCAGGTAGATTATTGTATGTTGCCTGCCTCACATTTCTTTTCCTCATCTTGGCCTGTCTCACTATGTCTTAAAGATATAGAAATATAGATATAGATATAGATATAGAAAGACTATAGACTGTTTTAGACAAGGCCACAGATTAAATCACAGAGATATGAAGAAAAAGAGCCAAAAGCCATCAGACAATGAGGACAATTGGTCTCACATTTTCATTTGGAGTCATGTGCCTACAGCACGCCTAACCTCGCACATGCACGGGTCAACAACGAGAAGAGAGTCAATCAGTCAATGAGTCAGACAGTCAGATTGATGCTTAACTTCTTGCCTGGTAGCCCAACAAGGGCAATGTATTAGAAAAAAAATAATTCTCATTGTGTTGACATGCACATTTGAGAAGTGAATTGAATTTAATAATTTGAACGATTGACATACCATGACATGGTATACGTATACGAGCCTATGGTTATAATTGTGTTGATTATGTGTACTGTCATTTCTATCTTGCCCACTAATAAGAGGTTGGTAGGCATGTTCACATACGAGTATATGACAGAGAACGATGCTCTCCTTGTTTTATTTTATATAAAAAGTGTCAGTAAATAACATTCTCTGCGGGATGTTTGTTAAATGTGGTCAGGGAAAATGTGTTTGTGCACACATCTGTCACACAGTCTTCAGGTGCATGTATTCCCTGAACTACACTACCTATCTCACCATAAGTACCACAGTTGCAGCTACATATGTAGGTCAGGAGCTTTTTCATTTTAAGTAAGAGTGGAAATTCCCTGGTCTCTTTTTTTCATTCCAGTTGAAACACTACTGTTCCTTCCATTAATCAATCTAACCATTTTTATACCCACATTGATTTTGAATTGCACCCTTTGTACATAAGCCTTGACCCATCTGCTATACTTCATTTTTATTCAAGGCTACTACTGCAGTAAGGCACAAGTATGATACAAAATACAAATGAGATCTTTGAAAATATATGTTCTGCTACATGTAAAAATTAAAATATCATACATATACAATATACAAACATAAGTGACATACAAATCATTCTTTGCGCTATGTCAATATGTAAAGACTTCATGTTCACACATGCTTTAACCGATTTGCCACGCAAAGACAGCAGATTGTAGTCATGTTTTTATTCATTGTGAAGAATTGATGGTAGTTTTGGAGGCCAGCCCCAGTGTAGCCTTTAAGGTCTATTCAATTTTGATGATAAATGATAAACCTTGAGAAAACATGTTTGACAGTATTATCTCTTGAGCCACAGTCCACTTCAAGATAATGTGGTACTGCGAATGAATACAAATACAAAGTCAACGCCACCAGTAACACTGTCATCCACCTCCAGAGAGAGTCCCCTCTTCAGTTTTTTAACTAAAAAATATTTACCAATTCAAAGAGACATCCTTCAAGTTGATCAAGTCCCATATATCCAACGATAGTAAATCACCAAGTTTCAAGTCTACGACTTGTCTCCACCACATCAATGAAAGTTATTAACAATGATTCAGACTTCCACTAACAAAACAGATTACCCACTGGATGTTAAGGATTAACAAGGATACAAATATTTTTTGTGTATATGCTACATTAGTTCCCAACATTTTCCAAATTATACTATAACTTAATTGTTAGTATGTCATGAATTCAACTCAGAGATACATGAAACTTTTCCAGACTTGATTGCCTTATATTCTCAGTGCAATACATGACATTGTAAATGTACATTGCCCTTTCCCTGATATCGATGTTTGCTAGTTGCTTGCCTTTTCTGACAAATATCAGAGAGCAAACTTGAATGCATCAATAGTGTACCAAAAGAACCATGAATGTTCAAAACAGTTGCCGATGAGATGTTGGCTATTTATCACTGTTAAGTAATCACAATTTGTAGTTTATGCGCTGTAACACAAAACCACTGATATAGTTTGAGTCCTAGGTGCTTGGTTTTGACAACTACTTACTGTTACAGTTGTACTAATGTATTGCCAATGTAAAGCCTTGTAAAACAGTACAAAATCAAAGTGACAGTGACAAAAAAAAGAGTCATACCCCCTGCCAGGATCTGCTGCTCCAGTTCAGACATCTGTTTCCTGTAGGCCCTCAGTGCTGCCTCCTTGAATGTGGGTCGAACACGTTTCTTGGGTGGGGCCTCTGTAGCCTTATCTGGAACATTTTTGTTTTCATCCTCCTGCTGTTGCTCCACCTTTTCAGAAACCTCAGCTGCCTCTTCGGTTATCTCTTCTATGTCCTCTAACTCCTCATCACCCTCTTCCATCTCCTCTGTCACATCATTGTCATCAGGTTCTTCTACGTCTACATATTCCACCATCGCATCATATTCAGCAGTGTCCTCCGTGAGTTGGTTTTCATATTCTTCACTGTACTCTTCATCCAAACTGCAATCATACTCCAGAACACATGCCTCTTTACTTGCCTCATAGTTTTCTGGGGCTTCAAAATCTTGAGAGGCCTCAAAATCCTGAAAGGCATCATCATCTTGAAAGGCCTCAATGTCATCAGACACATCATAGTCCTGAGAAGTCTCACACTCCTGCACAGGCTCATCTGTCTCCTCTGTCTCATCAGCATTAGTTCTGTTCTCCAAGTTAGCTAGTACCTGCTCCATCACTTCAACATAGTGGGTCTCATTGTCCACTGGTTGTTCCCCAGCTTCTGTCTCTGCAACTGCTTTCTCATCCTCTGCCTTGTTGAAAACAGGCTCTGCGTAGCCATCTGAGTCTATTGTAGTACTAGAGGTATTTGCACCAGAGGTGGACAAGGTGCGAAAACGCCCCATAAATGTTGAGTTGGTGGGCTCCTCAGGAGGAGCAGGGGTAGGAGTGGGAGAGCCAGACTTCCAAACAACCTCCAGAGCTGACTTAGCTCTCTGCAGTGTAGAGCCAAACCCAAAACCAAAGGACTTCTCACTGAGATCTATGCTGAGCCTACTACTCCAAGACTTGGGGACCTCCTCAACCTTCTCTGTTCGAATCTCACTCTGACTGCGGTACATAGTTGAAGACTTACTCTGGGTCTGGTGAAAGCTATGATTGACATCCAGTTCAGGGAATTTATCTTTAGGAACTACTTTGGGGGTTTCCTTAGGGGCATCTTTAGAGGCTACTTTGGGTGCTACTTTAGGGGCTTCTGTTGGGGTGGCTTTAGGGGACTCTTTGGGGGGCACCTTAGGACTCTCTTTCGGGGCTATCTTTGGGGCTTCTTTAGCTGGAATCTTAGAAACTTCTTTAGGAGGAATCTTAGAAACTTCTTTAGGTGGAATCTTAGAAACTTCTTTAGGTGGAATCTTAGAAACGTCTTTAGTGGGTACTTTACCAGTCTCCTTAGTGGCTACTTTAGGCATCTCTTTTGGGACTTCTTTTGGGTCTAGTTGTGCAGCTTCTTTCGTAACCTCTTTAGCAACAACTTTCAGACCTTCTTTAGATGCAACTTGTAGGGGATCTTTAGCAATGACTTTAGGAGACTCCTTAGGGGATTCTTTAGGGGACTCTTTAGGGGTTGAAACAGGGCTCACAATTGGGGTTATTCTAGGGCTCTCTTTAGGTGACTCTTTAGGACTTTCTTTTGGAGTCATTGTCGGGCTATCTTTTGGGGTCGTTTTAGGAGTGACTTTAGCAGCCTCACTAGAAGTTATCTTAGATGTCACCTTAGAAACTTCTTTAACAGTGGGCTTTGTGGCATCTTTAGGTGTGACTTTAGGACCGTCCTTAGGAAGGGCTTGAGTGGGTTCTTTAGCTGCTGATTTCTGAATCTCTTTAGGGGACTCTTTAGGAGCTGCTTTAGAGGTCACTTTAGAGGAAACCTTAGCAGATGCCTTTGGGATTTCCTTTGACAATATTTTAGTGGTTTCCTCTTTAGGAGCCAATTTTGTTTGTTTATGTGTAACCTTAGCGGCAGCTTTCGGGGTCTCTTTAGGCAGTACTTTCATGTTTTCTTTTGTGATCATCTTATTTCCCTCCTTAGAATGCCGAGCAGATGTCTTGATGGTAGACTCCCGTTCTGTGATGGGAGGAATAATGTGTGTGGTTATAGGTGGTAGAGATTCTCTGTCAAGCATCATGAATTCCTCATCTCCTTCAAACTGTAAATCAACCTCCTGACATTTAGTGATGTTTTCTGGAAAACCGGGGATGGTTGATGGGTCAAATGGACTGCTAACCTCTATAGAGGCTTCCAAACCAGAGTCAGCACCCTGTTCAAGATGATGCCAGTCTTTCCAGGGTGATAGGTCACCTTGAAGAGAGAGCTGGGAGCCACTGTAATGGCTTCTGTCTCCGGACATGCAGACAAGTCCATTGCTCACTCCACTGTCAATAGTTTCCGTAGTCTCAATCTCATTGTGTTCATATGTTTGATTCTCATGGCCAAGTGGGTGACTGTCGCTTGCATACCAGGAGGAGGCCATGTCTTCTTGTTTTCTCTGCCACAGTTCCTGATCTGAGGAGGACAGCAGGGAGCATCCATTTGTCCGTGTAAAGTACTGACTCTCTGAAAAGTCTTCTGAGTATGACTGGCAAAGTTTTGAGCAGTCAGACTCAGAGCGGCTGAGTTTAGGGGTAGAATAGTCACTCTGGGATAGCCAACCTGGGGTCAAATCAGAGTAGTAAGCCTTTGCATGCTTGTCTGGTTCATAGTAAGAGTCATCAGCATAGTGAACAGCGCCTGAGTAGCTTGCTTCCTCTCCTGACCGGCTCTGGTCATGGGATCGTCTCTTCTCTGATTTGCTCTTGTGAACGGGCTTTGAAATCACCATTGCATATTTATTTTTGCTTAATTCGTCTAATTCTTTATCACTGTCCATTGAGTCCCAGTCATCGCTCTCCACCACTTTATCCTTTCCTGAGAGCTTTATATCCATGCTCTCATATGTTTGGGAGGAAGACATTGTTTTGTCTTTTCTCTCCTTTCCATCATGAGTTAAGCTATCTGTGGAGACTGTAATGCCTGTTCCTTTGAGTTTATAGCACTTTTTCAAGACTATATCTCTCTCTTGGGTTGTTGCAAAAATAACAATAATTGGACGGGGTTTTGCATTAGAACATTCTCTTTGTTGCCCTAACCTATGAGCCAGCTCAATTTTAATTGTTTTAAGGGCATCAATAAAGCCCATTTTGTCTTTCAGTATTTTATATATTACACTCTCTGTTTTCTCTGGCCTTTCTTCAGGAACATTGAGGAACCGCAAGGTTGAATTATTGGCCTGGTGGCTAATTTGTTTTATGTAGTCATGAATATCACGTGTTTCCCGTCTAGACTGTACAAATCCTGAGCGAAGCTGCTCAATCTCACTCTGAACTACTTCCACGCTGCTCGATATCTCATCAATGGAGCTTTTTAGGGCATTTACATGGCCACGTAGCTCAGACAGTTCTGTCTCTATCTGGCTGATCCCCTGAAGCTCCTTAAAGATCATCTCCATGACATCCTGGGTCTGACTTATGCAACCTGTGGAGGAGGAGCCAGGCTCCAGAGTCGAGCTCTTTTGCTGCCGTCCAGCGCGGTCCAAGGACTTGCTCCGGATGCCCAAGGTTTTTCTCCAATTGCTCACCTCGGAGTCTGAGGAGACACATTCCTGACTCTTTTTCCATTTTCTTAACTTGCGTAGAGCACCCAGCCTAAGTGTGTGTAGACTGGAGCGTTCCACTCGTTCACCCTCAGAGCTGCCATCAGAGGGAGCCAGACTGATGAGGCTCTTCCTGTTTCGTCTTACTGGCATTGTGTGTGATTTATGCTCATTCAGTCTCCTGACAAGTTTTGTCTCACTCAAGGAGTCTGAGTAACAACTATCAATCGAAAGAACCTCAGAAAAGATGCTTTCATTATTATTCAAAAAGAGAGAGTTTTTCGGAAGTCCATTTGCTATAGCTACACGATAACTGAAAGTGGGTGAAAGGGATGAGCAGTCGTTCTTTCCGTCGTCTTCTTCAAGCGATATGTTACGTGCCGAAGAGCATTTGGAAATCTTTTTAACTGTAGTCTTCAGTGTGGTAGAGAGAGTTAGACTGTGTGCTTGCAAATCAGTGGTCAATTTGGTCTCTTTATTTTCACTTCTCTCTTTCTTCTTTATTGGGTTTGCCAATTTCTTTGTAAACATTCCTTTGCAAATCTTTTTAATGTAGGATGATATAGTATGTATTAGGGCAGAAACCATGGATGGCAATACTGTGGACTATTTTTTATCATCTAGTGAAAGGAGAAGTTGGCTGAGAATACAGCGGTGATGAGCCAAGCACAATCAACCTGCGCTTGACAATGGGATCCCAGCTCACAATTGCTAAAACTGCAGTCCGTGTAGAGACTCACTAACAGTTTTAAATCCAGTGGCCTTCCTCCCGAAAAGGAACATCTCTGAAAGACAAAAAAAATATATACATTTACTTTAAATTTGCTTGCAGATTCCAAAGTCACACTTAAACACAAGCAGGAAGAACCTACACCAAGTTAGTTACTTTGCAAGTACCGAGCCGGTGGACATTGGACAATCTGTTAAATCTTTAACATGCATAATATGAAAAGTCTCTAATTGAGCAATCACCAAACTTATTATGCAAAGAAACAATGATTTATGTAGATGCAAAATAATTGACCATTCATTGGAACATTCAAAGTTTTATATTATTTAAAATTGTTGTTAAGTACAGGGCTTTATAGTAATTCCCAAAGAGCATCGCTGTCACCCAGGTGTTGACCGAGAGAGAGAAGGAAGGACAAAGAGAGTATGAAAGTGTTGTGTGTATGTGCTTGTGTGTCGGTGGGTGGGGGTAGAGGGGTTGGGGGGTAATCAATTGCATGTGTATATGACTGTGTGTGCATTCATGTATTTATGTGTGTACTGTATATCTCAGTCAAGGTCAATAGACACTGGCTACGCTGATGTTTCAGCTTCCCCAGCAGGAGAGCCAATTATTATAATTGCTTCAGTGTAATACTCTTGTCGGAGTGTGTTCATCAAAAATGAATATCTAGGTTGATGAAAAATGCTAGAACCTGGTCTTAATACACTTTTCTAAAAATGCATTATTTTGTCTTGTTTTCATTTTCAACCCATCAATATTCTAAAATCAAAGACAAAAGATAGTTAGATATTTTCCATATATTGATCATAATGTTGAGGGTGTTTTTCACTAATTGAAATGAGGAAGCTAACGACCTATGTTGTTATACATCTAATGTCCCAATTAGTTCAATTGAAAGGTCTCAGCAACCATCCATGTGTCATAATGCATATGTGCAGCAGACTATATAGTTACAAACTGGATGAAATGGCCATCTTAGTCTTGTGTAAAAGAGGCCAGAGACTTCTTGAATCACGCTGCATAGCCCCTCAACCACTTGGAGTTGTCCTGAGAGGTATGTGTTTTCTATAGTGGAACAGGCCAAATGAGTCAAAAGAGGGATGTTTGTTGTACAGAGAATCTGACAGCTGCTCCACATTAGTTCTGGGGTATAGAGCTTGATGTGTCTACAGTCTCATGACCGCAGAGACATGCTCACTTTAAATGAGCTGTGAAACACAGCATCACAGTTAGCTTTTCATGCTGGCCTCTGAAGAAGGACCAGGCATTAGCAAATTGAGCTTAAGGATATGGTTGCTAGTTTAGATGTGTTTCTGCCAGATTCATGGGTGATTGAATGAATTGAAGGGCTTGACCATTTGGTTAACTTCACGGAAAAAGGTTTGAGGCGGGCCTGGGGCAGGAATGTTTGTGCAAGGAAAACACTTTTACATTGTATGTACTGCTGGAGGTCTTGTGCAATAGTACCAATCTTAATGGGTGAGTTCACATTAGGAAATTTAACCTACGCTGTCAGTCAATTGTAAATGACTGATTCCTATAAAATGCTGTCCTGGTATAAGTCAGTATGGTCTTGAGTTGTGAAAACAAGAGAAAAGAAGCATCAAAATGTTTCATTCCATTTCTGGAATGACAACAGAATGAGGTAAAGGAGGACTACAGTATATTTTATAGTATGAGGAGGTTCATGACTCAGCTCCCTTGTAGACTGGCCTAAAGCCAAGAGCCTTTTTTGCAACTGATGGGTCACGACCCAAAGCTGTCCCGCCATAAATAAATCACATTAGATATTGTTTAAATATGTCCTGACATTGCCTCAACAACTTCCACTGACAATTTTAGCTCTCATATGAATTCAAAACCACTATCTGATTGCAAAAAACGCCACAGCACAAGCACAGTAAACTTGTGTTAATCCGTGAGCATGTGAGCGTTAAATGCCTTGCAGATGGGCACATGTAGACGGTGGGAAAATGTACGCTGTTATCATTCTTAGTAGTACGTAGATTTTGGTAAAATTCTTTTAATTCCCAACATAGCGCCGACCATCTTTAACCTTAGTAAAGCTCTAATCAGCCAGAGTAATTAAAAATGTATGTGTTGGTTCTCACTGCTTTGCTGATTGATAAGACAATTGTGACAAGAGTAGTGTATAAAGAGTTTTGGCAGCATTTTAGGATGAACTAAGTCAGGAAAATGTGTATTATACAGTCGTGACAAGCACAATTTAATTATAATTGTGCAACAAGTCTTTACATATAATCAGTCAATCCAAAATGAATGAGTTATTTCCCGTTCAGTGATTCCTTATGGCGTAGAGTGTGGAACGAAATCTCAAAATTGACTGTAAGATACATGATTATGTTTATTATCTACACACTTGAATAACACAATATAATGAGCAGAATTGAATGCGGGCATGACATAAATAGAAGACAGAAACCATGATTGGAAACGTAGCGGATTAAAATGTATTAAAATGAAGTGAAACTGAAAGGGATATATCACTGGATTATTAAGGGAGTTAAACATTTGAGTGACACCAATGGCACATTATAGAAGCAAAAAATAATGGAGGAATGTGGTGGATGATCATAACAACTGCCAACCTTTTCTTAGCGAAAGAGGGTAAACAATGCATTAAAATCAACGTTGGCATCAAACTCTATGTCTCCTTCGATCTTATACAGAGCTGAGATCTTGGTGTGTTGCCTTTGCAAGAAAGTGGTTGAGGTCATGGGTCTGAAGCAGAGCTAGCTGGTTAATTTATCAGGGAGATGAAGCACTTTTCACTGCGCTTTTCGGTTCAGCAATGTTGGGTTTACTTTCTGTATGACAAACAAACTTTCGTTGCCCTTTGCAGACGTAGAGGCGATACACACAAAGCAGAGGATGCGGTCTCTGGGTGACTGAGCACAGGCAGAGTCTCTTTAAATTGCAGAGATGTGCTGCTAATGCACAGCTGAAGAGCTTGTTTACCTCCGTGGCTCTCAATGTTAGAGTTCTTTATGCTGACCAGATATGACTACCAGCAATACTTGAATACAACCAAATGATCTGTTGCATTGTGCAAAAGAGTTTCAAAATTCAAGGTTCAAAAGGGGTCGAAAAGAAAAACAACATTCTAACAAAGCAAAAATATGAACCCGATATTGTGGCGAATACACCATGTCACCACTTAAGCAGATCACCGATGCAGAAAAGATGGCGCTGAGCCAAGTTCAGTGTTTTGATGTGGTTTTTAAAAAGAAAGGAAAAGTAAGAGGCATATGTCAAATGTCCAATGGTGGTAAATATCAGATTTGTGTCATTTTGGAATTAGCTTCATAGTTCAGGTGCGAGGAGAGAACAGAAAGGTATCTATTGCTGAGAATATGAAGTTGTGTAGAGTACATGGTTACATAAGTTCACATTCTGTTTCCCCGTTTATGGTTTTATTCATGTTACATAAAAAATGTATCTTGCTGAAGGAGGTAAGTTGTGCATAACCCTGACTACCCTTTCAGTCTATATTACGCAATAGGTCAAATCAATAGCTCATTTTAGAATTAAATTTTTATTTATTTAATCGAAATGTAATGTTTTTTTTTTGTTATAAACGACTCAAACATTGTGCAATATTATCATACAACACTCCACACTAAATACGCCTGATAATAACTGCTGGTGAATTTTGGCCAATTACCTAAATAACAGTTGTGGTTCAATGTTTATATTGTACTAAATTAAGCTCCAGCCACAATCATGGCTGACAGCGTCTGGGATGAGTAGTTGTTTACTGTAACAGTGACTGGAACATCATTTATATAAAGCACTGTGGCTGCACTATGTCAGAACAGATCACAATAAAAGAGTTGTAGTGTTTAATGAGTGTTGATTAACAATTAGGGAGCTGCCTTTCTCTCTACAGAGTCAGCATCCTGACATCTGCATGTTAAGGTTTGACAAATGAAGCATTCACCCTCTTCCAGAGCTCGAGTTGATGCGCAAATTACTTGATAATACCCACGAGGTATCGCCTGCATCGTCCCATTAGAGCGTAATGATGCAAGAATTAGGAGAAAAGGCTGACAGATAAATAGATCACCTTATCCTGCTCGTGTGTGTGTTATCAATTTGACCACAGAACCTGTGGAGACACGGCTCTGAGAGCGGACTTGGCAGCAAATGGGCGACAAATGAAATTGTACCATTTATTCTGAGCCATCATGACAAGCACATGTGAGAATGAGATTATCTGGAGTTATCTAAGTCTAAAGTAGCCCCACTGTTGTTCATCCTCGCTTTGTAATTTAAGCAGATTTGGTGTGATAGAACTCATTCTGTAGCACCTAAGTAGAGATAAGTGGACAGCTATTGGTTTTTTATAACAGGGTGAGTCATAAACATTAATGTATGTAAGTAGCATGTGCTCAAACACATGCCCTCTGCCCGCAGAGCATTTTGTGGGGGTTTTTCTATCCTAATGAACTTCTAGTTTCACCCTTTAACATTCTGAAGCTATGTGCCTTCAAGCAAGCACTGAACCTCCAACTGCATGTTGTAAAATAACTTGTTCCGTAATCCACTTGCTTGGACGGCTACTGTAAACGCGTTCACAAAAATCAGTTGCCTGCAGCTGTGACAAATGAAAAAAAATATCTGGGAATTCCTGTGGTCCTGAGGTAGACATTTGTGAGTCAGACTAGAGAAACCTCCAGAGAAAGGGGGAGCACCTCAGCCACACCCACTCCCTCTGCTTGGAGGCACTGCTACCCCAGTGTCTGCATTAATGCCCAGGGACCTATTTCCCCCGCTTTTTCCTAATGCATCTGATTAGCAGAGCACTCTAAAACACTCCATTTCTCACAGTCACAAAGTCTCTACCACTCTACTTTAATGAAAAATGAGTGTCATTTGGAGGCATGCTAACCTATTTCTCACAATTGTACAATCTGCTCTTCTCTCCTGATTAATGGCAATTTAAAGTTATTATGCTGCAAGCAATTACACTACATGCTGTGATGTGCTGTTCCTTCTCTTATCATTCTGGGTGAAGCTGAGGGATATTTTGTTGCAAACCAAAGGGATGCATAGAGATGAGAAATGCTCATGTGTTACGTCATGTCTCCAGAACACATGATTATGGATTATGTTAAGAGTGTGGATTGGTGTACATGTGGGTGTGTGCATGCCTGTGCCTCTATGTGTGTGTGCAGCCGTGCGTGCACACACATGTGCGCCATGCATGCCTCCGTGCATGATTGCTTTTAAGCATGCATTTGCTGCTCGGAGAGAGGAGAGCGTAGCACACCAGTGGGGGATGAGTATGTGAGGGTGTGTGCATCCTCAGATCATATTGCCCTCACGCCCATCCTCGGCTACATTCTGCCTCCCTTTCCCAACAGTGAAATATCTGCCTGCAGCCCTAGGAAACCAGCCAACATCACAACAGATTGTCTCGCCTCATAAATCAAAACATTACCTTTTCTTTGGCCGGCATGACCAGAACCAGTCTCATCGCATTTGCTCAGTGTGAAACAACAGCATTGCTCACATGCGTTCATGTTTTGCGTTATGCATAACAGCACGGGGAAAAGGTTAGAATGACAGCAATGGGACATTTGTGGAATCGACAGTGTTTGTATCAGATCTGTATTTGAGAATAAACAGCAAAAACGATGAAATAACATTAACACCTCACGTTTTTTTTGGTTTGTTTGTTTTTTTTTTGTTGTATTTTTCACCCCAGCTACACATCGACAGATAGTGCCATCTAACCGCATCATTCTCAAATAACGTTTCATTAATCCGCTGACAGGGCCACAGAGGGAGTGGAGGGAAGCAACAAGAAGATAAAGGATGAAGTCAGTCAAGAATCCCCCGCCATGCAAACACGCATGCAGCCCCCCCCCCCCCCCCCCCAAAAAAAACAGGGGCTCTGCTGCTGCACATACCTGGTTGTGACAAATCTCCGCGCAGGACGCCAGCGGTAGTAAGCACAGCGAGCCGTGTGGAGCCGATTCTCCGGTTTCAGCGAATGGTCGATGCGAGGAGAGCAGCTGAGGGGGGGTGGGGGGTTCGGAAGAGAGCGGCTCGGTGCGCAGCTGCCTGCTAATACCAGAGCTCACAGCATCTCTCCGCGTCCGTCAGACACCACATCCCACAGCCCTGCCTCCGTACAGAAACACACACACACCACTCCTCCATGCCACCTTCTGTGCCCGCCGCGCTCCCTCCTCTGCTCTGCTCCCCTGTTCGCGTTACGGGGGACCGAAGATGCTGCCTTTTATTGCCACAAGCTGCAGTTTTTTTTTTTATTTATATATTGTCCCCACGATTCAAAGACACACACGCAGTCACACACCCATGCTCACTGGCAGTGTCACAGCACGAGGTGTCTAGTCCGAAACGGTATGCAAGACGGGTGGCGGTGCCGCTGATGGGGAGACAGACAGCTCCGCTCCTGGCTGCTCAGACTGAGGCTCTGCTCCCCGGCTGGAGAATGTCTGTCCCTCCCCCGTACAAAACTCTCTCT
>CALSCE010010649.1:6685298-6743095 GCA_943593645.1 Bovichtus variegatus
CTCTCTCTCTCTCTCTCTCTCTCTCTCCTCACTGAGCCGGCCTGAGAAAGAGAATCGAGCCCTCAGACACACACACAAACACGCAAGATACCCCCCAAACACACACGCACAGGCTAGGGCGAGAAGCTTAAGTGAGAGGGAAGCAACAAGAAGAGGAGGTATGGGGGAGTGAGGATGAAAGTGTGTGCGTGTGTGTGTGTGAGAGAAAATACTTTTGTCTAGATAGCCGTAACCCACGATCACACATTACGTGATGTAATGGGTCAATAAACCTTAAGCACCACAGACACACATGGAGGAACACTTTTAAGATACAGGGGTATCGCTTAAATCTTTCGTCAGGGTCCGTGCGTGTGCCGTGCACGCGCGCCACTGCTTGTGTGCACGCCCGCGGGGCACGAGGAGCGCACTTTTATCTCTTTCTGAAAAAAAAATACACGAAAAGAAAACACACACACACGCACACACAAAGCACATACACAAACTTTATGATCCGAGCCACCCTGCAGGGTCCACAGAAGACCATTCCCATCAGTGGCCTACATCACACGCACGCACGCACGCACACACAACAAAGCTTCACTTACACTCACACATCATCTAATTACGTCTCACTGGAAATGTCGTCATACATGATTGCTCATCCACGATGCAGATTAGTCATCTATGTACTCTGGTGTATTAAAACACTATCAGCGCGCCGTGAAAGGCACGTGACTGAATTTCACAACTATGAGAAAAAAATCAATTATTTGGAATAAAATAAATAAATACACTTCAACCTCGCGACAAAACGGCCGGAGCTCGTTTCTTCAATGTTGTCCTTGTGTGACATCTCGCTAACTGAGGCTTTTGTTTCATGGTGACAGCAGCGACACATGAAGACGGACACGGTGACGTGAAAAGATTGCAGGTAGAGTGTCACACGGTATCTCACATCATTCCGGCTACTCCCCCTGTCTTGGTGGCGATTAAGCATTCCAATAAAACCCATCTCTCTCCGTCTATCCCTCAGCCCTCCCCCTCCCCCCCAATGTGTGCGTGAGTCTGCCTCCCTCTGTCAGTGCTGCTCTCCTCTCTCAGCTGAGATGTGTGTCATGCGTTCCTCCAACAGCCACTAATTGTCTGGCCTTCCAGCGAAATCCCATTTCTCTCTCTCTCCCTCTCTAACCTGGGAGATGGGTAAGGACGTAGAGAGATGTGTGAGGTTGTGTGCGCAAGCGCGTGCGGGTGGGGGTTTGGAGGAGAGGGGTGCGGATGCTGATGTTGTTCACGGCGGCTGCTCGCCCCCAGCTGGAGATGAAAGCAACTGCATCCTGGAACCTCGGCAGTTTCTGAGCCAGTCTGACCCAAATGATCCCCTCCAATCACTGCAGCGCACTCGTGTTCAGCCAAAGATAGCAGAGCTAAGGCTGATTTATGTTCACGTTTGACATGGTTCAGCTCAAGTCTAATGTGATCTAAGACCGGGGCAAATGAGAAAATTAATTGTGTCTGGAGAATATTGTGGAGTATTCCAATTGTGCTGCCTGTCAGAGTTAGTGTCTATCAGTACACAAAGCAATTTCTGTTAAAAAAACCAAAACAAACAAACAACAACTATGCCCGACACTACATTGTTGGATTCACCCCTCTCACATTCCTCATTTCTTTCTTTTTCAGTTTCATCCTCCATCCGTTTCACTCATGTTTATTTTCTCTCTTGCTTATTCCACTATTCCACTTCCTGTCTTTTCTGGAAACAGATACCCTTGCTTCTGTTTGTGCCTTGAGCTGCCAAGGGACAGCTAGCCAAGACTCCCGAGGTCTTCTCCACCTCCATCCCCCACCCTCCGCTCCTCTCTCCAGCCTTCGCCTCTCCAAGCGTGTATAATAAATATCAACCCTTTCTTTCTCCGGTTCTCTCTCTCTCTCTCTCTGTCTCTGTTCTCACCCACAATGTTTAATTTTTATTTCAAACGGAACACATAATAGGCCTGAGTATTTGCTCTCATTTGAAGTGAATCTACTCCAAAAGATTCTGATTAGGCCAACTGAAACCTACAACAACCTCTATGCAGCAGTATGACCTGGCAAACAGATTTAACGAGCATTAAAACTCCAATGAGCCGGTAAAAACATGCTCCGTTCCAGTTGTCAATCAATCTCCATGAAGACACCATAGTGTAGTTTGAAACACACATTCAGACAGGCCATGTGCTGACAGTGGAGCAACACACTTCATCTGTTATTTCTGAACTAGCTCCTGGCTTTGTACAACCATTAGGTTAAGGATGTTCGACATGCTTATTTCTGTAAGCTGATTGCAAACAAACAACATGAACTCCTTTTCAGACAGCTTATGCAGTAGGCTTTAAAACATCACTCAATCTGTGACAGTGATTTAGTTCACCAACAACACCACTGTCATGCTGTAAATTGCGCAATGTTTTTTCTTCATCAACAAATTCACTATTGGAACTAAAATTCCAATATTCTAACTAGAAATATTCCATTTTGCAACCAACATTCGGAAAACATTTTCCTGTTGTGAAGAGCCAATTTCACTGACCTTTTAGATATTATTTCACATATGAATCCATCTTCCAGCCCATTTGACATTCAACTCCACAGACACCACCTTTGCGTTCCAATACCCATAGTATGCATACTATTTAGTATGTCCCAATACATACTATGTCAAATGCCAAAAGTACCAGGATGTCCTACTGCATCCAGTCGCATTTTGCAGGTATGCAAGCCAGCATGCTTTTCTGGCTTTTCTGACCCACAATCCTTTGCGTAGGGAATATATGAGCAAAAGGTTAGAAGTTTAAGTTGCAATGTTGTGACAAAGTAATATGTCGCAATTATAAGCATACTGCATGCAACAGTACATACTTTTTTAAGGGCAGCTGCAGTACATACCAAAGTAAAAAGACATGATGTTTCTCCTCACAACCAATGCTGCATTTGACGGTATTGTCTTTCTGAATAAGCTCTGAAGTATATATCTGAAATTTGCATGCATAGTTTGAATATCTATCTAATAGAAAGTTCTAGGTCTTCATAAATGGTTGTGATTCATCAGTAGTTCCTTTAGTGGTGTGCCTCAGGGATCAATTATGGTCTAATCATGTTCTGTGTATCTGCTCCCTATAGGCCACGTGATTTGCTGTTTTACTTTCTTACTATATTGTTGTTAGGCCAATGATAAGACAGTTATACTGTATCTCTTGTCTAACAATAATGAGTCAATTAAGCTAGACAATTCAAAATTGCCTTGGTGTGACGAAAGAAAGGATTCCTCAAAAATTGCCGCAGTTTAACTGTGAGAAACTAATTCGTTTTACTGGCCATTTTCATTTATTTTATAGCACTTGTGATTATTTATTGACCTGTCCGAACAGCCGTGACCTTTACAGCAAGGCTTTTGACTAAAACAAGAAATAGTTTACACATTACGATGGTTTCCCTTTATGGCATTTCGAAATTTGACTTTTGCCTTGGAAGGGCATGACATGTTGAAATCTCAGAGCAGGAGCTGTTGCTGCTTTAAGGTCAAGGCTGAAAACTAAATATGTTTTTCCTTTGTTTGCCATCATAACTCATCACCATCTTTGGGAAAGCTTTCCTCAAAAAGAGAGACCAGATCAGATTAAATAAATAAAAAAATGTTTAATTCTGTTTTGAAAAGTTTCCGTACTGACTTGCTCTCTAGTGAGACTGTATTTCTGTATTTTTATTTCCTCCATTGTTCAAAGTCATGTGATTATTACTCTTCCCCCATATGATATTTTTCGACCAAAGGGCCATAACTCTGGTTAACATTGTTAATATATGCACGTGTGTGTGTTTATGCTTGTATGTGTGTTTGCTTTGTTTCCTGACCTGCAGAGGCGACGCTAAATGCTAAGCCCTGTGCAACTGTGACTGTTGCAGATACATGATTTGTATGCTTAAGAAACGTCACGGTACAAGACTTGGAGCTTTCATCTTAACACAGAAGAAAAATCAAAAATATCGAGACCTTTATCCTCTAGAGGTAGAAACACAGGAAAGCTGGCACTAATGAGACAGGCAGATGGCCTTTATATAGCCCTTTAGCAGTTAAAATGTATCCACCGAAGCATAAAGGCATAGCTATGGGCTGATGTAGCATTAAATCTAGCACATGACTATCAGCTTGAAGGGACATATCTTTACATTTATGTTGAGAAGAGAAAGCACATTAAAAGGAGTGTTTTCAGATCACACAGCTGTCAACAGACAGCTGGCATCAATTCATGCTGCCTTCAGCACTATAATGGATTAACATTTTCATCATATTAGCACCTGGTGAACCAGAGAGAGTGTAATATTAATACTGGCGGTGGGAGGTCTGCAGAATAACGATGGGAATTTGTTCGGAATTGGAAATAGGATAGGTAGAAATAGAGTGAAGGTGGAGGAATATTTTTTTACATCCAACATATCACCCGTCCAGCGATGATGAGGTCTAAAAGCTTTGCTTGAGTAAATTCACACCTGAAGCACACAAGGAACATGTTTCCAGAGGTCCATTAAGTTCTTATTGTAGAAGATTCCAGTTCTGACACTATTTGCCTATTTATTCCAATTTGTCAGCAAAGAAAACCACATCAAGATCTACAGCCGTACTAGAAACTCGTTGAGTATGTGCTTCTGCACAGCTGTCCTTTGAGCTAAATGCTTATGACAGTATGCTAACAAGCTCACAATGACAATGTTAATGTTGATGTTTAGCAGGTACACTGTTTTCCATGTTCACCATCTTAGTTTTGCATGTTAGCACTTAACAGAAAGTAGAGGCTGATGGAAATTGCTTGTTTGCTGTCATTGCTTTTCAGGTATTTAGTAATAAACCAATGTATTGGACTGATTTAAATTTGAACCTAATATTGATGGTAAATGGAAAGTAAATGTATCAACGCAGTTGTTACAATTCACCCTGAGCGGTATATTTATGCCTTTTCCAAATGTTATTGAAATTCTTTCAATAGCTGTTGAGACATTTTACTTAAAACCACCAATGTAAACCTCAGGTGGCGTTATAGGAAAAATCAGATCAACAAAGTCTTTAGGATTCATCCTCTGGGGACCATGGATGTCTGTACAAAATGTTGCTGTAATCCATCGAGTAGATTTTGAGATATCTTACTGAATAGAAGAAGACTGGGACCTGCTCTGCTCAATACAGAAACATTTAGCAGGTCACCAAAGTCATTATGATACATCGTCTGGGAACCATTAATGTACGAAGTGTCATGGCAAACCATCTTATAGTTGTTGAGACATATCAGTATTTAAAAAAAAAAAAAAAAAAGGCTGCATCTAGGCAACTATGTTGCATTATGGAGGAGAAACATAAATGAAAATTGGAGAAAAAAGGTTTAAAAGAACAACTTGAAGAGCACCTTCATAGCCACTTGGTTACACCGCATGCCACATTTTCGCAACGTCACCGGTTCGATTCCAGCCCTGGGAATTTTGTTGCAAGTCATACCCCTCTGTCTCCTCCCATTTCCAGTCTCTGTCTCTCCTTACTGTCAAAAAGGCAAAAATGCAAAAGAAGAAAATCTTTAAAAAGAACTAACAATGAAAGATAGTGTGAGGGTGTACAGGCCAGCAGGTGCAATTTAAATATCACTTGTGCATTAACATTTAAAGCATTGCAAAGTGTGCATTTCTCAAAATGTCACCATTGAGTGTGGCTGGTTTCAAAGACATGTAGTTTATTACTGAAACAGTCACAGAAAGTGATCATGTACGGATTAAGTACAGACCACGAGGGCTAGTCCGACATGTTATTTACATCGTATTTTTTTCCCAAATGTAAGTTCTTTTAGTCTGTTTACATTTTTTGAGATTAACAGAGGGGGTTAACTGACACAAAACATAAGCAGAACACTCACTGAGATGTTCAGGGTTGAGCGATTCAATCTGAGTGAAAAAAACATGGTTAGGGTATACAAAGTATACAAAGCTTTAACAAGAGACACTGCTGTGAATTCATAGATGGAAGGGGGGGGGAGTCTTTAATTCAAATGAATGTCGGGGTTAAGATAAAGATGGACATGGTTGTGTTAGAATCGTTTTTACTTTCAGATACTTTGTATTTCTTGCAGTCTCGTGTTTTTTCTTTCTCACAACGCAGGATCACAAAACGCCATCAACAGGTTGGGATTTCAGCCCACAGTTTGAGAATAAGAGCGTTGTTTGGGTTCACGACACAAGGAGAGAGATGTTATGGATCAATCAGAGGGCGTTTAAGTCCCTCAATTCGCCCAACCCTGCCAGACACCTTATATATATACAACAGAAAACTTACTAAATCAATCACTGTCAGTTAGAGTCTATATTATTCACTATTTTTTATTACATATTCATACATACATTTGGGAAAATAGAGTAAACTGAGTGCATAAAAGAGACAAATGTTGAGCTAGCTCTTGACATAACTGCCCATTTAATATCATAATTACAATACACAGGCTGTAATCTCTCATGCTAGAAGTTATGGTAGGAATCTATCTTTTGTCTTACTGGAAATAACTATGTCTATGTGTTACTGTGGCGGGGACTTGATATGATATGAATCTAGTTTATTTTCAAGGTGCATTTTATTCTTTTTGATTGACAGGGTTGCAAATGTCGTCCTTTGGCTCTAAGACAACCAACAACTAGTAAAAACACATATTGTCAAAGCTTTCAAACATCTGCACTGACATAAATGATCTTCTTTATTTACAGTATTTCTGAATAATTCTTCATGAAAGCAGTCACTCACTCACTTGTTTGCTGCACTCAAGCCAAATGTTAAACATTCAAAATAACTTGCATTTTTGAATTTAAAATGAGCCACAGTTAACTAGAGCAGACCTTTTTTCATTTTGTTAAAGTATGGTTTATTAATGCAATGCCATTGGGGGTGTGCTGCTTTGCTGCATTGCTTAATTGCACTTATATGCCAGATGGATAATAAAGAATCCTGGAAAAAGAAAACATCCCATCTTGTAATTATCACTACAGGGCTGGTGTTGATGTGTTGAGCAATTTTCGTTTTACAGAAAATATAATTTTGCCATGGCATTAGACTAAAATACTGTACATTATATCCAGTACCACGATACAAACCACAATTGCAGCAAAATGTAAGGTTGTAGACAAATGTCACTACAGTGAATTATTTGGGGGAAAAAATGAATATTAAACAGACTCAACTTAAAGAAACTTAAGTTAAAATTGATTCACAGAAAGTTAAACAATTAAACATTTGACAGAAAATGAAGCTAGTGAAAAAGCCTTCACATTGCTACTACTACAGTACTGCCAACAATTGTATAAGAAAATGTAACATTAACAAAGTACAATAACAACAACACCAACAATAACACTGATAATGATGATGATAATGCTTTGGAACGTGCTCCCGGTAAAAAAAAAAACATGAGCGACAAAAATCAATGATGAAACACAATGTAACCTCTGGGTTTCATAATAATGAGATGTGGTTTGTTCAAATTGCCACTGGATAAAGAAATCCCCACATGCTGTTAGTGTGGAGAATCCGTAGTCTCCCCTTTGAATTATTTGTCTGTCCTTTGCTCTGCTTCACTAAGCTAATTATCATCCTTGCTGTTGACTGTGGCAGGTAAACCAGGATGTTCTGAGGGAGCGAGTGAGGCTCAACACTTAAAACCTTAATGGCCGGAGAGCTTATCCTTGAAAAACAGGCTGTCATGCTTCTGACGACAAACTGTCCTGCTCCTCTGAAACCCCCGGCCTATTTGAGTGGAATATTTTACAGCCAGCATCACAATGATTATTCTTTCTGCTCACGCTGTCTTACAGCAAAACTGTTTCAATTACCGCTGCTGTTTACAACCTAACTAACTGTGATTAGCTGTCGGTCCGGAGTTGGGTGTGATTTGTCAAAATGTAATGCACAATGGTAAATTAATGATGGTAACTCCATGCAGCTTCACGGATAAACAGCCCAGCACATAACTCCCAGCAAAGCCACAACTTTACCTTTTTTTTACGTTTCAGTTTTTTGAACCGATTAAATAAACAAGATATTGATTTGTGAGTTTTGGAGGAATGGTCTCGATCTTCTCATCTAACGCTCACTAAAAAGTCAATATTATTTAGTGTCCACTTATTTTGTTGCATTCTGTTTACCTTGCTGCTGTGACCATGTAAATGTCCCCGCTGTGGGAGTAACAAAGGATTTCTGATTCTGATTCTGAATATGCCTTTTTCGCAAAATGTCCAACCATTCCTTTTAACAAAACAGTACAAAACAGAACAAGAACATGCATATTAAAATAACCAGCGGTTTTCTTTGCATTGTAACTGTAGCATTAACAGACCAGCGACCCTGATGACTACAATGCTGTGGGGGTGTTATGCACCATCAGCAAATACAACATCAATTAAATTAAACTTGATTGCAAGGCTGGATTTGTGACTTGATTTGGCCTAATGTAACCTAACATATGAGGACCCCAGACTCCATTTTAAAATGTGACCTTTGGCTCAAACAATAACATAAAATTTGAGAAATTGTGACCAGCAAAGGTGACTGAGCCTCACCTCTAGTGTCGCCGAATGATTCAGCCTCATCCAGAGCTCGTAGCTGCGTGTCACTCTCTCTTTCCCCCCCCCCATCGCTGTACGTCTGTGCCTCTTGCTTTCTCACTCTCTCTCACACTCAGACACACACACACACGCACACACACACAAACACACACCAGAGAACAGTCAGTGGCTCAGCGCTGACAATCTGTTGATTTCCATTCCTGTCCCCAGCTCTCCTCGCATCTTACTTGCAGCTGAGTCACTACAACACGCACAATATTATCAAATACACTGTGCACAGCCAGAACAACCCTCGAGGCGAAACATTACACCCAAAGCGACACTGCCCCCCAAATAAATGTGTCGTAACACAAGGTTTAGAAATGCCAACAAAACATTGGTAATAAAGTAACCAAAAGCCAAATAATCTCATAGCAGTATTCACACAGTAATACTGCTGCTCCTCTTTTATTTTCTCTCTCTCGCACACAGAGTTCCTCAGGTGTGGATGCCTGATGCCTCAACAATGAGAGAGAGCATAGCTGATTATCATTAGGATTAGCTCTGAGCACTGCAAAGGCTCTCTACAATACAGCGTTAGCGGCATGGCTGTGTCAGCAGTGCACTTCCTGTTTAGTCCCGAAGCAGGCTGCAGACGGCAGATAACAACACGCACAAAGCATGCTGGGAGATAAAAGCACCACAAAATGTGCTGGGGCCCCCGTAGGCCCTGTTGTTGCCTGATGTGGCATCAGTCAGTGTTACTTCTGAGAACGGTACGGTCTAAAACAACCCTGCACATGAGAGAAAGGGGGTGGGGGGGTGATGAGAAAGTGGGAAAGAAAGACAGACATGTGTTTGTGATACAGTCAACATATACTTTATTACTGTTTAACTTTATGAAACACTAAAACTGCAGTTGTTTTAGACCTGGTAATTCATGCGGTAATGAAAAAAAAAGCAAATGGCGTTTCAACACCTGTTTTTTGTTTGGATGATCACATTTCTATGATAAGGAGTTTTGCATAACTCGTACAATAGTGCACACATTTGAGTCCCAAGTAAATCAGCTAAAATACTGGGGGCAAGTGCTTTAATTGCTACTTAGTATCAATAATGTATGTTGTCGTCTTCAGCGAGGCATTTTATTTATCAAGTTACAGGGTCATGAAAGTTATGAAAATGTAGTATGGTTATGTGTGTGGAGATGTGGAGTTAGATAACAACAATAATAACAATATTAACATAATAATAATAATAATTACATTAACTATTTATAAAGCAACTTTAAATTGTAGATGTACACAATATATCTGAGAATACATTTGTACAAAGTGCAGCTAGGACAGGACAATAAGACATCGTTGTACTACAGCAGGCTGGACTCAAAATGAAACAATGACTTTCAGGTTGAAGTGCTGATTCTGAGCTTTAATTTAAGAGTGCAATGAATCGTGTTTTATACACATTCACCTATTTTTAGTTTCACAAAGGTTTTTTGTAATAAATGACTGGTGCACTGACTGGGCTGCATTGCTACCGTTTTCACTTCCTGCTTGTTTTGGAGCTTTTTGTCATCAGTAAGGTCTTCAGCAGGTGAAACACAAGTTCGGATGGACTGATGTCAGGTAAATGACACGGCCAGTAAAAACATTTCAGTTTAACTTAAAAGTCAGTGGTTTCCTTGTCTGTATGTTTAGAAATTGGATTGTGGAAGAACTACACTTCTACAAAAGCCTTTTGGGAAAGCTGTGTTGATGATCCATTCACACTAATATTTTTTACAACTAAAAAGGCATTTGTATTTATTATATCTATTTTTGAGGTTTGGACTTGCTAGTGCAATCTATAAATATCAAACATGCGTAAATTACAAATGTAAGCTGTCAACAGCCATTTTAGTGGCTCTGTGAGTCTGTACTTGGCCACAACAGTGCTTTGAGCTAAATGCTTACATTAGCATGATAACATGCTCACAATGACAATGTTAAAACATGGTGATGTTTAGCAGGTATAATGTTCACCAGCTCAGTTCAGCATGAAGTTTGCAAGTATTTGGTCATAAACCATTTTTAATGAAAATTAAGTATTTTTTTTACATCTAAGCTTCTTTCATGAAAAATAAGTTTTTTTTCACATCCAAGCTTTTTTCATGGAAATTAAGTAATTTTTTTCACATCCAAACTCTTTTCATGAAAATTAAGTTTTTTTTGACATCCAACCTTTTTTCATGAAAATTAAGCTTTTTTCACATTCAAGCTTCCTTCATGAAAATTAAGGGTTTTTTTGACATCCAAGCTTTTGCCAGGAAAATGAAGTAATATATTTACATCTAAGCTTCTTTCATGAAAATTAAGTTTTTTATGACATTCATTTTTTCTTTCATTAAAAATAAGTAATTTTTTCACATCCAAGCTTCTTTTATGAAAATTAAGGTTTTTTTCACATCTAAGCTTTTTTCATGGAATTTAAGTTTTTTTTGACATCCAATCTTTTTTCATGAAAATTAAGTATTTTTTTTACATCTAAGCTTCTTTCATGAAAAATAAGTTTTTTTCACATATAAGCTTTTTTCATGGAAATTAAGTTTTTTTCATATCCAAGTTTTTTTCTTGAAAACTGTTTTTTGATATCCAAGGTTTTTTCTTGGAAATTGTCAAAAAAAACATTAGTCCTCATGAAAAAAACTAAAACCATAAGACCGGCGTCATTAAGAGTCAGTACAAACTTACATATGCAGTAGTTGTACTGGTGTCTCACTGATATCCACGCCTGTGCCAATAACTCCAACCATAAACATCTGAAGCACAATGTGTAATGCTTACCCCAATCTAAACCCTAAATGACCTGACTTTGCAAAAATGTCCTCACTCAAGTATGAGTGTAGTAGTCCAATTGACACACACAATGCTACTAGCAAGCAGAAGAGTACAGACAGACACATACTGTGCTGTACCTCACATACAAAAAAAAGTACACCTGGCATACTGTAGATGAAGGATGTGTTGCTTAATAGTATAACCATCTGGATGGTTCCTGGCAGAATGAAGCTGTAAATGTCTGTGCATATGTCTGTCATTGGAGAATATGCCTGCCCTCACTACAACAGGCTAATTACGTTTCAGCCTCAGTGATGAATGTGGCTCTGCTTTGATTTACTTGCAGCTGCCCTCACTGCATTCGTAGCCTCTCTTTTCCCCCTCTCTCTCTCTCGCTCTCTCTCTCTCTGTCTCTCACGCACCCATACACCAAATTGAAATCCCCAGGAGAGCAATTATCATGGAGTTCTACGGTGTGCACTTGTGTTATTAATCTCGTCACTGACTTTGCTGTGACAATACAACACTTTCTGCTGTTGTTTACAGAACAATTCCTGACCAGTGGGTTTCACTGCAGCCTATAATTACAGGCACAAATATACTGATGTATAGAAACCCAGCAGCACAGCAGAGTGAGCTTTATATTGGACAGGTGCTGTGGGGTGTCGGGGATGACTCATCTCAACGACACGAAGAACCAGTGCCTAAGATAACTGTCACAGTCAGTCACAAATGTACATGTAAGAGTAACCTACTGTATGTAGGCCTATAATTGTGTGTGTATATATATACTACTGGAAGAACACGGCTGAATCAGCGGTGATGGCAAATGTTATGACAACCATGAAGATGTGAAAT
Organism: Bovichtus variegatus; assembly: GCA_943593645.1. Classification (NCBI taxonomy): domain Eukaryota; kingdom Metazoa; phylum Chordata; class Actinopteri; order Perciformes; family Bovichtidae; genus Bovichtus; species Bovichtus variegatus. The sequence goes on from CALSCE010010649.1 coordinate 6,697,556, forward strand.
CTGCCACTACTGTTGGAGAAGCAGAAGCAGATGACAGCACAGCCCAGTCAGTGACATTAGAAGGCAACTGTGAGCTCATCCGCTCATCCAGGGAATAAAAGAGGGAAATAGAAGAGGGAGAGGTCTCGTGGAGGGTAAACAGTTTATTAAGGAGCAGCACCACGCCAGGTTCTCCCCACCCTCGCTGTGGCCGCACCTGCCCGCCGCCCAAGTGGTACCCCAGATACCGTACCTCCCTCCCTCCAACCGCACACTTCCTCGGGTTAGCCGTGAGCCCCGCTCTCCTCAGGGACTCGAGTACTGCCCCCACCTGCCACATATGCTGCTCCCACGTCTCACTGTGGATGATGACGTCATCCAGGTAGGCAGCAGCATATGCCGAGTGTGGTCGCAGCACCCAGTCCATGAGCCGCTGGAAGGTGGCAGGGGCTCCAAATAACCCGAACGGAAGCGTCACAAATTGGTATAAGCCGTATGGTGTGGAGAAAGCAATTTTTTCCTTAGACTCTGGAGACAGGGGAATCTGCCAGTAGCCCTTGGTCAAATCCAGTGTCGTGTAAAAATGAGCCCTGCCTAGCCGATCCAGGAGTTCGTCGACCCGGGGCATCGGGTAAGCATCGAATTTGGACACCTCATTCACCCTGCGGCAGCCTCTAGACTGATGGGCCAGTGACACTGGACCCAATTTGCCGTGGAGGAGGGTAACCCGGCGACAAACTGCTCCAGTACCACCTGCCCTACGACGTCCTCGGCGGAGTTGATTCCTGGCTGAAGGCAGCGCCTCGCTGCCTCTAGGAGCCGCTGCGCGTAGGCGAAGGGGCGGCTGGTGTCCTCGAAGGGGAGACCCCTGAACCGGTGGCGGTGTCCCTCCGGCGTGCTCCCCAGCCGGTCCAGGATGGCCTTCCTCAGCTGGTCATACATGTGGCGAGAGGACGCCGGCAGGCTGTGGGCCGCCAGTTGTGCTTCCCCGGACAGCACCCCCCACTCCTCCCTCTGCCTCCGGGTCGTCCTCGGAGGTCATCCTCAGCATGGCGACGTGCGGCGGTCGGGCCGGGCTCGCACCAAACTCACCCTCCCGAGTGGCCGGTCGCAGCTGCAGCTGCAGCAGGAGAGCACGGTCCTCGCACTGAGCGGCTGCAATGTCCGCGAGAGCCTGGCTCTGCTGCCGCTGTAGGGTGGCCGTGCCCTCCTGCATCACGGCGAGGAGCTGGAGTGCTTGCCCCAGCGGACTGGGTGGGGATTCTCCCTCCGACATAGTCCCTGTTCAGGCGCCAGATGTGAGCTCACCCACTCACCCAGGGAATAAAAGAGGGAGAGGTCTCGTGGAGGGTAAACAGTTTATTAAGGAGCAGCACCGCGGCAAGTTCTCCCCGCCCTCGACTACCGCGGCCATTGGTGCTGACGCAAACTCCGCCTCTGTCTCGTCTCGTCTCCATCTCTGTCTGTCTGGACGAACCCAGCCTACTGCAAGACAGAACCAGGTCATCGGCGTGCTTTTATTGTGTAACTGATTACCTGATTCCGTCCAGCTGCCTGGCCTCCAACTGAGCCACTCCCATCTCACCCCCAGCAGCCGACTCAGCCACCACACCCCACTGCCACAGCAACATTAAGACATCTATTTAAAACTGGACTGGATTATTTTTTTTTTTTAAGATTTTCAGTTTACATTATCATCTGCACTGCATCTGATTTTAGCTACTTAGGCTACATCCACATCACAGGGCTTAATGCTCAATTTCGATTTGTTTCTATTTTCTGTTTAACAAAAAACATGGCATTTGGGAAAAAAATAATCAATCAAAAATATCAATTGATATCAAGTTGAGGATAAGGGTGAGAAGACCAATTGAGATTGAGGTGTTGGTGCGGGAGAGGAGTCAGGAGTGGTGGAGTCATGATGTGGAGGGTTTCACAGAGGAACAGTTCCTCCAAAACTTTAGGATGTCCAGGGCTACATTCCATTATATTTCACGACAAGGCTGTCACAGCAGTATTCAAGAGGCAAGTGATCAACGTCAGAAAGCGTCTGGCAGTCAGGCCGGCGACTGTAGTTTCATCAGATCTGTATGGTGAGTAATCTGTGTCTGCACTGTGAAACATGAGGTGGGAAAAACACACACGAGTTTGGATTTCTGTGTTCACACTGCTCTGAAAAAATCCGATATGTGTCACATGAGAGCAAAAACATCGGATTTGGGCCTCACTTGCTTGTAAAGTGAACGTAGCCTTGGGCCAGTTGTGTTTCTGGCCACCTGGTGAATGTAAGTTCAAAATACACTCTCCTTTTATCTCTGTGTTTGGTCTTCAATTCATGAGGAACATGCCTGGCTGTATACCTTTTAATGCTCTGCTATGTTCACCAGTTAGTTGCTATCTTTGTCTGCCGTCTTGTGCTGGGCAGGTAGCATACCTTGCATTTTTGGAGCTTTTTGCTGAAAACAGAGACCAGCTTTGGTGGATAATGAAGCAGATGAGAGCGTTCAGAGTGGACCAAAACAGTAAAGCTGCTGGAAAACAAAAACAATGAGCTGAAAGACACTAGAACGTTCTGTAGAATGTCGTCATCATTTTCTGCGGGTTCATCAAACATACAAGTAGGTAAGTAATCTATTGTTGATGTAACAAATATTCTTTATTGCTGATTTAAGTACTACTAAAGTAGCTACAAAAGAATTTCTAATTTTTTACAAGGAAACACACAATAGGTTAGTAAGAAACACTGGTGCAAAACAACTTCTCTTTGTTTGCAAGAAAACTCCACAGGGTACCTTTAACATGTGCACCTCATGCACTTACAACCTCAATCCCCTCAATCCATATTACAATGTTCATTTATGATCTTATTCTTTTCCCCTTGGCGCTTTCTTTTAGTTTATTTAACATCAACTACATGTAAATGTTTTATTTCAGGTTCAGTCAGCTAGTGTAACATGAATAACTAACACTAAGGTTCTGTGAAGATTCTTTTAATTGATCCAGGTCACAGGGTTTTTATAACATTAGCCTGGCTAACATATTCAAACATGTCAGTTGGCCTGCGCAGCTTGTGCATGTCTCTTTTTACTGTGTTCATACCGCGATCCAGTATGTATTCCGTTGACAGGTATTGTCTTAATGGCTAAACAGAATTTCTATAGAGGTTTTAATATTTTGGAAACATATATTCAACACATTGCAGGGTCAAATTTGAATTTGAATTTAACAGTTGTAATGCTAACTAATTATTGAATGTAGATTTGATGCAATACACACACACACAAATACGCAAAAAGAAAATTGACTATTACAGTTGATGCTACTCAATGTTTACAGCAGTTACAGCATCTTCCATTGCACTCAATGTAATCAAGCCAAATTCATATGCCGACTTTAATAAAGTTGGTAGAACTTATTTTCTTGGCTTCTTCAGTTACAGTATATAATTGAGTTTCCTCATCTGAAAATACCAAGAAGTTCTTTTTTTAGTTTTTTTTAGTTAGTTAGATCAAAGTAACAGTTTTTACAGCGCGCGCCATGCTATGCTGTTTTAGTGTTGAAGATGGGATTAGTGGATGAGTTGTAGAAGTGATGAAACCTTTAACTGGCAAACGCACCAAGACCACAACAGTAAATCCAGTTGTCTTTCAATTAGCATAAATGATAACCAAATATTATACAATAAAAACGTAACAAAATTCCGCTTTCTTACCCAATGTCAATGTTTCCATATCAGAAATCTGACTACATCTGGTCCTCCTCTGCCCCCATTAGTGACTTCAATATGGAAAGCTTATAATTTCCATGAGTTCTGGCAGGCAGTAGTTAGCAAGGTTATAAGAGATAGACAGAGGAGTAGGCAGTGGGAGGGTAAACAATAGGGGGTTTGGAAAGGCAGAGAGAGGCGAGGTGAGATCGTAACAGATGGCCTTTCTCTGGACTTCTTCCACAGGCTTCATAAACACACACACACACACACACACACACACACACAGTCACACATATTCACAGCTAGTATTCTAGTACTAAAAAACGCCTTTTGGAGAATCACAGTTGAGTGGGATATTAAGCTTCCTGTTTGTTTGCAACTCAGGAACAGTAAAAGCCTACAAAAGCTCTGGGGGATCTGCTGACCCATAATAATGAAATTTAAAAAAAATATTTATTCCTATATTAAACCTTACAATAGCTGATAGTCTATTATCTTCACCTTTCCAACTCAATCTGAGCTCAAGGTGACTAGTTTCAGCAAGTCAGAACATGTTCTGTTATCATCATTCTGCCATTGAGCAGCGTTTGATTCATGAATTCATTTGCGAGAGAACATGCAAGAGATCTAAAGCGTTCTTCATCGGCGTAAAAAGCAATTAGCTTCTTCATTAAAGGTGTAACCCCCACTTGTCAACGTATACTAATTGTAAGCCTTGAAGTAAAGCTCTTGTGTATTGTTGCAGAAATAAAAAGAACAAAATAGAACGCTGTATGCCGTTGAGGATGGAAGATCACAATAAAGGTGCCTGCTGAGGCTCCCACTCCAAACCAACTCCTGATAGAGACTTTGTGAAGGCGCAAACACTCTAAATTATGATTAATCATTTCAAACTTCTTTGCATTTTAATTAAATCCACTGATGCATGAGGCCACAACAAAACTTGTTTTCACCCAAATAAATTTGTTATCATTATCTCAAACAGAAGCATATTTCGCCTGCAATTTCACTCACAAATTACTTTGAAACCAATTACCAACACGTACACAAAACCATCATCACCAGAGGTGGGTGGTAATCGATTTCTTTATTAATGAAGTACATTTTTGGAATAAGAAAACAATGTGTTACATTGCACCTGTTACAATATAAATAATGTTAAAATACTGAACGTTTTAACGCATTTCTTTGTCAGTCTAAGCTTTGTTTGTTTTCTTCGCAGAATCTTTGATGGTCAACTTTGACTCTTTGCTGTCAGGTAAGCACTGCACTTAAACACGACAACAAATAACCACAGACCCCCTCCACCACTTTGACAACTGCAACGAATATAATCAATTATGCCACACTACACACACTGCTTTAGCAATTCAAACAAAGGACGGACTTTACTCAATCATCACAATGGCCTCCATTGATCCTAAAATGAATATGCTCTCACGTTCCCTCAAACATCTGTATAATCAATTTGAAAAGGGTTGAATTCGTTGGAGTGGCCACTGGCTGGAAGACTTGGTGGTAGATCCAGTTGACAAATGGAACCAATGAATATGTTGCATTGTGGCCTGTCTCGTGACCTTTAACTTGCACCCGATGAAGTTCCTTGGTGTTAAGATATTTGATTGGGATCCCTGAACAATCAATGATCACTGTTGTTTTCAACTCAACCACCAGTAGACGAGTGTATCAAAGCCGCCTCACACGTGTACATTCATTTGTGTACATATTTTCTCAAAGTTAACGCCAAATGTGTCCCTGGTCAACTCCAGAGGGGATTCTGGTGATTAGCTATTACATGCATGAATCTCAACTACATTGTTTTTGCACCTTTTTACACGAATGCACTTGTATAAAGTTGATATCTCCTTGCAATGCAATAACCTATAGAATATGTTAATGTCAAGTGTGACAAAGGCTACACTAGTAAAACAATATATTGCTGATGTTTTTTTTTCAGGTAACTGATTCTAAGGCCGTCCTCTGTAGTCTTTGGGGTGTGTTCAAGTGCAGCTACGCCCTGCATAACCAGGCTCAGCTATCAAGTCCAGAGGAAAGAATGCCCGCAAAGCTACAATATAATAACTGGCACAATAAATAGATAATCCAGCCAAAACTGTCCGTTACTTATATTTTGATAGGTTTTCCCCGCAGGCTGTTTAAACGGAAGGTCTCTCTTCATGTTTTCATTTTAATTGGCCTGACATGGAGGGAATCATGCAAGTCAATAACATTTAGAAACATATTTCGGTTTCTTTGCAGATAATTCTCACTGCACTGCACACTCATTATTTTTTTCAATCCAACCTCCTAAATACGCTCATTTATAAGCCCAGAGGAAGAAATTACAGGATATGTGGTTAATTAGCAAATATCACCAATGCCAATACACTAAAAGAATGACAATCATTTCTTTTGGTTTGATGACTTAACAGGAAATGAAATGTTTCACAATAGAAATGTTGTGAACAATAGTCAAGGATGATGAGGCTTTTTAACGAGTTATTTACATTAATCTAAAATGTTTAAGTTGCTACAGTCTGGAAATTGTGAGCCTTGCCAAATAATGTAATACCCAAGCAATTTAATTTTGTTGAAATGATACAGTATTGATTTTATGCCTCATTAGCATAGTAATAACTTTACTTTTTGTACAATGTTCCCACTGTACACCTTTTGAGTTTAATCAAGGTTGCATCTCTTTGAGCCCATAGAGGCTTGTCTTAAAAAAAACCATTAAAATCCTATCTCACAAGCCCGATAACTCAGAAATGAGGGGATAACTCATGCTTTAGTATTCATGTGTTCGACTGCTAGTTTCAGATTCTGGTACCTCTGACTTATCAACATCATCAATCCACCAGCCTTAAACGCTCTTGATTTACAAAGCAAGCTCTGGAATCTGATTACTAGACACACATGCAAACACATGCATAAGGATCCTCCTCGACAGAAAGCTTGTTGATTCTCTATTAGAGCTGACCGGCCTGTAGTGGATATTGAGAGTGAATGGGTTAAAGAGTTTGTGATCTTTGATGAACAGAATCAGTATTTAAAGTAAGCAATATCAATAAGTGTCATGCAACACCAGCTGAATCTGAGACCATCAACCATCAAAGCATCTCTTCTTCCATCTGTTTGTGCGCATTAAATAGGGACACTGAATAAATAAAAGTGCACATGGTCAGTGAGTGTGCAAGAGTTGGGGCTTATAATTTTCTAACATCCCGTCATGTTTGTTAATTTATTTATGTCGTGTCAAGTTATTTATCAGGTTTATGTTTCATATTTAGTTTATAGTCTAGGTTTAGATTTATGTTTAGTCACGTCTCATTGTTCACTTCCTGTTTTATTGTGTACTTACAAACACCACATGTTTCGTATTCATACTTAAGCAGGAAAAGTCTTCTTTTCTTCTTTTTTTTTTTTTTTAAAGCACTCTGAACTCTCTTAATCACATGACCATATATGGCTCGCAATTTGAAACAAACTGACAGTTGCAGTGTATGTCAAACCATTTTTTTTTTTTTTTTTAAGAGACACTAGGAGATGATGCCATCCGCAGCAAGACAAAATACAATGATTAATATTGAATAATAAAGTAATAGAGATAAAAATAGTGCAGAATGTCAAGGGTGGAAGCCGTCTCTTTCCTGACATAACAAGGGATTTGGCAGAGAAGAGATGATGGTTCACCGCAGTCGGGGAGAAGTGGCATCATATGACTCTGTGCTGCAGTTCACCTCTGATGGTGAGAAGAAGGTCTTTGAATGTCCTTATAGAGCCAAACATTTATCAAATTAAGGTGTTTATAATTACATAAACTGTACTTTTTCAATGGTGGGTCTTGTTATTTCTCAGTATTTAAAAATCCTTCATTCCTTTCCTGTACACTGAAAAAAAGGTATCTGAGTAGATGTAAATGTAGCATAATAACATCTGTGATAGTAACAATAAAAAAAGTCGTTTTGTATCTTGAAAGTATATAGTTGTGAAGATAATCTGCATTTGTTCAAAACAAATTCTGCATTCTTTCTTAACAAGGCTGTAAATCAATCACATTTTTTAGCTTTGTCGACTGTTACTTTCTAAACAATCTCTGCCTGCACGTCAAACGAAGAACTTTAAGTTCATGCTAACGATAGTAAGTTGCTATAAAGTAGAACAGTATAATTTGAAACTAACGTTAGCAAGTGGCTAGCGAGTGTTACAATCATAGACTGTATATAAAGATGGACGACATGACAGTTACCCTAAAGTGAAGCCAAAACTTTTTGATCCCCCTATGATGGCTGGCCGCAGTAGGCTATAGGTCATAAATCCTGCAGAATCGGGGATTCTCACAGTATTTTTTTTTCTCCCCACACCTGCCTACTTGCGCGTGTCCGACTAAAAAACAACAGCAACACTCACGACACACAATGATTTAGATTGGCAGTTGCTATGAGATGCAGACAGCGTTCGTCACCTGCTTTTGGACCTTAACCTTAAGAATTAAAACAACTTCTTTTCTTTTGTGGCACCAAGTGATAAAATACACAGTCCTCTTTTTGAGTGGCTCAGTTTTGCCCACTGGCTGTCATGTTTGTTGTGTCTGTGAGCCCAGCGCTGACCATCGGACCTTGTGAATATTAATAATCATTCCTTGACTGAACTGCACGTCACTCTGGTCATGACGTAATTATTCGCCTTGTCACAACAACTCCAGAGGCAAAACCTATACATGTCTGCTTTGAACTTCTGGCACGCTTGGCTGGTCACAACAAAATAATGAATTCACTTGTGAAACTAAAATGCACCAAGGAGTATTTTCTACCCCAAACTTGTTGATGCCTTGGTAAATGCACATTACAATATCTTCTGTTTATTGCTTTTGTCCCCTGTGGGTGTGAGTGCATCTAGACAAATGATGGATTGCATGAATGGATTGCAACAGTGCACCGAGGTCACATATTGGAACATGTCTGCAAGCAGATCTGCTGCAGGACTGAAAATCACATGCCATCAAGCCACAACAGCCCAAACACAAATGATAACATTCAGGACCATTTTATACCAAACTTTTTTTGCAAAAAAATGCAATTTGTCTGCTTGCTGCCCCCTTGTGTTTTTCGTTTATTTGTGTGGGTGACAGCTGGGGAATCGCTTTGTTTTTAAGCACAAAAGCTGTCTGCTGAAGCACACAATTTGTCAATTTGGTTCGGATGTAAGTGTGTGTGTGTGTGTGTGTGTGTGTGTGTGTGTGTGTGTTGTGAGCGGGGGGCATACACTGGCACAAATATGAATGTGTGCATGAGAATGTTTTGTGAATGTGTGTGTTTGGGTAAGCAAGCAGCAGAGAAGTGGATTCTTATGTGACAAGATAACAAAGTTATTCATGTAGTGGGTTTACATAACAATGTGTGTGAGGGTGTATGTGTGTGTGTGCGTGTGAGAGAGACACACACATGCACACAGAGACGGAGAGAAGCTACATTGCTCATGGGCCTGGTTAGTTCTGCAAATGCAAAGGAAGCTGGGTAATCAGGGCCCAGGGAGAGGACATTCCTAGTTCCTCTCTTACTGCGAATGACGGGAAAGGGCTGTCCCAGAGGAGTGCCCTCCCATCAGTAGCTGTGATGGCTGATGATATCACTTATTAGAGGTCACAGTAAAGAGCACATACTGCTGAAAGGGACAGAGTAGAATTAAACAAAGACAAATGTAGTTAAAGTGGCTTCGACTCCTTAGAAGGGCAATCAATACTAATGCATTTTTTCTCACCTTTGCTTAATCCCAGTATAGCAATAAGCAACAAATGCCACTGCTACTTCTGTAAACAAATAGTTTTTTCTCTCTGGGCTGTTAAATCAAAAATCTATTATCACCCTTTTCTAATGGAATCCAGTCTATGCACATGATACAGGAGCACGCATATGCATGTGCACACCTGCATGTATGCATTTACATATGTATCCTAGTGTGTGTGTGTGTGTGTGTGTGTGTGTGTGTGTGTGTAGGCACCTGAGCAAATGCATCCCCTTCATTCAATTAGTGGGAGCAAAGTTATAGTTCTGCTACAGTTTTTTGTCTTTTTAAGAATGTATTTAATTGTAATTGTCACATTGTTACACAGCACAGTACACACGGTGAAATTTAGACTGCATTTAATCCATCCTAGTGTTAAGATCCTCCCAGCGGCCAGTGATTATATATACAGCGCCTGGGGAGCAGTGTTGGGGACTGTGTACAAACTGGCACCTCTCCAAGTAGCAGTCCACACTCTGTACTTGGCACGTTCTGGGACTTGAACCGACGCCCCTCTGGTTCCCGAGCCAAGTCCCTACGGACTAAGTTACTGACGCCCACGATTTAAGTCAAATGACAAAAACGACCTTTGAGTTGGTTCAGTCGACGCCATCGTCGATTGTTTGCATGCTTTGGCTGTCAATCAGTCTTTCAATCCACGCAGGACTCTGACTGTTTACGAAGGAAAGAAACATGCCATTTAGCTTAACTGCGATCATGGACTAAAAACAGAACTTCGGAAAAGACAGAATATCATATGTTGGATGAACCTGCTTAGCCCGCTGCCAAACTTTAAATTACGCCAAATAGGACTGTGCTGCAGGTGAAATGCTGTTAGCTCGCTGATTTGATGATGGGACATTCGGAAAGGAGTCATATCAAAAAGTTGTCTCTTTTAAGCGTCTTTTCGGATGTTAATTAATCTAAACTAGTTCCCCCTGCTGATGTTCCCACATGAAACAGGATGTTTGGTGGAATACTAAAGTTAGCTTTTGCTCTGATGTCGAGCATCACTCACCTACTCCCTCACCCCCACTTATGGAGGAGGTGCAGGAAGAGGAAGACTTGCCCAGTGGAGGATTTATTCCCCTGTGTCAAGCCATATACAGTATATACAGTATATATACTGTATCAGCAGAAGAAAGAGCTCCCTATGATGTTGGGAACGTGGTTGATAACTAACACCGCACTGGCCCATGTTGTTGCTGATAGTGCTATTTGGTAGACCTGCAGGCTTCTTTCAGTGAATTTATTCTTTATGTCCCAGGAGTGCAAAAACACATCAGTGTGAAAAATTCTTATTTTAAAGGAAGTAAACATATATATGCGAAATAGACATACATACACATACGTTTGATATAACTGGGACTCAAACAACATGGGCCTTTTACGGAACATTTAAGAAACATCCCACTCTGATTATTACATCATACATTTAATTTCCATGCAATACAAACTATTACCTAGAATGTGATATATAGATGTATACCATGTGTGTTGCTTAATCAAGCAACAACTGCTGTTTTACTTTGTAGTTTTCCTGCTTTCTTTGAGGTTTATGTCATCAATTTCAGCAGTGAAATTAAAGTGGCAATAAAATTGACTGCTTGAGCATTATTGCATTGTGTATTGTATATTTGTACGGAATGCTTGCCAAGGACACATCCCACAGAAATGTAATACCACATAAATGTAATATTAAATTTCAGTGGCCAACTTTCCAGTCAACAGAACCTACTTTCTTTTCTCAAGTTATTACATTCTGCTGAAGAGACCTAAAGCGAACACAGCAGAGAGGTGGGAAGATTATGATCATAAAAATGTTGATAATGATGAAGATGACTATAGTCTTCGTCCTTAGGCCGTATGACTATTTACATTACGTCAGAAGTTCGTGCTGTGTGGGTGCCAGAGTGATGAGACCGGTTGGGTGTAATCCGGGCTGACACTCGCCCACATCTTCTTTCCCTAACTCCATGGCATCAACGTTCACGTGGTGCCTCACAGGAACACATAGGGAACAGAAAAATTACAATGAAAAGAGGAACAGACAGACACACGGAGGAAAAGAGAGTTACACAAACACAAAGGAGTGGTTCTGCTAAGTTGTTTAAAAAAAAAAATATATATATAAAGGATTTAAAACTCCATGCATTAACAAAGCAGCTAATGCAGTGTAAACAGATTTGCTATGCTTTATAATGCAGCTTATAAAAATGGAAAAAAAAAAAAGAAAAAAAAAGGATCTGTCTTCTCCAGATGTAGAGAAGGAGGTGAGGCTAGATAAGAAGCAGTGTTTACTGAAGACAAAAACATAAAAGGTGATACAAATTTCTCTCAGCGCACCCTTCTCAGAACCTGATTATCTCTACCACGGCTCCATGGGAAATGAACAATTCTCTTCCCTGTTCTTCCCCCACTTCCCCTCTTCCAACGCCTCCTAACTCTCCTAAATGCTTCTCCCAAATCCCTGATGGCCAAGCTTAGTGCTCCTCTGTTTCAGGATGGATATTCAAATAGGAAAACATGAATTAATGGTTTGAAGATCATTGCTCTGGTTTCCTGTTGCCCACTTTCTCCCCCCACAGGAAGAAGGCATGGATGTGGTTTCAGCTCGTGATTCTATTTACACTGAAGGGAAACATAACAAGACAAAAAAAATCTAAAGCCCTGCTTGCAGCACCTAGAGGCTGCAGTGTTCATTACACACAGTCCTTTGTTCAAACACTATGTTGATCATTTTCCTGACAAGAGACCTTTTACAGTTGGGACTGTCCTCTTTCAGAAGCAAAAGCAGAAGCAGTGTAACTTTGCTATTACGTCACTATACATAGAGGGAGAAGGTTGGCATCATGCACCTTCATGTTTGATTTCAGTGGCCATTTTGTTTGACCTACAGTCAACATGGACTTTCTTTTATCCGCAAAATCAACGTCCCTTAACGCTACCAGTGAACGCAATCTTCACCTAATCCTAGAGCTGCGTTGATTCATTTTCTTGGCCACTCGGGGGCAGCGAAACAAGCTGAAAGCACATCAAATATTTTCACCTCAAAGTTCTTGTAGTGAACGTAAGAGAAGATAATTGCCTATTAACACACCCTGCAGACACAAAGAAACAGAATTAATTTTGGAGTTGTATTTCTGGCCACCTGATTAATGTAGTCTATGTTTTTGCTCGGTTTTGTCTTTGGTTTCAGAGAAAACCAAAAAAAAGCTTTAAAATAGACTAAAACGCTCTACAGAACGAAATTGGGTGTTTCACAAGTCAATAATAATACTGATTAGTGCAGCTTGAACACAGTAGTTTTAGTTTCCTAACCAGACCTTAACCATAGAGCAGATCAGAAAACATTTATGTAATTAATATTTTGGATAGATCATACAGGATGTTTTGAACGGCACTGACAAGCGACTTATTTTACTGTTTAGGTATGAAGAATTGTTTGCTTGTGTGCAGTCTGAACTACTTCTGGATAACATCCCACATTCAGCCATCAAGTTTAGGTCTAATAAAACTGCCACAAATTATTTCTGCAACTCAAATTGATTTTCAATAGACTTTTCAAATGGCTGCTTTACCCTCCATTTGAGAAAGCTTTCTCTTGTTTCTGAAGTGGGTTACAACGTTCACCCACTTTGGATTCACACTAACAATGGACGCATGTATTTTCCTCACCTAGAAATGCTTTCCACACTTTGTTATGTGTTGAACAGAAATGGAAAACCTATTTTTGTGTAAAAATCCCACCCGAGCAGCGATGTGAATCTTGCCTCTGCCGAGTGAATGGTGCAAGAACACCAACAGCACCTCGCTCTCTGATCCACCGTCCGATACTGTTGGATAGATTGGGAATACAAAGAGAGAGGAGGGGGGTAAACAGACGCTGGTTTAAAGACTTTGGTTCGCTTCTTCTGCATTAATGACAAAATATGTATAAGAGAGATGAAGTTAAGATTGTGAGCTGGATCAAAGCCAACATCCCTCCAGAATATGAAAGATCTGCAACACCTGCAGGCTCCGATAAAAGAGAAGTGGAAAAGGAGTTGAGAGGTAAGGGTGAGGTAGGGTTGTGGAAATTAATTTTGGTGCAGAACCTTTTATCGGCTTGACAGTTTTGCAGCAGCCGGCCTTGGCTAAGGCTGCTGTCTGTCATGTCTTTTGGAGGTTAGATAAGCCTTGCATCTCCAGCTCACTAACAGCCTCTGAATGATAGGCAGGATAAGCAGATACTACCACTTCTGCAGCTGCCAGGCTACTGTTTGATCAATGGATGAGACATTCTCGCATCCATACACGTTACTTGCAAAAATGACGGGCAATGACACCTTTTCACAATGCATTTCCTTTCCTCTTTGTAGAGAAATCGCTATAAATCTCTATCAAAAAGGCCCATTATCATTGCTGCTTGAAACTGAGCTTATCCAGAAAGTGGAATATGGATGAGCAGCTTGAGATGAAAGAAAGGAACGCTGCAGACGAGATCCAGCTGATCACAGGAAAGAACATTTTAACATTTCTTATTCATTTGAAATGGATTGTCTCATCTCCCACTGTACTCTGCTCTACAGAGCCTACAATACGTTTATGTTAACCTGACAAGGTTCTATGTGGCCGTGTGAATTACAGTATGACTCCATTTTTCAGGACCAAAAGCAGGAAGTAGCGTGACGCTGCTTGGGTCAACAAATCATGTGACTTTTCCCTAAGACAGTAACGGAGGTTTCTTTTAACCATGACCTAGTTGCCTAAACCTAACCAAACCGTAATCATAGTGATGGCAGATCAGAAAATGGACACATGAATGATGTTTGCACCCGCCAATTGTTATGGTTTTGGAAGGCAGTAAGAAATGAGGGGGTCGTTTTTTATTTATCTTTTTTATTTTTTTAAATCATTTCCATTTGACAGCATCTTCATTGCTCTCTCTCTCTCTACATTTTGGTTTTGCCTTCTCTTAATAATAATAATAATAATAATAATAATAATAATAATAATACTGTTCGCCGCAGCTTGCAGTGAGCGAGGTCATCGTGTGGCAAGCAGCTCACCATAGAAGTGTAACGGTACGACCAGTACACGCGGCGAGAGAGACTCAATAGCACGACTCAGAGACAGAACGATGATGATGATGGTATACTTCACTGAGTAAAGTAGGAAATCAACAGGACATACAGAACATACAGGGGGGAAATCCAAGGGCAGGGTCGGGTCACGGAAACAAGGTCGATGCACGGGTAGGTCCTCAGCGTAGCGGCAAAACAGGTAGGGATCAGGCGAAGACAGAGTCAGGATCGAGGAAGCCGGGGAATCAGGAACTTGGGAAACAGGAATAACGCTGGAACTCTTGACATAAATGAACGAGGACGAATAGGGACAGACAACACACAGAATATATACAACCGGGAAGTGGGAGGGGACAACGAGGCACAGGTGGAGACACTAACGAACAGAGTGGAGACAGCTGGGAACCGGAACTAGAAACAACAGACACAAGAGGGAACATGCAGTTAACAAAATAAAACAGGAAGCACAAACACAACACAAAACATCTAACGAACGGGACGGGACCTGATGAGAAAAGAGTCCAGGAGAAAGTGAAGACAAAAATGTGGAGAAACCTACAGTTTCCAAAGAAGTTGATGATGGACAAAAAATGGTGGCAAACTTCATGCTCAATATAACACAGTGTTTCTATCCATGTGATAGCGTGTCATATTCTGCAGGTTAAAACAGTGACACAGATGTGTAATAATACTAATTCTAGGGCTGTTTTTGATTCAATGTTCTTGTTTTATGCTAATTATATTAAATCCTGCCATGAGAATGTGTCGCTAATAAATGGCATTGTTTCAGACATCAGTTGTAATATTTGTTTTTGCAAATTAACCTTAATCTTAACTTCAATACTATCTGTAAAGAACTTTTCAACCTGGGCGTGGAGCCTGGTTAAACATTTGTCTACACCAATAGTCCTTTTGTTAGTCCTATCTGAATACCTTTCAATGAAATCAAATTGCAGGCAACAAACCAAACACTTTTGTTTAGACTATATTTAAAACGTATAAGAGAATATGGGATTTTCACTAAAGAAGGTAATGATGTCATTGTTATTGTTGGTCTATAATGTGTTTGTGTTTTTTTTAATAATAATTTTTTTTACATTGTTTGTTACAGCATAGACATACAGCATTTCCACCTGGTGGCAGTAATGCGATGAATAATAATACACACACAGGTTCTTTCAACTTCTACAACATTATCTACAGGTTAGCAGGTCATGTTTCTAGAGACTTTTGAAGTGTAAGGGAGTCTGTCCATGAACATCAGTGGCAACCAGTCCTGACAGTGCAGGTAGTTTAATACTGTTTCCAAGGAAACGGTAAGACATCTGAAGCATGTCCGCAGAAATGGTTTCCGAAAGCATGACCATAGATCAGATTGGCTCAGATTGAGACTCCCTGTGAGTGCGCTCAGGCACGCCTGTCAATGAGTCTTATTGCCTGGGTTTAGTTCCGTGTGGATTTCATTATAGACCAACCATTTCCTGTTAAGGGGTTAGATTAGGTCAGGCTGGATGTCCAATCAGTGCGGATCAGCTCAAAAAACATCTCTGAAAAGCTTACGGCGAGTCATCATGATGGCTGCCATCCCCGCTGTCTCAGCGTCGTTGTCATGAGCAGCAGCGTCAAGTTACTTATTGCTTCCAAAAGATTTGTTGGGAGCCAACAATTGCAACATTTCAATATCTGCTTTGATCTGCATATGATTTACACTAACAAAATGATGTTCATAATTTCATATTTATCGTCATCCTCATCTAAATGTTCCTCCCGATTATCACTCCAGCATCCTCATTAACGTTCTCGTTATCAACTCCTGTCAGAGGATTAACAACACGCAAGATAATTGTGTGTCTGTGCGGATTGGTGATGATTGCTGCAGTGTTCTGCTCTGCACTTCCAAACAATCACGTCGCAGTAAGTGTTGACAATTTTCCGACATCACTGGACTGACAGTAGCTCCAAAACCCCCAGATGCAGATCATTTAGCTGAGAGTAGTGACGCAACGAAAGAAGCTCAAAGCCAAAAATGTAAGCATGGGCCTAAAAAGTCATCCACTTAATTAATACATCAAATATATTCTAGAGGACTATCTGATAACTTATTAGTAGACTGCATAGCTATTGATAGGCAAAAGCTATAAAGATCTATCAGGTTCAATGGCAACTCGATTTTGTACAGTCACATTCACGCCTTGTGACCCTCTAGAGGAAAGGGAAACGTCCGCAGTGCTACTGAGCTGGCAGTCCCTCTTTAGATGGAAAGCTGTGAAAATCGAGGTAAATATGTTTCTGTTTGTTGTCAGAGCATTTAGTAACACAGTAACATTCGCGACTGCATTGCACCATCTCGTCATTGTTTTGGTCGCTCCCCCTGTGGTAGCAGAAATTCTGCCTTGGCAGAAAAGAAAAAACCTTAAGTTAGAGACAGATGGCCACACACTATTACAGGCATGGCAGGAGTGAAGCAGAAGTCACATGTAAAACAAAAAAACAAAACAGCCAATTGAACGGTGTACCTTATGGAACTGAAGAATCCTGTTTTTTACAGATTAATAATAGTTAAAAGGATGATAACACAAACATATTTTCAGATTCTTATACACATATACTAATCTTGTGCACCTTAAGAGACTTCTCTACACATCTGAAGGGACGATTATATAAAGTGATCTCTCCCACAGAATGAATTAATAAAAAGTGTTGTGAAAGGCATTTACCTACCTGGGGAGCAGAGTTATAATCTATCACCCTGACAGAGCAAGGGATGATGTGTTATTGGTTTATCGGTGCAACAGGTAGGCAGAGTGACAGATAAAAATGAGGATGACTAATGCTCTCTCTAATATCACACGATTAGATCAAAACAAATATTAAATGACATGTCATATTTATACCTGTGAGTGAAAACTCTCAGGAGTAATAATACCATTACTTGCCGAGACATAAAACGCGTACGTTTTCTGCACTGTTTTATAATGAATAGCATACAGTACACGCACCTGATATGTCAACACTGTTTACCTATTATTTTGCAATTGAGGTTTAGAGACAAGTTGCTTTGCATGCAGAAATGTAGCAGTAAGAGTACAGGATTATTATAATTTAAATGGAGTCGACTCATCGACCTCAGCACTGTGAAATGTCTCTAAGGCAATGATGATGCTGCATGCGATCTTTATATCACAGTGTGTTGTTGAGTCACAGGTGTTTAGGCTGCCATGCATGACAATCTCTGAGGCATTATAGCCTTTGAAGTGCTAAATGTGCCATTTTAATTACAAAACTGATGAGTTGCTTTCCAGGGTGAAACAGAGACTATATGCAGCAGAAAAATAAAAACATTTGAGGATTTACTGTAGTTTAAAAATCGCAAAACAACCTCTTTACATGCGTCTACCTATGGTTACGGAATGACGGCGGCCATTTCTCAGTCGCAGTTGTGGTTTTAGCGCAGTAATGTTTTTTATATTAACAACGGATGGAACAAAAACAGCATGCATGTCAGAGGGCTCACTCCTGTGACAAACCCACAGAGAATCATCACCCTGCTCTGCGCTTCTCAGCTCTACAGATCAGTTCAAGTCTTTCAGCTCATTGTTTTGGTTTTTCCGGCCGACAACTTTGTTTTGGTTCATCCTCTCCAGCTGAGGCAGACAGTCAAAGTGAGATGGTGAACATAGTGCAGCATTTAGCAGCTAAAGAGCCAGATATTTCCTGTGTTGGTGGTAACCAAAATGGACCTAAAAGGAGAGTGAGTGTTTACTTGCATTCATCCGTTCGTCCAAAGCACGAGTCGAATTGAATGATAATATTTCTCCTTATCATAAAAGGTGAACTTTTTTCTGCTGCCCCAAGTGGCCAAAAATGTGACATGTTTAAACTTAAAATAGTTAGATGTTTTATTATGCTCATACGCTTTTTTGCCAAGAGTTAGCTGAGAAGGTTTATACTAATCTAGTTTGTTGAATAGACGGCTACAGCCAGCAGCTGGTTAGCTTGTCTTAGCATAAAATATAGAAACAAGGGGAAGCGGAGAGCCTGGCTCTGCTCAAAGGCAACAAAATCCACCTCTTAATTAACACGTTATATCTTCTATTCTTAAGTCCTTAAGGAGTTATCTTAGGGACAATTTCTCGACCGTGAGCTGCTGCCAGGCAACCAACCATGAAACCGGGAAGTCACTGCTCTCTGCCGAGTTTACGTTTACAACAAGGAGCTCCATTCGTCACACTGCTTTGACAAGTACCAAAAAACAAAG
Organism: Bovichtus variegatus; assembly: GCA_943593645.1. NCBI lineage: Eukaryota > Metazoa > Chordata > Actinopteri > Perciformes > Bovichtidae > Bovichtus > Bovichtus variegatus. The sequence continues at coordinate 6,716,352 of CALSCE010010649.1, forward strand.
TACTCTCACCAGATCACCTTTCAATGTAAATGATCTGAACGTGCAACGCGAGTCAGTTCTGAATTACTGTAAGTGTGTGGGAGGTGAGAAGCTGACTCTTTTGGGGTCAACTCTCCATCGTGAGACATCATCACTGTGCCTCAGGCGTGTTCCTGGTTAGAGGTGGCATTTTCTTTCCTCATTATTGCCGCCTACACTTCCTCAACTGGATGGAAGGAGATTTAAGGAGATTAGAAGTGATGTAACGTCTTGTGACATCCTATCCTCGACAGCATCACCCGGGGTGTAGGCCGGACACACAAGCTCCAGCACTCTCACACTCACACAAATAGGGCCTACACGTCTGGGAACCACAGTGTCACAATGCAGGGACGGCAAGCATGGGAACCGTGATGAATAGGAGTCCTTTGCAAAGCACAGACATACACACGTTACCACACCAACCTACACTAATATAATAACAAGTGCCTCTGATATAAAGCCAGGGGTTATTAGTGGTAATCAAACACATGGCAGTGTAAATCACAATTCCCAAAGGAAATATTGTTTTATTTTTAATATATAAACAAACATATTTGCAGCACTGTTTATTGGCTTTATATTTAGCATCACATACCCAGAGTCAATTCTCAAATAAGTCTATTTTGAAATTAGACTCAAACTCACAGTGATGAGTTTTTCTATAGGATATCACAATATCAAATGTCCCAACATGCAACACACACGTAACCTAATCCTAAACTCTGTTGTAGGATTAATGTGGTTTCTTTCATTCATGACGCCTCCTGCTGACTCCCTTCAGTGACAGACCAGCTTTACTGCAATGCAGCTGCATTTTAAAAAGTTAGCAAACTGCCTTACAATTACGCCTCCACACAGTACTTCTCAGACAATTTGGTCAGAATTATCAGGTCAGCACAGCACAGGGCTGCAGGACGTGCGATGGGTCAGATGCAGTTAACTGTAAATTATCTTAGGACATTATTATAAAAGCTCAGTGCGGATGTTAATATTAATTTAGTAGTTAATTTAACATGCTATAGTGCTGCTAACATGTCAGCTATAATAGGTTATATAATAACCTATTATAGGTACATGCTATTTTTTCTTCATCAGGTCTCTAATTCTGTTTATTATTATTCTGTTCTCAATTCTTTAAGGGCCATTGTAACTGATAATAATAATAATAATAATACGATATTCATATTAAATAATTAAAGTGTAATACAGTGAAACAGTGATATCTGTACGATTATCGTACAGTGAACATCACATAACCAAACCAACTGCAACCATAAACGACATTATTTATCTCTCTTCACAATGATCTTTTGAGAGTTAGCTATTTATCATGGGATATTACTTTGAAAGGTAGTCTGTTGAAAAACATGCTGTGTTAAATACAGTAGAGCTGACTGATTCGTTTACTGTAAAACGACACAAACAGCATTATTGACATCCGTCGTTCCCCTGTGGGCCGGCCCAGTGTTGTGTTTGCCTGGAAATCTATATTTGACCCTTGGCCCAGTATCTGACATTCAGCATGACTTTGGTAATTCTATCTAAACAGCTCTTAATGTTACCCCCCCCCCCCCACACCTCTGCTGCTTACACTTCAACTATAACAGATATGATTTTCAATGAGAAGTCTGGTTATTCTCAACCCTACGACTGAAAGAGCATCCAGCTGGCCAACACAATCCTCTACAACTGAACTCAAAAGTCAATTAAAACCCATCCTTCTTACACGATGACACTAACACTGCAAAGACACACCAGATTGACACTTCTGCAATAGATCTGTTATTTTCACTAGAAGTTCTCCATGTCAAATGCCTGATGTTGAATTCCAGTGAACTGCAAAACATCCCTAGTAGAATATGTTGGATTTCTTTTGCAGGCTATGACATATCCCCTTCTGGCATTATTACATTCCTGAAAGTGTCAACACAAGCAGTAACAAAAACAGTAAATCTACTGATGTTGGCAGCCTGAGGTATTTACACCCAACTGGATGTGAGCCATCAAACCACCATTTATAAGAGCAGCTCTACTTCTTCACAGTCATGTAAAGCTGTGCTGTGCACTATTGACACCATTTTGAACCTGTAAATTATGAATGTCGTAGGTATCTGGGAGTGTCATTCACCATGAGGGAAAGTGAGAGTTAGTACATAAACAGTATTAAATCTGAATTAAATCTAAATGAATGTACAATGAAGTACATGAGAGAAGCATCTGTTGTACAGAGAGAGCAGAGTTGTAGTATCACTGGATGGAGCACAGCCTTTTAATAGTCGCCACTAACACTTATGCACACACACACACACATTCAAGTATCATCTGCCTCACTAAATCAATGTGAAGAGAAAATGACTATTCTTTATATAGTAACAATAATACCTCAAAACAGAGACACAAAGGCTCTCAATCTGTCCCTTCAATCACCAAGAGACGCCAAGAGGAGGTCTGCTGTGTGAAGGATTTACAGCTTTCGGTTCATTCAATAGAGAGGATTCTCTTGAAGTATGAAACAGGTGGCAATGTCAGAAGTCATTACTTTGCTTTGAATCTGTAGTTTGTGGGATTTGGAATACTATGACAGAGATGGGGCGAAAAGGCCATTTGACAGGTTGGGAATGGTTGGGAACAGAAATTATAATAGGCATACCTTTATTGACTACTTGTTATGGGAAAAGGGAAGATAACGTGGCAGTTTATTTACCCACTACACCGTCTCGCCTGTCAACTCTATATAAATCTTCCAATCATACCTGAAACCAGTGACCTCTGCAAAGAAAGGCCACGTACCACCTTGATAAAACAAATCTTTTTCTGACTGATATTAATTGTAAAAATGTACATAGAACAAAGGAGAGAGATTTGATATTAGCATCTTTGAAATTATTCTAATCTTGGCTGACATTTTGTTAGATGTTTAGTTGACTTCAGCATATCTCGCTAAGCAGAAATCTTAAAAGGAAAAACAATCTTCCCCATGTGCAGCTGTGTAGCTCAGTTATTGAAGTACATCTCAATCCTACATCTCTTGTTAAGGGCAGATTTTAGAAACAGACATGACCAATTGTAAGGTAATTAATGCGGCAAATATATAAATGGACTCATAATTCTGTGTAATTCCGCAATTACAAGGAAGTTTATGTTAGGTATTTCCCTTGAAAAAGCCCTAAATGTATACAGTACCAAATGTGGTAAATCAGTTTTTCTTGTAAAAATATAGTCTGCAAAACAGAACTCAAACAGTCTATATTAACCAATGTGTATCTATTTAAAAAAGGACCACTCCTCCTATTTTACTAATCGAGATCAGTTATACACTACACTATTGAGCCCTTTCGTGTGTGATTCTGGACAGAGCTTTTTCAAATTTGAGAAAGTTAAACCTACTTAAAGCGAATATATTCTATAGTTTTCTCTATATTCAGCTCATTGTTAGTTATTGCAGGTTTAAGTGATGTCTCCTATGTGGTTTTTAGACTAGGGACGTTCCAAACAACTACGTTTAAAAAGAAGATTAAATTTAGACTCTACTAATCTTAAAGTAACAAAACATTTAGAAAACAGTCACATCTGTGCACAACTTAATCTACAAAGATTAAACATTGTCTGAAGAAATATTGCGTATATCAGGGTATTTGAAATCGTAAATCACATTTTTCAATAACCGAATCGATCATATATTAAAGGAAATCAAAATGTTCCAATGTGGTGATTGAAGAGTCATGGTTTTGCATCGCTTCTACTATTATTATGTTGTCATGCAAGTTTGATTCATTGAGCTAGCTGGCGTTAGCCCGGATCGTTGATTCACAACACGCGAGGTCGGTCGCTAGCTTTAGTCTGTAGCATACATGCTAGCTAGTAAGCTATTTTTCGTGTGCTGTTGGCCAATCCGGTCGATCAGGAGAGAACCAGACTGACTGCTGAACCCGGCCGCTATTTCGGAAAGAGGAGGTCGTGGCAGGCAAGGTCCGGGAGAACAGCTGATAAGATCCGAGTGGCGACAACATAGTATGTCAATGTGTTATTAAAATGTGTACATAACGACTAATCACGCACATCCCTATTTAAGACTCCACAGTTACACAGGCTTTGCATTTAATATTTGTGGACGTGGATTTTGAATTAAGTGGCTATAATTTATTTCTCTAATCTCTTTCTTGCCAGTCCCCCAGCTTTGTGGAAGTCCGGTACTAATTCGCTGGAATACCCCTTTAATCTATACCCTCAAGAATAGGATTTGTGTGAGCCTGAGCAAATTTCACCACTCATACTGTTAACTGTATACGCATTGTTACTTGGTTTGCGTATATTTAAAGCCAATGTGTATAAATATCAACTCTCTTGAACAAGCAATTCACATATTTTACTGTGACCAACACCTACTCAGTCCAGAAGTGTATTCTCTATCTTCTTCCAAGCTAAAGACTGCAAACAAAGCAAGAAAAGCTTCTAAAATAGGACACATTTGCTGGGCATGGTCATCGATACAATTGCCAAAAAAAGAATACAGTATGGTACATGTGCAGCACACCACCGTCTGCATATCAAACACTCACTCACAGAAGGATCTAAAGGAGAAATAATCTCAACATCCTTCTACATGTGGGAGATGTTGAGTAATGCCAACCTACAAACCGAGGATTTACACTGAAACCTACAAACACATGTAACACACACATACAGCAGCACCGCCTACTGTAGTGTACACATGCACATGCTTGAAGGCTTAATAGCACACTCGCTCGGGCTTTGCTGTAATCTGTAGCTAGCTGCCTCTGGCACTAATAACGTCATGCTGCTTCTCCATGATGAAAACACTGAAAGACATGACACGAATATACCTTGCACACAAAACCTACATATTCTGTACACACGTTAAGACATAAATATGTACTCGATATGTAAAACCTTATTCTGATCTCTGTCTGTGTTTGTGTGGGTGTATGCTCTTCCATTACATTTCATTTATTTTAGCTGACGCTTTCGTCCTAAGCAACTCACAATAAGAAAGTGTTACGCACGTGTCCCTGTTTGTGACATCATGTCCACGTCTTACATGTATGAATATGAGCGTGCCCGCTTGCATGACCCAGTTTTCTGGGTTTGTGTGAGTAAATGTCTCAGGAGCTTTTTGGCAGCAGATACCAACAGCTAAATGATATTCTCGTTCACTCCTCCATCATTCAGAGGCAAAAAACGAGAGCTGAGAAAAACCTCTTCCTCTGACTGTTATCGCAACGTGGTAGAAGTTTGTGAGGGGGGGGTTATTTCATAATCCTTGACTGTGTGTGTGTGTGTGTGTGTGTGTGTGTGTGTGTGTTTGTGTGTGTGTATGCACATTTAAATGGATGTATGTTAGTGTGTTCATATGGTATCAAGCGTGTGACAATTTCAATAAAAGGTGCATAAAGTGACATTTACACACATACACTGTATGCTTGTTCATGTGTGTGTGTCTCTGATGCATGTGCAAAAGAAATGTGTGTCTCCCCGTATGTGTGTGGTCAGGCTTGTTAATATTCGGCACAGTGTGCAGACAGCCTCCTGGCGCAGCGACACCTGGTCATGCCTCAGAGCGTCAGGCCGCTGTGGGACACCTCTGAGAGGCCTTCCCGACAGCCTGACACTGAGACACACACACACACACACACACTTTGGTCTGGTTCCTTGGTCATTTTTTTTTAAGCTGTTCTTTTGAATATCGGTTTATTTTCTCAGGAAAAAAATGCATGATCACAGTCCCAATCCTAAAAAAAGCTATACAATGTTTTAGGTATAGGTGCATGTGTACAAAATCATTGTATAATTGACAACAGTTAACACATGTTAAATCAAATAACAATGTACAACAAATGGAGAAGTCAAATATTAGGGCTTGTAACTAACAATTATTTTAATTGTTAATTAATCTGACGATTATTTTTCTTGATTAATTGCTTAGTTTTAAAATGTTTTAAAATAACAGTGGCAAATGGCATTCTCTAAGACTCCAAAACATTAACATTTACTCTCATTTATGACACAGAAAATTGACTCAACTTATAAATCCAATGTGTGCAGATTCATTTTCTTTTGCTCAATTATTTCATTAATCAACTGATCGTTGCCGCTCTGATATACGTTTGTATCTACAGATGAAGTGTGTAGGAGAAGTGATGCTCCACTTGTTTGTGTCTTAGACCTCGTAGGTAGCCGTTTCATCCTCCACGGAGAACAACTGTGATCAGCAACTTGAATTCATATTGGTTTTAAAAGATTCTAGCGGTGAGTTTATAAAATGGTGTAAAAAAAGGTGTTTTAGCTGTTTACATTTACAGGTGGTCACCATGTTTGCTTAAACTGGTTGCTAATTGATTTTTACAACAACATTTTAAGCGTACAGGGGGATATTATTTGATACTAGAAAGCTAAGAGTATGACTTTCAGCATGAGAATCTAAGAGTTGGACACGGCCATTACATGCATTTTTTTGATGGCTTGCTGGATAGTGTAAGGAGTTCAGCAGTGAACATTAAAAACTCATGTTCGTGAGAAGATGAAAATCTTGTACTAAAGCAACATTGCCAGCTGCGCCTGACAGTACTGTCATACACTAATGCTAATTAACGACACAAAAAGTGTTACTCAGGTAAGTCCATCCTGTCACTTATAATCCTGGAATAATCCAGCTGGAAGTTAAAATAGGCCTTTAGCCATCTCAGTGTTTACCTTGCTTGTCTTGCAGACAATGTTTGGTTGCTTTAGATCATCAGATGTAATGATTCATATGAAGATAAAGTTCCAGAGAAAGGGCAGACGAGGACTGAAAATGGCACACAACTTGGACACCTCTGCGGCTTCGCTGTGTGAGAACAAAGAAACTGAAACTTGATTGTGCGATATTATGTATAAAACGTGGACATTTTACTTTAGAGGTGATTGTACCCCTTAAGTGTGAGTAGAATCCTGCCGAGGAAGAACAACAGCACCACCGATTAAAGGATCCCTTGTGTCTTGACAACTGCACGTATGCCTCAGAAGTCAACTTCAGTTGGAGGAGCTTCACATTTAAAGCAAAGGACGTAATTAATATTCTCATCACTAAGAGGAAGTTTGCCAAGTTGCAGAGCATCAAAGAAGAATCAATCTGCACCTCCACTGTGGAGATGCAGGTTCCAGGGCTCTGCTCCAATGTATTAAAATGGACAAAGTATTTATCACCCAGGTTTTAACTGTATAGCCTCTGCAGCAATGGTACTCAACTGCCTCTTCCTCCAACTCCCTGTGCCTCACACACATACCAATACCCCCTTCATCTCACACAGACGTGCAAATACAAGGGAGCACCGATGATCCCATCATGTGGTAAAAGGCAAAGGACATTTTCTTTATTCACACTTTTTTACATAACCTTATTATTCCATCTTAAAAACCACTCAGCAGATTGTATTATGCATGAATTATGCACACAGGTGATCATTTTTCTCATTAGTTTTTTTTCCCTGTCAATGAATGCACAACGCAGATGCTAAGATTGGAGGTGTTAATGTAAAAATTCAAAGTAGACAGGGGGTTGACATGATGGAAATACATCCAGTCAGGAATAATTTGTCGTAACGAAGAGTCATTCAGAAAAGTGAATCAGTGAAACCTGTTGATCCAGCTCAGTTTTCAGGTGTCTATGTAAGTCTCACGTTTAACAAATAGCATGCATCAAATAATACATTTAGGTAATAATGTGTTTATGTGGGCATAATTCAATGGTACAAAAGCTATTTCATGCGCCAAAACAAGCCTTCATTTAACAGTTGTAGCCATTGTAGCCCAGTCCCTGTTCACAAGGTTTGATCTGCACATGTCCAACACAAGAACTGCAGAGCATCTTTATTTGTAATTCACCTCAACCAACTATGTTCCAACAAACCTTCTACCTTGAGTATTTATGGATGAAGACGAGCAAACCTAAACGTTTCATGCAATAACTCAGGACAAAGAACAAAAGCAGATTGCTTTACTACAACTACTATCGAGAACTGATGTAGAAAGTTGACCTTTTAACAGAAGGAAATATTGACACTTATAGCTCCATTCAGCTTACGCCCTCTAAATTCAGCCATTTTTTCCTCAGTCTTTCCATCCTCATCGAAATCGCCGTCCTACTTTCTTCTTCCTGCAGTAATAAGCTAAACTGTCTCATATGCATGCATATATGTGGACTCTGTTTGGATGGCAAAATGAATAAATGAAGGTTATGGATATCCACATGCTACAAATGATGACTCACACTGTGGCCACAGTGTGCGGAAACTTTAATATGTAAAGGAAAGAGACATGACACTAATTAGCACTAAACACAAAGGCAATCCATCTAAACCAAGACATCTGCAGAATTCAATATATGGCCTTTTAATGTTTAAATCAGTCTTGTATTATTCATCTTTACTCCCTATTAAGAACAAAAGATCACATTCAAATGTCATCGTGTACCCAATATTTGTGTTGTAATATTGATATCTGTAATGTAGTAATACCGCTCTTGTGGGAACTATAACATTGTGTTAAGTATTTGAATGTATTTTTAATGCCAGTAGTTGTAGATGAACAGTAAAAAGTATTTTATAAGCTTTTGGGAAACACAGGCCTATGAGGACTTCAATGATTGTGGTTGACATGAACTTCGGAGGTCAAAGTACAATATTTTTAGGTGTAAAATTAATGCATTTTTGAAAAAAGTGGCTTCCCGGTGAGCTAACCAATGGTAGTTGTGGAGTTTGAGTTTTTCAATGCAGTGGACAATGTGTCAGAGGGGTGAGAGGCAGCAGGGAGAGAGCAAATGCAGAAGATCCAGGACAACAAAAGCAGTTCAGTGATTTTTGAAGACGTGATGAAACAAGCTTGCAGATTCCAGATTTCAGGTGTAAGGGTTTCAGGTTGGAGGTTTCAGAGGTTGGGAAGCAAAGGCATAAAGCATCATTGACATTCTGGTCAGGAATGAGTGGGAATTGGCCGGTATAGATCGGTATATACTGCAGGGCTTAGGGAAAGTGGAAACGGGTGAGCAGATGGGCGGGGAGGTCATGTGATGGGAATGGCGGGAAAGGGGAGTGAGGTGACTGGGGCCGGTAGATAAGTCTTAGACATCTGGTGGACAGGCAGAGAAATGGCAATAAAGGGGCCTGGGGAAGTGTGAATGTGGCTGAAATGAGGGACAGAGAGGCAGAATAACACAAATTTGAAAAAAACACACAATTGAAGTGGACAAACTTTCTGTTTCACTTCCAAATAGTTATTTAGTTGATTGGGTTCAATTGGGGTTCTGTTTACAACCTGTGTGATCATATACCCACTTGTGCTGTTTGTGATTATAATATCCTATGCAGCAAATTTAGAAATGAAAGGCAAGTTTATTTGCATAGCACCTTTCAACAACAAGGCAATTCTACATGCTTTACCTCAGACACAAAAGTCATTCAGAAGAGCAATATAAAAGATAATAATAATACAAAAAGACAAAAAAAGAAATTGCAAAAAATTAAAGAGGGGGAAAAAAACAAGCTAAAATTGAAGAAAACAGATAAAACATAGACCATGAGAAACTTTTCTAATTAGTTTCATCCTTCTGCAAAATGAACGAAAAAAAAGGGAAGTCTAATTATGATTCAGGTGTCAGTGTTTTTATTACTATTGCCAAGTGGAAGCCTGCAAAGTCCTGCATGTTTGGCTATACTAACGGTAGGCATGAGACAGGTAGACAGATACAGACAGGGACACAGCCAGACACAGAGGTAGACAGAAAAAGGTACTATTCACACACAGAGACAGTTGTCTCTATCAATAGCTGCACAAAGCAGAGTAGACTTCCCATCAGTTCAGTCCTAAGGGAGCGGAGGACAGGGAGCATGAGAAAGACTGAGTGGATCAGAGTGGGAAGAGACAATAACTCTGTCTCAGCTGATCGATACACTCTCAGAAGATCGATCATCGTCGTCCCCTCAGCCACTAGATGAGCAACCTAACCCAAAGGCTCTGAGCCCAAAGCCTTGACTTCAGACAGGCCTCAAGTGTGACCCCTGTGATGACTCACTCTGGACCAAACACTGCCGTCTCAAATCCAACCCAACATTTGGCTGAGGAGTCACAGATACTTTCAGTAGGCTGGGTTGAAAAGAAACACCAACTGCCTGCCACTTGCTGGTAAACTTGTATCCATGTTGTTTTTAATTAAACCACTAATCTGTATGTGTATGTGGAGTTACATTAGACAACACTTGGGAATCAGTTGGATTATGGATTTTTTGGTTTGTGGCATCTACTGCTGTCCTGCTTGATAAAACACATCTGCGCTGTCCAGTAGTGACCTAATATAAAAAAAAGGAGCGACCACTGCCTTGCACTGGTAGAAAGAGGAGACATTGCCGGTTCTTTACTAATGTCTGGCTAAGAAAGATGACAAGCAACCTGTGGATCATGTGTGCCGATTTATCTCTTCCCCACCCCAGCACAGATGGGTAAGGACAAAGTGGACATAGCAGGGGTTCAGTACCACCTGCGGCTGACCATCATGAGCATCGAGCAACAGGCCAACTCTGAGTTTCTCTATCAAGCCATTACTGTAAGCCTTCAAGTCCGTTTGGCCAGGCTCTGGAGAATTAAAGCTCGCTGTGATGCAAAATGGAGTCGGGAGTGGAGACAGTGAAGGCGTCACCTGATCGGCTGACACATCAACAGCCCCAAAGGAATATCCATAATTAGCTTGAAAAAGATGCTCTAAAAGCATTTTAATTAAATCAAAACAAAATAATCCACACAGGGATCTTCAATCTGCAAAGTAATAAAGAGAGCTACTGTATAAGCTCTCTTACACACACAGACACACACACACACACACATAAATAAAAATGATTGTATATAATTTATATTATGTTAGGTATACCTATTGTTGATTTCTATAAAGATTCTGAGTCATTTCCTAGAATAGGTAAAGATGTTTAGCTGTACATGTGTCTTACAAGAGGCCCATGGTCTCCACAGAGACTTGAGTCTGCAATTATAGTTCCATACACATGACTGCTAAACTGCAGGGAAACACACATTTATTTATTTGACCATTGCAGTGTTGGTGAGCTACAGACTCAAAAATACAAGTTCCCACTTGATTTATTTCTTTGGAAAACGCATCATCACCTGTCATTTATGGGAAATAGACCAGGGTGGAGAATCCTGGATTTGCAACGTTTAGATGCATGTCAATAAATCAAGCAACTAATACAGATGCCCCTCAAAGCTACACGTGTTTTCGAGACCCTGTCGTCTAGGGTCGAAGGGGTCAAACACTAGAGAAATCTAAGGGCTGAGTTTGGGATTGTCAGAGCCTATTTCTCACTGAACACATCTCCTCACATCAATCAACATCTCTCCCTCTCTCTCGCTCCCCGGGAGTAGGCTTTTCTTTGCCCTCTAACAGTGATACATAAAACCACACAAACACATAAACACTCACACGTACACACTCACACAACAGAACACTTAAGTGCGGCTTTCCCATTGCTCCTGCCCACACGAAGTTGGATGTCAGCTCTGATTATCAGCACTGTCCGCTGCTTGCTTCAGGAGATTCTATTTTAGATCTGTTTTTCCTCTTTGCAAGTGAGCGCACAAACACAGGCTTTGCTGAGACTTGTCATTTCAATAGTATCTGTTTGAATCTGTTCATACAGATTGGGACACTATAAGAAATGCACTGCTTTGTTCCCACACTTGGCCTGAAAGTGGCTGTTGGGTGTGCAGCTTCTGTGGCTATTTACATTTTTTGTCCACATAATGTATGCTTCGCTTTCCACCCATAACGTTCAGGCGTATTAGGGGGCGAAATATATCATTTGTAAAATTCTGAGTTCTTAAAGACTCGCCATCTGTCACACAAGTAATATGCGATCTTTACATAGTTTTGAATAGATAATGGCTAATTGTGCCGTGTCGAGATATAGCAAATGTGCACCTCTTTGAACAGTGAAAGATGGAGGGCAATACCATTTTTTCCTTATTATTGATCTGATGATTTGTTTTACTACAGGTCAACTGCGGTGATGAGACCAGACCGAGGAACCAAGACATGGGAAAAGACACAGCGAGAGGTAAAACTGCATGTGGCAGGGAGAGTGTATATATGTGAAAGCAGTGACAAATGCACTTCATTTCTCTCCGGCACATCCCATGTTGCCGATAGTGCTCTGAGACAGGTACATGTGACAGCGGAGAAACAAACAGGGAAAGAGAGAGAGAGTCACACAGACAGGCTCACTCCCTAAGGGGAGAAAGTGGGAGATAAAGAGCGAGAGTAAGATCTACTGAGAGCGAGAGGGAAAGAAGTGAGCGCTGTGTGATTCATGGGGAGTTTTACTGCTTCAGAAAGGTGTCGCCTCCCATCACAGTTGAGAATCAGCTCGGTGTAGCACATACAGTAGCAGGTAATGCTACCTCCTCCTCGCTTTATTTCGCCTTCACCCTTGTTCACTTTCTCATCTGTCACCCCTCTGCCTCTTCTCAGAAAAGCAGACACAAACACACAGGAAAAGAATATTGACTTTGAAAGAGAGATCCTTTAGCAAGAAAACCTCAAAGATTGAGACCTAATTCCCCAGTGCCGCTGTTCTCGAAAGGGAAAGGCTACGGTGCATCTAAGTGACATTGAAAAAAAGAAAAGAAAAACAGCACTGACTGAGGATTATGGAATTAACAAAGGCAGTGTGTGAAGCAGGTATATCAAAAGTCAAGGACAGAGATGTCAGTCTTCATAGAAAAGCTTTGCCTTCAGGGAGAATCCAAATGAAGAATTCAAATCGCTTTCACTGAGTGACAATAATGTCCAACACGGCAGTGGTGCATGACTTCCATTGTTTTAAACATTGTTCTACATGTATACACTGCACATATCTTTGACACAACAAAGTGATTCACCCCATAATAATAAAATAAATCAGGCTCGAGCCCTTAAGAGCAACAGACACACGGGCCTTGACATGGAGCGCCGTAACACCTGACACAAGATTACTGAACAGGAACAAATGCACTCTCCACATTGCAGCCGTGCTTCTGACCTTGGTGAGCGCTTCATTTTGTCATTATGAATGGTCATTACATGGTAAAGCATAACTTTTAAAGACCCTATGTTACATCACGGCTCCATAGATCATCTAATGAAAGGCTTTTAGGTGTAGCTAGCATCTATACTGAAGACTACAGTGGACAAAGCCTCTGCAGTTAAATACCGCTTTAAAATCATCAAAACTCATCTTTTTAGCCTTGCTTTTACATCTATTCAAATGGAACCTAATTGCTTTACATCTGACTTATTAATAGATGTTTATCAATCCATTTTGATTGCCCCTTTAATTGCTTTTTATTTTATTGTTCTGTCGTATGCCTGTGTTCTCTAATCGTTGTTTTTTCACACTCATATTGTAAACACGGTTATAGAAAGGTGCAATACAAAGAGAGACCAGGCTGTTCAATTCCAACACACATGAATAAATAAACATTAGAGTATGAATTATCTTTGCAGTCTCTGGCTTCAGGGTTTCTTTAGGCTATATCTTTAATAGAGCGGTTCTAAAAAAAGATAGAAGACTAAAAGGTATGCCTATTTAAAAAGGTGACACTTGTTAAATAATTACTCCTAAATATTCCCTCTACTAAAGGGAATAGATATCATGTGTATAGTAGTGAGTTACCTAAAGTTAAAGCATTGTTACTCTCGATCAATTGGAAAAAAAACAATAGACAATAGGGTGCCGATTGTTGTATTACAAGAGTTTTCTTATCAGATAAAAAAAAAATCAATTTGTAATCACATTTGTATTCTGTTTGACTGCAGTAATCGACTGCCTACATGCAAGTTAATCTACAGTAACTGCAATGGGAGAAAGGTGAAGGATAATTCCTGCCCACATAAAAACCTCAAAGGGATTCCCTTTAGGCCTCAGCATCAGTGAGGGACACTTCAGAGGCTGTGACTGTAATATACATCTCGACCACACAGTGGAAATTGTTATGTTGCTGCTTCCTCTCTGTTTTTTTTTTTTTTTGTTGCAATCTGCCACCTTCTTTACGCTAATGCTGCTGGATCCTAAAACACAGAGTAACAGACAGATTCAGTCAAGACTCACTTTGGCTCCCGAGGATAGTCTTGAAAAACGTTCCCTTCTCATTAAACATTTGAAACATATTTGAATCAACCTTTCAAATTGCAACAAAGTCTAGCTTTATTATAAATGTTTTATTAATGACGCTTTGACCATGTAAGACATGTGACCTGTAGCAGAAAGTAAACATTTACACCCTTACTTTTTGTATTACCTTCTAAGTCACTGAAAGTCTGTACTTTCACCTCTGATTTTAAATTTTAATCTTTAAAAACTTTAATTATGGGAGTTTTATCTGTAATATTTGCAACACTTATGTGACCCTGGAACCGTAGTCAGCAGTGTTTCATGTAGCCACTTATAAATGCTTATATTCCTCTACTCCTAAAATGTCTCTGTGAAAAGCTTTGCATTGATAATACGAGTCAAACATTTTACTGCCATATTTTTAACTACTGCTGCTCTTAATCGAACCGGTGCACTTTGGAAAAGTAAAATAAGCAAATGAGGCATTATCTTATTAAATATGTGCTAATTTGCACACTTTGTCGGAAACAGAAATCTGAACATTGGCTAAACCAGCTTCAAAATTCTTGTTTCATTTTGTTGACATATTAGAGCCAAAGGTTTTAACAGAGGGAATGTTTGATATATCTTTGTATCACTCCATAAATCAGAAAATATTGTCAACAGCATTTAAAAAAAAGGAACAATTTGACATGTTTTGGGAATAAAATGTTCTATAAATCAGGCTATGAATGATAGATGAGCAAACCCTGCATTGTCTCACCTTAAATACACAGTGTATGTCAAAAACATCAAACCCTTAAACTAAACTTAAAATGAGAGGTATTTGGTCGTAAACTAAAGTACTGGACAAATAAAAAATTGTCACCAGAGGACGGCACTAGATGTAAAGCCAGTGGATCACCAAAGTTATTACAATCCACCCTGAGGGGAGATGAATGTCTGTGCCAAATGCCATGGCAATCCATCTCACAGTTGAGGATATTTTGCTCAAAACCACAAAATTCTCCTTTACAGTAGTGCTAGAGATACAGTCTGGGGATCACCCTCGCTGTACCTACAGTATCTGTACCACATTTCCTGGAAATCATTCCTAATATTAAGATATCAACTGTAGCAGCTTTTAGACATGGTGTCCCCTTCTGAGTTCTATTCATGAGACTGTACGTTTGTTCAAATGTTAATATGTCTACACAACAGCCTACACTAGAGGGTTTTATTTACTGGTTTTGGCTCAGCTCTCAATGAATGACTTAATCAATCAAGTTAAAAGGCGTGCTTTTTGCACACATGGATACATGCCTCTTTATCTTAGTTCAAAATACCACACCAAGGTATTCAAGGGGTATTCAATCACAAGCAGGATGCCAGTGTGCATGCGTATCGATGCTCTAAATGAGGAATGATTAATTAAATATAGCAAAAGGAAGATGGATCATCAGATTACTACTGCGCCTGTGATTCAAAACACAGAAGACGAATCCATCTGGTGGTGTCTAAACATGGAGCTCTTCATAAAAAGAAAATGAACACAGAACCCACAGAAATACAGCTTTTTCATAGGATTTTAAAACATGTTGCATGTTTGACCACGCCCTATATCAGTAGCCCAGGTGTTTTGTGACTGCTGGCGTTAGACACCCTGTTTTGCTCAGATTTGTATTACACTCACTTCCACTTGACATTTCAACCAGGGCCAAATTACAGGAGGGAGTTTGCAATGGATGACACATTCTCCATCCTACAACAGATAAAATCAATTATAGGAAGGCGTCTTGTCTGGATACAGTGTTAACCTGTGGCTGATGTTATAACACTGTGAGAATTGGCAGGCTCTAGCTTTGCTTTTATTCTCCCTATGTTCCTAAAAAGGACTGGAATCTTCTTTTCCAAAACACACCTATGGCCTAATCTTAACTTGACATCAAAATCCTAGTATTTATAGAAGCTGCATTAAGATTGTCAGGTTTTGGATACAAATCAGTATAAATGTATCCAAAAGAGGTTTGAGTCTGACTTCTCCATGTGGGAAAAGTTTCCAAACTATATAGTGTAGGGTGTTTACACGTGTGCTGAAATGTACTAATGTCCCATCTGAATACAACTTCTATTGCATTTGCAGAGAAATTAGAATGCCAGGTCTATGTCACCGCTCTGACGTGCGCGTGGGATTATATTATGTCATATTACATTATGTTAGATTAGATCAGATAAGATTAGATAAAACCTTAATTATCTCCATGACCTTAATGATCTCCATTGGGACGTTGCAGCAAAGATTAACATTAGCGCTGTTACGACTGTGTGTAGCCTACAGTGCAGTAGGTGCAGAGCAAAGAGAGAGAATAAATAATGTGTGTATGCACGCTTCACATTCATGTCAGACTGGGTAACATCTACACTAACTCATGTTCAATGGTTAATCATACGTGCGAAAAGCAAGATGTGGAATGTGTCAACAAAGAAAAGGTTAACTTCCTCCTTCAATTGACTAAGAGGACAGAAACAGATGCATCGCTGCCGAGAGACGGCGAGTGTGGAAATGACAAAACACACACACGCACACACCCACACAAACAGAAAACTAACACTAATAACCCAGGGCTACTCATTTATTCCTATTCCAGCAATTTATGACAAGGCTGGAGTGAGCCTTTTAATAAGGAGACCTCTTGTTGCCGAAAGGCATTGGGTAAATAGTCCATCGCAACACATTTTGCTTGTGAATGCCGCAAACGTGAATCCAAAACACAATACAGGTTTGTAAATACAGTACAGTCCTATGGGACTCAGGTTCGTTGTGTATTTACACACACACACACACACACACACACACACACACACACACAGAAGTCTAGAGGATCGATATGAACTCAAATGGGACAAGGTCACCAACCATGTTGGAAAAGCCAAGTTGTGTATACTGTTTAAGTGTTGTGACCTTTGAAGGTGGAGCGTCTAGTTTAAAGGGGAGAGATAATAAAGACAAAGTAGATGTTAGAAGTACAAAACATCAATACACAGGCTGTAAAAATGTACCTGTGACACATAATAATAATTCTGAGGATGAAATGATTTCATTTTTGTCACAGTTATGTTATTACAATATTCCACTTTCAGGACGTGCAATTACATCGTTGTGACTGTTTAAACATGTTGCTAAAATGTGCAAAGAATATGTAGCCAGTTATGAAAACAGGTGACGCAGATCCTGGTTCCTGCAGGTTGATCATGTGTTGATCAGGTGGTAATGCCTCAGAGCGCTGGTGGGGGAGACAGTAGCACTCCTCCTCTCTCACTAAGCTTGTGTCCCCTCACTATATTTACCATGTTTAGGGGCATTACATAACCAGTTGAAAAAAACAAACACGTAACAGACAAGACAAAAAAGATAAGCTCCGGTTAACACATTCTCTGTCCTGCTGAAGTATTTAAAGTGTTTGGTGTCAATGAAAAATAACCCTATACTGCAATAAATCTCATACATATTCCTTCAATTCAGTAGTTTACATTTTTTTTTAAATAAACACTGAAAGCACACAGCAAATATATTTTTGGAATTATTCAGGTTTATTATACAAAATAACCTGAAACACTGCATGGTGTTTATAGTAGAATTCAAGAGTTCAATGCTTACACCTGTAGATTTCTGAAAACTATCTTTGCAGTCCTTTGTCAGTTTTTCGATTAGTAATTATTTCAGAATCATTTCAGAAAAAATGACTTCTTCCCTTTGTTGTTGTTGTTATTTCCCTAAGCTAAAATGTGCTCTAGGTGAGAGTTGTAATTGTTTTTAAAGATTTCCTCACTTCCTTCCTTCCTTTATATTTCAAATTCATTTCTTTATTTCTTTCTTAGTGCAAATATGATGTATATGAACATTTAAATGAAATGCAAAAGACAACAAAAATGTTAGAGTGAACTTATATACAAATAACTTCAAAATGAATGAAAAGTTTTCCCAAACGAGTGATTTATTTTATTGTACTTATTTTTCTTTCAAGGCAGATGGACACTTGGTGGGCTGCATGATGAACATTGTTGTTGGACATTCATATCCCTGATTGTATTATTTCCCTAAACTAAAACAGAGTGAAAGTTCAAAATGTTTTTTAAAATATCCTAACTATGAATAAAATAACAGGATTTTATTTATATATTAACATTTTATTAATTTTATACAGTTCAGAGTAGGTCGTAAAAATTTGGAAAGTAATATCTAATTAGAATTATTTGGACTTTTATTCATGATATTGGAGGGAATGCTAATTTTAACCCACGTTATACAGGTCCCCCCCTCAAGTGGGCAAGGTAAAAACTCCCAAAACCCTTTAACAGGTGAAAAAGGGAGAAACCTTGAGAAGGAACACACAAGAGGGGACCCCCTTCCAAGGCTGGTGGGTACCTGGTGGGCTGCATGACAAACCATGCAATTAGGGTGAGGGTAGTTAGTTTTTACAGGCTTTGGTTAAGATCAGATTCGTTCGTTTTTTGAGTCTTTGGTTAGGGTTAGGTTAGTTACTAGTATTATTATTTGGAGTCCTCAATAAAATACACAGTGATGCTCTACTGTGGTCTAAAAGTAGGGATCTGGCCTGATTATTCCTGTAATTACGACATGAGTAGCATTCTCCTGGTTAGGGCACCTAAACTTTCTTACGCATAGATCTCTACTATGAAATTCTTGAACTTCCCTCTCTATTACTGGCTTTACTCTGGCTCTGTCTGCCCAAAGAACCCT
Source organism: Bovichtus variegatus (assembly GCA_943593645.1). Taxonomy (NCBI): domain Eukaryota; kingdom Metazoa; phylum Chordata; class Actinopteri; order Perciformes; family Bovichtidae; genus Bovichtus; species Bovichtus variegatus. The sequence continues at coordinate 6,735,264 of CALSCE010010649.1, forward strand.
CCCTCCTCTGTTATTCTCAAGTGATTGGGTCGGCTGGATCCAATTCTTCTCCAGCTCGTGGAGATTTAGAATTGTAGGTTTCGTCTTGGCGAGGACTGTTCCGGGTTTCCTTGGCGCTTTGGTGCTTCCTGGCTTCGGTACACTGCCTGCTTCACGCTTTGGTTTTGTTGGCTGCAGTGCTCTGCGTGCTGGAGACCTGCTGGTGGTCACTTCCCTGGATTTTGGGAACACGTCTTTACTAGGTACGTGTTCAGCTCTGCTTTTCTTCTGTGCGATAGGTGGAAGAACAAGCCTGTGTGTCACTGCTGGTATGCTCGGTTTGGAGGGCTTGCTGGTGACACTGGATTTTACAATTGGATCAGTGGGTGTTGATTTTTTGGGAATCGGTGGAAGTAAGGGCTGCCGTGTTGCTGGGGTCTTCTTCACGTTATCAATGGTTGCTTTGCTCTGTGGCTGACCAGCTACACACACTCTATGTGGTTTCAAGCTGGGGAGTGATGCAGGCTTCATTTCTTCTTTAACCACAAGTAAGTAAGGTGTGGTTAATGGTGCTAGATTTTTTCTTAATTTTCTTCCGACAGGTGGGAGTGGGGTTGGTTTTACGTATATGGGAGTTGCAGGCTTCTTCTTCTCTGATGGTTTGACGACATCTTGTTCCGCAGAAGACGTCAAGTCTGTGTAGAGCGTCTTCAGGGCCTCTTTTATCTCGATGGGAGAAGGAGCTCGTGGTGGCGTTTCGGTGCTGGCGATTGGACTCTTGCTCCTTCTGAGGAACTTCTTCTCTGTAAAGGGCATTTGAAAAAACATGAAATTAGTACACACTATGTCTTTTCTAAAACATGTCTATGTAGTGATGAAATGAATTGATATATCATATATTTTCATTAAATCTTCAAACTAGCATTATTTGAGTGACATATTACAAAGGCCTTGATCAGATTAGCTAGAGATATCACAAATGATTACTTAAAATATTATATTTGATATATTTGAACAGTAACTTACCCCACATCTCTTGGTAACGGAAGCAAACAACCTTGGGATCATCTTCAGGGTGAGAGTTTCTGAAAGTGATCATCTCTGACAAATATTGCGATATAAAGCCAGGGACGTCCTCAGGTTGGCAGAGGAGTGTTGCTCTGGAAATACACTCCACAATGCTCTTCAGTCCATATGGACACAAATTCTGGATATCCATCTTGAAGTCTCTTCAAAAGTACTGTCTCCAAATGTAAAGAAACAGTAAATGACTGAGTGATCTGAACTGAGTCCTCTTATATGTTCTGAGCAGTCTATGACATAACAAAGGCTTGGAATCTCAAAGAATGTAATAATTAACTAATTAAAGTTGTGTTCTAAGTTCTTTTATTGCATCACTTTTTTATTTGGAATGTTTACATCTTTGACTATGTTACACATTTTAACCACCCTGATTGATAATCATGATCAGGAATGATGAATTATTCATAATGTATAATCTCTAGCGTTATTATTTTATATTAGGTGATTAGTGTTTGGAGCTGCAGCCGTCGCTGTGAAATATTCACATATTAATTATCCGTCAACAACAGTCACAAGAAATGCAAGCAACATATTTACTTGAGAAATTTCTTCAAAACACAGACTCTCTGCCTCACTCATGTGACTTTATTTGCCCATTTTTTATCACATTCTCACCCCTGTGAGCCCGTAGTCTTTGGATACTTAGGGGGCAGCGCAACCAGGCTAGCTTTGAACACAACATTGACTTGTTAACACCAGAAGTCGTTACAGCAAACACTTGCTTATTTACACATCCAGTAAATACAGAGCGTTCATGTTTCTGACCACCTGGCAAAAGTCAGATTTTCACTCTCCTTTTACTTCTGTCTTGGCCTTCACTGACTCCTGAGGGAAACATCAACTCTTTAGCTGCTAACTGCTTCACTGAGTATACCAGTCTAGTCGCTAATCTCGTCTGTCGTACAGTGCTCGCCAAGTAGTGGCTTTTGAGCTTTCCCCAAACAAAATGCTATGTAACTGACTGACTGACAGTAACAGTAATGCTGCGTGCTGGAAATAAAATGTAGCTGAGCTGAATAGACTCTATAAAGCCTCTCCGTGGGTTCACTCGTTTCTCTTTTTCTCTCTCCTGTTTTGTTTCTCGGACAAAAGGTGGAAGCCCACAGCAAGGCAGCAGAGGGGGTGAAGGTTCCTCAGACGAGGACGAATGCTTTGAAACGGTTCAAATGTTTGTGAAGGCTGGCACATATAGTGTGTGGTCAATATATCTCGTCCTGTGCACCGATAGTGTGCATAGCTATTAGACACAACGTGGCCATGGGTATGATGAGAAGGATTCTTTTAAACTATACTTAACATTTCATTTTTTAAATTCCTTCAGAGAAAAAAATGTAAAGAACAGAACAAAAAAAAATAAATGGAGTCAGCAGGTGCCTGGGCTCTATTGGATTTATTTGGAGAGACATCTCCTCTGCCCGAAAGGCATTGCTCTCCTGTGTCACTGCAGGATCAGGCTGAGGATAAGGTCAAGAAATACAGCAGTCATTGGGCCCTTGTGGGGATTCAGTCAGCTGGTGGAGAAAGCATCAAGCTGTTTCCATCTTAGCTTTGAAATATACTCTGCAATCTTGGTCCAAATGTAACAACAGAAAGGGTATTGAAGACATACTTTAACCTTCTACCTAAACGTCACAATGAAAACACATACTGGCTGTCACAATACAAAATCCTTTGTTGGACAGTCAGTATTCTATATCACATGGCATCATGATAGTCATGTGACTAATTGATGCAAATAAACAAAAACAAAAAAACCCATTGTAAAATATCAACCATTGTCCAATAATCACAATCATGCAAAATGCAGTCTCAGCCCCACCATCATCATTTATTGCACATCATTATCTACTCCCATCACCACAACATAAATACACACAAAAGCACTATCAGAGGCAGCAGTAAATGGTAAATGGACTGCTTATATAGCGCTTTTCTAGCCTTTGCGACTACAACACAAGTCAGTATTCACCAAGTCACACACACACACACACACACACACACACTGGTTGGCTATGCCAGGGGGAGCAATTTGGGGTTCAGTATCTTGCCCGAGGACACTTCGACATGTTGACCGCAGGGGCCGGGAACAGACCTTCCTATTGGTGGACGACCGCTTAAACTCTTGAGCCACTGCGGCCCCGCAGTATGATGAGGAGTGTAAGACAGGGCTGCCTCCTGAGCATCCAGAGAAGGCAGCAAAGAGGAGTGTGTCAGGAGGGGAAAGCAGGTTTATGGTTTACAAAAAGGCAACACCTTGAGCTGTTAGCCTACATGCACCCTGCCTGTACTGTACAAGCAGGCTGGCCTGGGAAAACGCCCTGAGCAGTGGTGGGCAGGATGAAGCAGACAGGACAGTAGTGCCCTCTGGTGGACAGGCACGGAGGTGTTTCACTGTCATCACAACAGTGGTGTTTTTTTACATGAACTCTTTGAACTCTCTGCATAAGATATATTTGAGACTGTTCTCTTGCCCCCAGAAGCCATTTCATGACATTCCTGCTTAATCTGAAAAGATGACACATTTGTGTTTTCTTTGCTGACTGTGAATCACCTGATCAACCACATTGTTCACAGACTGGTCGCTGCTTCAGTAGTTTATTTCATGTAACGTTTGAAAGCAAACTTTGTATCTTTAAAAAGAAAAGCTGCAACTGAAAGAATTTTCAAAACCTTGAAGACATAAATTATGCATTCAAAGTAATTTATTCGGTAAATGTGAAAATGAAAGAGAGGTCATAGATATAAATGACAGCGACGCTGTAAGTGGATGCCATCAGCAATATTAAAATTGTGGTGATTGAATATTTAATAGCTTGTAGTGAAGCTACAATCGCTTCTTCGTGCTGATTTGAATTTCAAAAACTTTTTGATTAGCCTTCAGTGTATTCTAATGTACATAAAATTGCTACAATTTACAATAAGAACAGTCACATCTGAAAGAAACAGACATTATGCAACATTATGTCAGGGTTTCGGTTAAAAAAATAAATTGGTGCTGGTCCACGTGTCCTGGAAGATTTCAACGTCCCAGATAAATGGGAGTAATTTCAGTCAAATATTATCTCTGCTTATTGAGCTTAAAAACAATTCATAGGCAGGCTATGTAAAGAATGACATCATTAAGGCATGTAGATTCATAACATTTTCTGTTTCCGGAGCGGATGCTGCAACGAGTTCTACTATAATCATGAGACCCGCACTACAAACGTAAAAAGGCCCGTCTTCTCTTTTTACGCGAGCTGTGAGAGGATGTTTTTACACAGAAATAAATGGGTCATAAGGTTCTATATTTACAGATGGAATTACTGGATAATAGAAACAATATGAAGATATTAAAAGAATAATTCAAATAAAGATGTCTAGATTTGCTTCACTAATCAGCAACACGACTGTGAACCTGAAGTGTGGGTCACTTGTTTTTCTCTCCGTCCTGCGCCTCGCATAACACTTACACTTATCGACAGATCTGGTGTAGTGCAGCTTCTTCTCATCTGAATACATTTCTTTCCTCATCCATCATTGTTCATTAGCAAGCATTCTTTCCCACCCCCGGCTCCCGGTGCTTGATTATAATGGCTCTTTCTGCCTACACATTCCGAAAACAAAAAGGGGGCGTATGACTGAAATGGTAAACACAACATGTCCACATTCTAGCAAATGGCACATGTTATATTTTACATTTGCATTAAGAAAGCAGCTCAAGGACACCGAAACACATTGACATAGGCCATCATGATGGACGCGTTTCTTTAATTCCACAAACATCTTCGGAAACCGTTGATGGTTGCGATCCAATTTAATGTCAAGTAATGAAAAGACACATTGAAAGTAGCCTCGGACTGAAGCACTTGCAAGCACATTTGCAGTTTAAATAAAGCAGAAGACAGAAAATCTCTTCATCATAACAAGTGTTACTTTTGGTCATTACTGTATATTCATTGGAGAGAGTGTTTGCTTCCGCGATATAATAACCAGTGTCGCACCTGATGAAATTCAGCTTTTCCTTTGAGCTCCTCCACCAATTAAATGCGACTGCAGCAAGACCACCATTTGTAGAACAAACATCAAACTAAACATACCTTATGACACGGCCAAATGTCCCTCTAATTTCTCACATTGGCAGGCTACAGTAGGGCGGTTAAATGGTTAATGACACCACCCTTTGAGGCATTTATCTAGAGATCTAGTGACTGGGGATGAAGGAGGTTCAATATCTTGAGCAGCTTACCCTGCACTCTGATCTCCCTGGTAGGCAGTGATAAGGCTTCTTCTCCTTAGGGTATCATCACCACAATACCACATTATTATTCATTATGAAAGAAAAAAAAAAAGCATAACATAAGAATGAATTCATTACTCATAATAGGCTCCACATTTGCCTAAACCCCAACAAAACAGATACACAGTATCAACTGTTGTCACCATACGCCAATCTGAAGTACTATTTTACCATTTTGCCTACCTTAGATGGCACTAATACACTAGTTATGAGTTCTCCTTTATTTCCTCTGGGTTTGCTTTGCATACTTGCTCTTATATACAGTAGTAACCCTGCTACACATCCATGTCTCTATAAACACTGAAGCGTAGGATCTGCTGAGTAAAACCTTTTGAACACTGACCACCAGCAGCAGAGGGCTGAGTGCCACGGATTACTAATCACTAAATCGTCTTTGTGGCGTTTTACAAGAAAAACCTACACTCTCCAGTCCAATACACTGTGTAACAAAGGATGTTACAGCACACACAGATCACTGATGCTTTAATATGATCAACTAAATTGCTTTGGTCTCAGCCCATTTTCTTTTTGTTGCACACCAATTAATAAGATGTATACACGGAGATGAATCACTCCTGTAAAAGAGCAGGCGTACAGTTGCATTTACATTCCAAACCCATACGGTGACATTTGCGCAAAAAATTAATCATGCATGCAGACAGCCATGCATATTCACAAAACCACCAGGGATCCATTCCCAGGGAGTCCTCAACATACAGGCAAGACGCACACTCAAAGACAATAAGATAATCACACACACACACACACACACACACACAGACACACAATTACTCAAGTGCACTTTATGTCAGTGTATATGAGGTAAGATAAAATGTTTAACATAGGCATTCACTTTGTTACTAAATTTCATCAAGACTAGATTGTGATCCTGTTTTTCAAGCCTTTAACACTTTAACTTTAACATGTATCGTCAACGTAATTATTTTTGGCTTCAGCTGATTACATCATAACATAAATAGTCCCCTCTTTGCCACCATGGCACGAGGAGAACAGAGAGCAGTGAGTGAAATGTGACTCATTAAAAACTCTTATTACCTCTTTGTTGCTGCAATCCTCAAATATATAATATTTCATAACTGAAATTATTGGTCGCACAATAACAATGTTTTTTTTCTTCTCATTTTTACCACTGGTGTTCAAAGGACTACTTTGGACTGGTGCAAAACCTGAAAAATGAATTACACAATTTGACAGAATACACTATCACACATTTCCCACACAGTTCAGTGTTAATCATACGGGTCACATACCTGTTCTCTCCCTGTGTGTGTGTGTTTGTGTGTGTGTGTGTGTGTGTGTGTGCTGTCACTGTCACTCTCAGTATCACTGACACCAAAGTTGTTTCTGTTGCCAGCAGGTGGGGCTGAATTTCACCTTCAGTGTCCTGAAAGATGAGATTCAGACGTGGGAGACAAGACTTAACAGAACAAAGAATAGAGGCTATAAAGCGGTTATATTAGGGCAGGGTTGACATGTAAAGAGGTTTTCTGTTCATTTGAACACATTATGTATGCAAGAGTGAAAAAAAAAGAAGGCGTGAAAACCTTTTCACGACACACTGAAAACGTTCAATTAACACAAATGTTGCTCTGTATTTAAATGTTTCATGTCTATGTTTCGCTTCCCTCGACCATTATGTCTGACATAAGTGAAATATCAGCAGTATTGTTAGTTAGCTGACTGAAAAGCTTTGCTTTGATAACACAGGACAGGTTCCAGACTAAAATGCGTCGTACGTGGGAACTCCAATTGCACTGCCATTAATCCGATAGTTAGAAAAAATTGTTGACACAGTTTTGATACTAAATGTAGGTGTATTTTCTTTTACAATTGGTTATTAATAGGCACTTTGTGAAGTAGGAGTGCAACTTGCATGGGGGAAAAAAAGAAATGAGAAGGGCTGGGAGGGAGGCCAACTCCAGCAGCACACTCCTGCTGAGGCTGGCATTTAATTAAAAGAGAGAGTGTGTGTGTTCTGCCCTTAGTGCTGACATCAACCAAAAAGTCACTTTTCAAAAAGGGCATATTACCTACAGAGTCAGTAAATATAACTCATCTGCTTTAGTACGAGGCACCAGGTAGAGTCGCTTGATAATGTTGCAGACCATTGTTTCTGCAGTAGCCTAACCTTTAATCGTTTCTTCTTCATTTCTTCACACATTTATTACTTTGAGGTCTGCTGTTTAAATTGAACTGGGTTGAGTGCATCACACGACTACAGGGCACGACTATCGATACCAACTCCTGCATACACACAGACACACACATGTAAACCTAATAATTAGACACGGCACAGACATTTGTACAGCTTTACAGCTATAGCTTCATAACGCAGTGTCTTCTTTCACTTTAGGACGATAGACGCTTGACAACAACATCAGAAAATCTGTTTCCCCAACAATTCACCTCTCTGTCTCTCTCTCTCTCTCTCTCTCTCTCTCTCTCTCTCCCCCCTCTCTCTCTCTCTCTC